>OY292514.1:16712978-17138097 GCA_958496365.1 Subacronicta megacephala
AAAGTTATGACTGTCAGGACTGATGTTATGAGTGTCAGGACAGATGTTATGGGTGTCAGAACTAGTGTCATCTGTGTCAGAACTGATGTTATGAGTGTCAGGACAGATGTTATGAGTGTCAGAACTAGTGTCGTTGATGTCGGAACTGATGTTATCAGTGTCAGGACTGATGTTATGAGTGTCATTACTAGTGTCATCGGTGTCAGAACTGATGTTATGAGTGTCAGGGCAGATATCTTAAGTGTCAGGACTGATGTTATGAGTGTTAGGACAGATGTTATGAGTGTCAGAACTAGTGTCATCGGTGTCATAACTAGTGTCATCAGTGTCAGAACTGATGTTATCCATGTCAGGACTGATGCTATGAGTGTCAGAACTAGTGTCATCGGTGTCAGGACTGATGTTATGAGTGTCAGGACTGATGTTATAGGTGTCAGGACTGATGTAATGAGTGTCAGGACAGATGTTATAAGTGTCAGAACTGATGTTATCAGTGTCAGGACTGATATTATGAGTGTCATAACTAGTGTCATCGGTGTCAGGACTGATGTTATGACTGTCAGGACAGATGTTATAAGTGTCAGAACTGATGTTATCAGTGTCAGGACTGATGTTATGGGTGTCAGAACTAGTGTCGTCGGTGTCGAAACTGATGTTATCAGTGTCAGCAGGTCTGATGTTATAAGTGTCAGAACTGATGTTATCAGTGTCAGGACTGATTTTATAAGTGTCAAGACTGATGTTATGAGTGTCAGGACTGATGTTATGAGTGTCAGAACTAGTGTCGTCGGTGTCAGAACTGATGTTATCAGTGTCAGGACTGAAGTTATAAGTGTCAAATTATCGGTTTCAGTACTGCTGTTATGAGTGTCAATACATATCTAATCTTTTTATATCCCAGGTCGCAACTACGCCGCCAAGATAATGCACGGGCACTCAGAACTGAAGCCGTTCATGAAGAACGAGCTGGACATAATGAACCTGCTGAACGACCGTCACCTGGTGCGGCTGCACGACGCGTACGAGCACGAGCACACGCTGGCGCTGGTGCTGGAGCTGGCGGGCGGCGGAGAGCTGGTGCGGGACCGCCTGCTGCGCGGGGCTGGATACACGGAGAGAGAGATCGCCGGCTACGTGCGACAGATGCTGCGCGGACTCAAGTACATGCACGATAACAGTGTCGCGCATTTGGGGTTGACGGTCAGTTTTTGTTTTATATCTTTTCTCCTATTTAGAAGAGGAAGGGGGAGGAAGTTTGAGGGGCAGGAGAAAAGGAGAAGGAAGGGGACTGAAGGAGGAATTGGGTCTTCCGCGCTCCACACTCACCGTACGAACGCAACAGTGTGCGTACTGCTACTTGACCTCGATATTCTGAAGTCGATGTTACACATTTTTTAGACAAACTTGATGGCGCCAAAATTTCCTATCTGATTATCTCTGAGAAGAATCGCCAAAACAAACTTAAGAGAATCATGGTCGCTTTTAAGCTGCCCTAACTGATGGCATGCATACATCAGTCATCATGTAGCTGAACTGTTTGTATAGGGAGCTCCAAGTCGCACGACGATACCAGATCAACAATTTAAATATGTTAATAACAAATGAAATAGCTGTACGCTTTCAAAGCAATAATGACGTGATCTGAAATTATTAAACTATCAGAATACTTACACATTTTACAATTGCAATTTTTAGAACCATTTTCTCGACGTTCTTTTACTGTTGATTCATTCATCATCGTCAACCCATTAAATTGTCCCACTGCTGGGCACGGGTCTCCTCACAGAACGGGAGGGATTAGGCTATAGTCCGCCACGCTAGCCTACTGCGGGTTGCCAGACTTCACATGCCGTCAAGAAAATCTCTCAGGCATGCAGTTTTCCTCACGATGCTTTTCCTTCGTCGTTTAAGCGCGTCATAATTAATTATTAATACGCACATGACTTCGAAAAGACAGAGGTGCGTGGCCTGGATTCGAACTCAAGACCTTTGACTTGGCAGTCCAATGGTCATATCACAAGGCTATCACTGCACTTTGTTGATTCAGTAACGGCATATCACTACTGGGTATTTCAAATTATGTCCGAATCACTCATTCATATCTCAGATTGTACGTAATTAATACGATACTGTACTAACCCGTTGTATACAAACACCAAAATAAAACAAAAAAAAAATAGCTAAAACACTCAAATTGGCTTAGAATGAGAACCGGTCTTTCAACGTAACCCTTTGACTCTTCAGATCGGCGAGCTGGTTCTTTCGCACGCGGGCAGCGACGAGCTAAGGCTGTGCGACTTCGGTCTATCGCGGCGCATACAGTTCAACAAGCACGCTTCCCTGGACTACGGCATGCCCGAGTTCGTGGCTCCTGAGGTGGCCAACGGCGAGGGAGTCTCCTTCGCCGCAGACATGTGGAGCGTCGGCATCATCACGTACATCCTGCTCAGCGGACACTCGCCCTTCCGCGGGGTCAACGACCGCGAGACCCTCTCCAGGATCCGCGAGGGGCGCTGGGAGTGGCACGACGAGGAGTGGTGGTCCCGTCTCAGCACAGAGAGCCGAGACTTCATCTCGAAGCTGCTGACCTTCAACTGGCACGAACGAATTGATGTCAACACCGCGCTCTCCCATCCCTGGCTCACGCTCGCTGATAAGATATATCAAGAGGAGTACCAGATTACTACTGATAGGCTGAGGAATTACTATAACTTGTATAGGTAAGTCTTCGATTATATTACACTAGTTTTTCGCCCACGACTTCGCCCGCTTCATTTCTCAGCTTTTATACACTATAATATGTATGTTTTATACATATAAACCTTCCTCTTGAATCACTCTATCTATTGCTGAAAACTGTATTAAAATCCGTAGAGAAGTTTAAAAGACCTAAGCGAACAGACAGCGGAAGCGATTACATTTTATACTAAGTATGTAAAGAAAAGATAGGTAGTCGCAAATTACTATCAAATATAATGACAATGGAGACCTGATTGGCCCCAAATCAATTGAAATAAAGGAAAATATTTTAAAATTTACTTGATGGAAAGTCCTATAAGAATAATAATAACTTATTTTCAGATTTATTTTTAAATACATTCTTCTGAAATACTTCATACACCTACTCTCGACCTGTCAAAGTTTTATAAATCCGATCCAGATGATGAAATTTCTGACTGTAAAAGACTTACATGAGCATTACTCGTGTGTCGACATTCCTCTCTCATCGTGTGCGAGACTTGTAACCAATTAATCTTTAGTTGATACTTAGGGTGTAACCACATTCTAAATATATTACATACGATTGTGTTAGCAAACTAAATTAATACTATCTCTATTTGCAACAAAAAATATAAGGATGTCAAATTACTCGCTTTCAACGCAGATAAAATAATAGCACATTAATATTAATGTGATATTATTTTATCTGCGTTGAAAGCGAGTAATTTGACAGCTCTTATATAAGATCTGTCGATATTTGCATTGTGGTTTGCTCTTTATTTGTTTACATAAACACAAGTGCAATGTTTTACAATAGTGTAGACACGGCTACAAGTCAAACAAACCAACCACATACAATTCTAGTTTAAGCTAATCTTGCATTGTAAAGGCTTTCCATACAATAAGAGGCCAGCAAAAACTGGTAAAAAAATCATATAGCTCGACTTGTAACTGTGCGTACATTCGGTACACACCCTTACACAAGACCGGAAAATCACAAATGATTCAATGCATTATGTCATATCGATACATTTGGCATTGGTCTCCATCAATCACGGCGAGCCAACTACTAAAATAAAATTGGCATCGTCAGCCAAGCCGCCACGCGTTAGTAAACATTTTTATCAATGACCGTGTGATGTTTTACCAACATGACATGGCTTTGAGAGGTGGCCAACCAGTACTATGTAAACTCTTGAAGTTGTTCCTACTAGAAAAAAAAACTGATGTTTTTGTAAAAAAAACCTGTGAAAAACCTGAAAAATCAAGTTAAGTTGGTAACATAAGGATGAAAGCTATAAAAGGTATTATCGATTATATCAGGGACTGGACCAGCAACGCACAATGCCGCACGTGGTTCCGGCGCCGCCCGCTCAGCGGCGCCTACGAGCACCCCTCCAAGATGGTATACCCGCCTGGAGAAACCTACACCCCTGAAGGTTAGTTCACTTTTTTTGGTCTGTGGTGATATTTATATATATGAGGGTATTTGGAAAATCCTTTGAAGGCTTGATTTATTGCTGCAAATCAAGGGTTAAGTATAGGGCATTGGCCCCATACTTAATCCTTGGCCTACATATTGATGTAGGCCAAGAGTTCAAAACTGGTGCTTTAGTAAATACGTGGTCTATCTAGATCGAACAAGTATCCTTAGTGCTATGTGGACAAAAACTTAAATTGTCATTTGATGTATTCGAATATTTCTAGTTTCTACTTCTTTTTATACAAAACTTTAGACTTATTTAACCCAAGCTTTTATCAAATAATTTTAGTTTCACGAATAAATTCAGTTGAATCTTTCGCTTTAAAATCCTGTATGATCTTTGTGAGTAAGAAAATGCGATCACTATAGATCATGGCGGGGCAAACCATCCAATATTCAATTCAAATAACTATTACCAATTTTAAAATGACTTCTAAATTACCGCTATGGTATTAATATATCCGTCTGTGGTACAAGTTGACAAAATTTTTGTTATAATGTTTCAGCAACCCCGGACCGCGACCGCGTCCCTCACGACCGCGAGCCGGGAGAACACGATATCAACTTCAAGCAATGGGACCACCCCGACTGGGAGGTTTCTGCCAAGTCCGAGAGCCAGTAAGTATATACCTAAGTATCTCACGTGTCTTTCGTTATGTAGATATGACATGAGATACGATAAAAGAAAACATCTTGAGGAAACCTGCATGCTTGAAAGATTTTCTCGTTGGGTCACATATGAATCGAACGCTTGCACGAGTTTATAAGGGAAGTTTTTTAAGGCTAAAGCGTCGAGGTTGGGCGCGAAATTCATATTTTTCTTGGTTTTTCGCATTTTTTTCGGCTATAACACATTCTAGGTAGATACATGGCAGTAGAAATTGTGACATCATCAATAACTTATTCACAATTGAGTATTAATTTAACTTAAAAATCGTTATCGTCGAAGATTTTTGTGAAAGATTGTGGATTCGGCGAAAAATATCAATTTACACCTAAATCTCCTATGATAGCAATTTTTAAGCAAACGTTTTAATACTCAATCGAGAATAAGTTATTGTTGATAGCGCAATTTCTACTGCCATTACCTAGAATGTTTTATAGACGGATAATTTGCGAAAATCCTAAAAAAAATAATTAATTTGTCGCCTAAGACTGAAGGTTTGGCCTTAATTAAAGGTCAAGCAATATTGATGTCATTCATTGTGTATTTCTGTACGTTATTCTGATGTATGTATATTATGTTATTACTAGTTACCAGAACGGTCCGGACACGTACCTGCTGCAGCTCCGCGACACCCAGTTCCCAGTGCGCCTGCGCGAGTACATGAAGGTTGCCTGCAACCGCTCGCCAGGCTACAGCCTCAACGTCTTCGATACATACGACCCTAGGGTACGTCACACCTCTATTGATACAATATTTTAAATACCCTTATCGTCTCATAAGGATAAAAGAATAGGTTTTGCATTGTATCTACAATTAGGAATATGCATGAAGTTTAAATTTGCCTGATATATTTTTTTCCGGAATCTTAAACATACATAAAGTATTATTGTAACATCATTTTGTTACATAATTGTTATTTATTTGTATAAAATAATAATTAAAAAGTGCTAATTATGCGAGCGAAATTCAAATTTACAAAACGCGCTGTCATTGGTCGAACGAAATGAAACGTCAAGAGCCACGACATTGAATTTAATCACATAGTCGAAAGCTGCTAGAAGAGCAATTATCTTGAAAATATATTTTAATTTGTGTGTCTTAAGCGATTTTCGTCAGTGGTGAGACTACATACGATGACCGAAAGAAGAAAAAAATACTTTATCGGGAGTAGTTCTGATAGTATTTTTTCATTTTAGTACTATGCAATACCGATAGAAAGGGTTTTTAGCTTCTTCCATGGTAAAATCTTTAAGAATTAACCAAAACACCTGTAATAAACAAACACTTCGTGAGATGATCGCGGCCCATGACGTCATCTGAAGCGCGCGAAAAATGGCGGCGTTTAAACACCTCAATTTTGGATATGTATGTTGAATAATATTTAAAAAAGAAAGTTGAACATTCCCGGGACTAATTATATCTTCTATTGTGTTGTTATGATGTATAGAATTAATAAAAAAAATGAAAAAAACGCATGCATATTCCTAATTATGGCGCTTGGCGGATTAAAGAAATCTGTCAAAAAAAAGACATATAAAAGTTAATCTTTTTTATGGGATACCTAACTCGGCAAACGAACAGGCAAGCTACCTGTTGGTAAGTAGTCGTCGCCACCCCCTTACATCCGCCATACCAAAGGGGTTGAAAATGCGTTACCGAACCTATTTAGGGAAAAGGAAGGGGAAAGGAGAAGAAAGGGGACTGAGGGAGGAATTGGGCCTCCGGCGCTCGCCACTCACCGTACGAAACGCAACAGTATCCATACTGTTACTTGACGTCGACGTTCTGTTGGAGGGTAGTTACTGACTACTACTTCCCCGGTCGTGCCAAATCATTCATGCTGGCATGTAGACATACCAACGAGGCACTTCTACAACTAAATTCTATTCTATTCACGAAACTACTATAAGCATTACTAGAACTTCATTCAGACAAATACCTTTAACTATATCATATTCTATTGATATAACAGACACCGATCATCCGCGAGCGTCGTCGCTTCACCGACATCATGGACGAAGAGATCGACGACGAGCGACGAGAGAGGATCAACAACTACGGCACCGAGTCCTACACCATCAGGCGCCTGCGCCACGAGCTCGGCACCCGCCTCGACTCCTACGCCGAGGCCCAGGCCTTCATGGAGTCCAAAAAGGACGGACAACTGCCTTTCTTCAGGGAAAAACCACAACTGCTCCCCGTCAGGGAGGGCGAACAGGCTCAACTCTCCTGCTATGCCGTCGGTGACCCCAAGCCAGTGATCCAGTGGTTCAAGAACGACATGGTCATCGCTGAAGGTCAGCGCATCAAAATCATCGAAGACGAGGACGGCAGGTCCACGCTCAAGTTCGACCCGGCCAAGCACCACGACATCGGCTTCTACAAAGTCGTCGCCAGGAACAAGGTCGGTCAGACTGTGGCCAGGACCAGGATCGTAGAGGCCACCACTCCAGACGCACCTGACAGCCCCACAGCGACAGACATCTCAGATACCGAAGTGCTTCTAAGGTGGAAGCAGCCGAAGTACGACGGCAACTCTCCCGTCATCTGCTACAGTCTGCAGTACAAGGCCGGCGACAGCGTGGAATGGAAGGACGTCGCTAAGAACATCGACCACGAGTTCTTCGTCGTCCGGGGCCTCAGTCCCGACACTAGCTACCAGTTCAGACTGTCCTCATGCAACAGGATCGGATGGAGTGACAAAGGCATTCCCACACACTTAGTTAAAACAAAGACACCTGGCGGACCGAAAATCGAAGTTACGAAAGCGATGAGACACCTTCAGCAAATCACAGAATCTGGACAAGAAGTCACTCTAGAAGAAGACAGGCCTAAACTAGATTACGCGATAGAGGAAAAACCATTGGAATGGGTATCGTCACAGCAGTTCACTGAGCGCTACAGCTTTGTATCTGAATTGTGGCGTGGAAAGTTCTCCATCGTCGTCAAAGGCATCGACAGAACCAACGATAATGTAGTCGTGTCAAAGATTCTAGAAAATCGTCCAGACACTGAGGTCCAAATACAGAGAGAGTTCGAATGCTTGAGGAGGCTGAGGCACGAGAGGATATCGAATCTGATAGCAGCGTATCAGGCACCTGGCGCGCCTGTGTCTGCCTTGATCCTGGAGAAGCTGCAGGGTGCTGATATCCTCACATACCTGTCCAGCCGCCACGACTACACGGAACAGATGGTAGCGACCATCGTCACCCAGATGCTCGACGGTCTCCAGTACTTGCACTGGCGAGGCTACTGCCACCTGGACCTGCAGCCCGATAACGTGGTGATGGCCTCGGTGAGGTCCATCCAGGTCAAGCTGATCGACTTCGGCTCAGCACACAAAGTTACCAAGTTGGGTACTAGTGTACCACAAGTGGGAGAATTGGAATACAAAGGTATGATATAAACCTTCATACTATACGTCCAATATAACTAACTTGCGCCAACTTGCGGGAGATTTAGGGCCTTCTCACTATAATGTCATTCACAGTTCATTCTTGGTATGGTAATAGTCGTATCATGTTGACATACATTTCTACAATCTGACTCAGTTCACGGTCCAGTATTCAATCGTCAATAATCAAAGTCGGATGTATTTGTTTAGTAAATAATTAATAACGATATAAGTAAACGTATTGTTATATTTGTGGCGGGAAAATGACATTGAACTTTATGATTGACGAATTAGCTACTCTAGCTCCTATTCTTGATAAAGAAGATAATATTATCAAGACAAGAAGAAAACATAAAGCAATAAGAAGAACGTGGGTGCATCGAAATTCTAATTTATATTTTTTTCTAATTTCAGCACCAGAAATAATAAACGACGAGCCAGCGTACCCGCAGACGGACATCTGGTCGGTGGGCGTACTGACGTACATCATGCTGTCGGGAGTCTCCCCCTTCCGCTGGGAAGACGATGCCGAGACCAAGCAGAACATCTCCTTCGTCCGGTTCCGCTTTGAACACCTCTACAAGGAAATCACACAGGCAAGAAAGAATTCAAATAAATTACAGAAGCCGATGAAGGGAAACATTGTATAGAATTCGGAACAAACCGAACTGCACTGATCGCAACCCTCAACGAGGCCATCTAAATCCCAGGAGGGCACGGCTCAAGCTTCTAAATATGAATAAAAAAATAATACATCAAAAAAATATCGGAATTCAAAACAATTACTTTTTCGGTACTAAAAATAATTAAGCAAGCAGGAAGTTACGTACAGCACTCAATAAAACGTTTTTACCGACAGTATCAGAGCGCCATCTCTGATAGAGTAGCAGTACTACTGATGTTTGTAGATGCCAGTCAGTGTCAAAACTGTCTTGCTTCCTTATTAATAGATGGCGTTGTAATCACAATATCTATTGCGCACCTTATTATTTCTACCTTGATTTTGATTGCAGGAGGCGACGAGGTTCCTGATGTTCCTGTTCAAAAAGGTTCCACTAAAGAGGCCGCTGGCTGAGGAGTGCTACGAGCACCGGTGGCTCACACAGAGCGACTTCATGAACAAGAAGCGAGAGAGGGCCGTCTTCCTAGGCAACAGACTGAAGGTAATCTTTACAAAAGTCGACAATTATTATAGGGTACACACGTAGACGGAGTTATGCGTTAGGAATTTAAGAAAACATAAAATATGAACTACAACTTCAGCGTGAGATCCTAAGTTTGATTTATTACGAACCCCAACGAAATGAGTTTTAATGGCTATATGCTGGATTTTGCATATTTTTTTTTCATAATGATTGACGAACTTTAGTTGTGAAAGAGAAAACCTGCCTCATTAGTCTAGTGGTCCTAAGCGCGACTGCTACGCTAGAGGTCCTGGGTTCGATCCCCAGGTCGAGCAAAGTGTTATTGGGTTTACTATGAAATTCCCAGTAGCAGCTCGGAGTCTGGATTTGTGCCCGGCTAATGGCAATAGGCTCGCCCCCTATGACATGGGACCTAATAAACATACCGGCGAAATGTGGGTGTACATTAGTACACCTCTTTCTAACCCTTCGGGGAATACAGGCGTGATGGTATGTTATGTTTATGTAAGAGAAAACCTCTTCTATAGATGTTTTTTTATGAACAATAAATACATGATTACTATGGTTGTGCGCAGGAGTTCTCGGAGCAGTACCACGAGCGCAAGGCGCGCGAGGCCTCGCAGGCGGACACGGTGGGCGCGGCCTTCGGCGGCGCGCGCCACCTCACGCGCTCCAACAGCATCCAGGACGAACTACTCACCACCTTCTCCACACATTGAACGCACACACACACCTGGAATTCCACACTCTAGCTCTACGGGATAGGATCCAATTTGAAAAGTCGTAAATAATTATGTAATAACAGCGAATCATGAAAACGAGTCAAAAAATTTGTTTTGTTTTAATTAAAACAAGCTCCATACAATATATTATTGAGAAAACCAACCTAAGTAATTAATGTTCACAAGGTCAATTTTGTGTCCCATAGATTTTTTACGTGAATTTAGTTATAACGGGACTCCAATTTGACTAAGGATTGTAACCGACCAACACCCCCCATCGTAGCTTAACCTGAAATTCCAAGTGTGTACTGAAATACACATTCTTCACCAAATCTTCATGTACATTTACAATTGTCATCCAAACGAAAGTCTAGTCATAATAAAGAAAATGTTACGACGGTTTTGTTACTGTTAAGCTATTTATTGTATACAAATTTTTACTACTTATTTATTATTTATACTAATTGGTATATTAATGCTCCAGTATTAATTGAAACTTTAATAAAGAGCATTGATTTGAAAGATACGCATTATTATTTATCTCTTGAACGAAACACCTATTTTAATTCGACGACGTGTAGTAGTGTATCGAGAAACATAAAAAATGGTTGAAATTCGTTTCGTACCCACCTATGCTTTCACAAGTATCTGATTCAACAATAACATAAAAAAATTACAGTATTAAGTTTGATTATAGACAAATATAATTATAATCAAACCTTATAAATGCCTCATTCGGCAGTTTTCATTTCCACTTCACGCCATTAAAAAATAAAGCTGTAATCTCCTTAAAACTTATGCTATCCTGGTAATCTCGCTCAGTAGCTCATTAAAAGATGGATCATATTTAGATAGCTTCGCAGATTAAACTGCTATCTCTATCTGCTACTAGAAACGCATTAAGTACCAGGAGATCTCAACTAATGCAGGCAGCTCTAAATACCCCCACATGACTTATGCTCTCCTAGTAATAAAAGATACATTCTTAAAATAAAGACGCAAGTGGTGGTTTAATCCAGTTAGCTACTAGGGAAGCATAAAACGTCATTGATATTTTAAAATTCCTTTAGTGTGTGAAAGAGAAAGTATACTTGAGTAAAAGAGACAGAGCACCACAGTGTGACCTAATTGGTGGATAACAAAAAGAGATAGATAGATAGAAAGAAAAGAAATCATAGCGATGACAGAGAAAGTATTATGTAGGAAAAAGGGACAGAGTACCTAAGATAGACTACGGTACGACATGATTGGTGGATATGAAAAAGAGATAGATCGATAGAAAGAAACAAAAATCATAGCAATGACAGAGAAAGAATAATGGAGTAAAAGAGATAGAGTTCATATGACAGACGACGATGAGACGTGATTGGTTGGTATGAAAATGAGATAGATAGATAGAAAAAAACGGAAATCCCAGGCGTAAAAGAGAAATTATTATGGAGGAATAGGGACAGAGTACCCAAGATAGACTACGGTAAGACATGATTCATTCACAGTGATTACAACGTATTAACCTTGTTGATTTATGCCAACCTAGTACATTCAAAATACCAAAGTTTCTTTAGACACTGTTGTAAAATATAAAGTAAAAGTGTTTGCTACCCGTTTTCATCAATGTTCCCTATATTGTACCTAAGGATTTTACCTAGTTGGTTGGAAAAAAATCTGAAATCGCCAGGTTAAAAGGTTAAATTTATTCGTAGGCCCAAGGCGCCTGAAAATAGGGAGGGACTATCAAAGACAGTCTTGTAGTTTATATTGTTGGTCGTACTAATGTAAAAATTATCAACAGCTACCCTACATTTATTTGATTATTATTTGATACGGTCACGCAGAATGAGCTCATCGTGTCCTTAGGTCTCGCAGTCTTGTGCTTGGATTTAGATTTCCAAGCAGTGGTAAGACTCAGCCATCTTCTCTATTGAAATGACAATGGCCAAACAAATTTTTGTTGACATTTTTTTGTTGCGTCTGCGCATGAAAAATATGTCAAAATATAGATTTTGTATTTCTGAACATTTTTTTGTTTTTAGACCGAGATTATTGAGTCAGGAATTAAAGATATTCCGGTTTGAAATATTAGAGGTAAAGTTTTAACAACAATCAATTAAAACAAGTATGAGTGCAAATAAATAAAATACATACAGAACTACTACAAATTAACTTTGTGATATACCTACCTATCCACAAGTTTAGGCAGAGATAATACTGATGGAACACCGTTCGTAGATATATCCGCCCCGATTATGTGCATTCTATGCCATAGGTGAGCCTCCGTGCACTCCAAATATTTAATTCGAATCAGAATAAAATGACAGCTTGGTTTATCATATTAAAATTGATTTTATTTAAAACCTATTTCATTGTATCTGAGTATGACATGCATAAATTACATATAATTTAATTTTTACATATCTTTCGAATGGGTCGCAATATTTTTCTACAAATTTTTAACAGTACATAGATAAATGATGAACTGGCGTATTTTAATGGCAACACTTTAGGAATTATAAATCCATAGATTCACAAGAAAAGTATCCAATATTGAGCAATTACTTACATTTCTTGAAAAAATATTTTAAGTGTTGCACTGGCTTGGTATACCAGGGTTCACTAGACTAGATTTTTATATTGTGCTAAATTAAAAATAATGTCATTCACGCTTGCTAGTGCAATAATTATAACACTTTTTGTACTATACAAAATAAAGGTATTTTATGTATGTTATTTCAATTCATTATTGAAAAAATCTAAATATAATAAAAATAAATAAGTGTGCAAGTCTTTAACAGCTTTTTTAATGAGAATTCGAGAGCTTATCTAGCAGAAAGTTAATATTGTAAGCACCATTGAGTTTTCCCACCAAAATAATATTTTCCATTATGCCCTTGAAAAATACACCAGTCAGCACACAATTTATCACTGATATTTAGAGTATTTTTTTATCTACTTTACAGTGTAACAGAGCGGTAAAATTATATATTAGAGATGAAAGCATACATTGATATGATAAGATACATACAACGTTAGTTTTAGTATATTTTATGCGAAACACGTGTCAATTATTTTTATACTCCATTTGGTTAGGTACTTAACTAAAGGTAAACAATAAAAATGGCGGCGTTCAGAGCTGTTCAACCTTTTATTACAATGGTATCATATGAATTGGGAGTGAAATTAATAACAACACAACCAACAATCAATAAAACCAACGAACAAACAGAACAATAACTATCTAACACCATTTGCGGCAAAAGAAACACAAAAACGAACGAAAGTAAAGTAAATACAAACTGTTACGTATGGCGTCCGGTTACCCGACTAAGTATAATATCGGTTAATTATTTCGCTCCGCTTCCTCGCAGTACTACTTCTCAATTTTTTCGAGTTATCTAAAGTCGACTACGCAGAAAAATGTTTTGAATATCTGTATTTTTAGATTCGTTTTAGTAGGCACATTGCAATACTTTTTGACATAATTATAAATTTTGTTTTAATTAATTGTTTGCAAGCTTAAGAATAATAGTAACTATTTAATATGAAGCAAAGTAGTAAGATATGCTAGTTTATAAGCAGAATGTGATTTTGAGTAATTGAATAATTTTTTTTGGTGATGTGTATTTCGAAATGAAAAATGACCCTATAAAAGAACCTTTTTTATGATTTGTTTACCTTTAGTTAAGTACCTAACCAAATGGAGTATAGGTAAGAATCTATGTACAAAATTTCAAAACTGTGTTATGAAAAATGTTAAAGTTATAAGCAACGCCGCCTTGCGCTACGCGTACGACAATTGTATTGTGGTGATAACATTTTCCATCGCACTTGCAGGCTTTGGACTGTCGTAATGGTCAAGTGTAGGTAGATATTATTATGTACTTTTTTCGTAAACAGCGGTAAGTGATAAAATGTAGTCAATGCGGTTTGTTACACCTTATGTTAAGTCTAAAGTGTTAAAAATGTGTCCAAATAATAACTTTCTACAAATAACCATCTTGGCGTGTTTAAAAATGTTAATCATCACTATTTACAATATCTTACTAATCACTTCCCACTCAAACATATCGTAACAATCTAAATCTGAACTGTGTCCTCACGCTTGCGATCTGGTGACACATGCATGTCAACCTGTAGCATCCGGGCAACTAAAGGAGGTTGTTTTTTTTACACCCGCCCTGCTATGCACCCGAGCCTAATGCCGCTATGACCGGCCGTGACCTGTGTTGTGCGGGTATGATTGCGGAAGGGTCGGTCGGTGTCCAACTTTTTTAAATATTTTTGGGACAAAATATAAAGCTGTAAAAATTATTGGAATCGATTCAGTTACTTATTCCGAACAAATTGTATTCAGGTTTCGCATATACTAAAAATTATGTTGTATAGGTACACTACTTACCTATATCGAATTGATGAAAAATAGGTTCAATGGGTTCAATACATAAATACTTAAGGCTCTACAAATATTATTTTATAGATATAAATAAAATTTGAATTCATTCTCTGATTATAAAATTACCATTCTGTTTGACACTGTATTATAAGACTATGATTGGGAAATTTAAGATGGGATCATCAGATATACATTAATACATATACAATGTAGACATATTTTATTATAGCTGTTTATAAGGCTATTACAAATCAGTTCCATATTATCTATCACATCAATGCTTGGAATTCAGCATTAGTATTTTCTACTATTGTTTACATGATATATATTATAATTGAACTAGAAATTATTGAAATATTAACTGATACAGGTATATTGAATTAATCCTCATGCATTCCACTGCCGCATTAAGCTAGTGAATGTACTAATTTATATCCAAAGATAATTTTACTTCGAATTTGCAATTAATAGTAGTAGAAGACATTAGGGGTAGTTTTAATAGTAGTAGAATAATATCATAATACAATTTTCAATATCTATTATTTAATATTGTTAATAGATCATTTAGATAGCCTGCCTCGTTACTCTAGTGGTCCCAAGCGCGACTGCTACGCTAGAGGTCGACCATGTGTTATTGAGATTTTTTATATTATCTATAGCAGCTCGGAGTCTCGATTTGTGCCTGGTTAATGGCAATAGGCTCGCCCGCTATTCAGGGGACCTAAACATACCGCCGAAACGTGGGTGTACATTGGTACACCTCGGCCTAACCCTTCGGGGAATACAGGCATGATGGTATATAATTTAGATACTTTATCTGTCAAAAATACATTCGATCTGTAATCATCTAGAATTCTATAACCACTAACAATTATTATTGCTTGCTTGGTGTAAGATTACGACTAATTGGTGTTATATACGCTTTATATGTATGTGGTTTAATTATTAATTTACACAATACCACTATTTATGTTGGAAGCACTTAAGTAGCTACTATATTATTAATTTTCCCATGCTAAATTTCCCATGATGTGATAAAAACCTTGACATTGTTACAGAGTTCCTAGCAACATAATTGTGACTTTTGTTATGCAGGTTTCATCTTTTTCCTTTACTAATGTAATCTTGCACCTTAGCCTGGAATTCCGTTTTATTTTTATTATACATTTCTGCTGCTTCTATGTTTAATGGGTCTTCGAAATTTAAGAGATCCTGAAATTAAAAACAATATTCTGGTTATTATAGAAAGGTCAGGAACTCCCAAAACACATCATACTATTAATGATACTAACAATTAATAATCACAATATTTACCTCTATCATCATTAACCCATTACATTGTCCCACTGCTGGGCACGGGTCTCCTCTCAGAACGAGAGGGATTAGGCCATAGTCCGCCATGCTAGCCTACTGCGGGTTGGCAGACTTCACATGCCGTCAAGAAAATTTCTCAGGCATGCAGTTTTCCTCACGATGTTTTCCTTCACCATTTAAGCGCGTGATAATTAATTATTAATACGCACATGACTTCGAAAAATCAGAGGGGCGTGCCCTGGATTCGAACTCGAGACCTTTGACTTGGCAGTCCAAATGGTTATATCACAAGGCTATCACTGCACTATGTCTTGCCTCTAAGTCATTCATAAATGTTTCTCATAGCTTGACTGAATGCATTTTAACCAAAGTTGGCACAAATATTGAATAAATCTCAGAGAGCTTAGAGACATGATAAAATTCTCAAGCATTGAAGAAAAGCATGAAAAATAAAATAACAGACTCTTTCGTCTTACTACTTACAGTAAATAAAGAATTAAGTCCCCACACAACATCCTTCAATCTCCGAGTAGGTGCCCAGCCATGCTCATCAATTGATGTCTGCCGCAGTAGTGATAAACAAACATCACCATCTACATTAATGTTAGGATGCCACAAACATGTTAGACATTTCACTCTTGGTGGCTGGAAAAAGGAGAATAATTAGTATATTTATAGGTCTTGTTTTTCACACTATGCATTTTCATGAATCATAATATTCAGGGCCATTTATGCCAGATGTAAAGAAACGCCCATCATACCTCTGTAACCCAATTTCCGGGCAAAATATCATAAGGACAGCCTAAAGGCTTTCATCTTCCGACTACCACAAAAAAAAAGGTGTTAAAAAAGTAATACCCAGTAGTCAATCTTGAATAAATGATTTTTACTTTGCTTTCCCCTCCACTGACTCCTAAACCTGTTTCCACACCTTTAACTGTGGGTGTACATCAAATAGAAAGCAAAGAAATGAAGCCATTTGCCAGCCCTTCAAGGAATATGGGTCTAATATAATGCAATGTTAATAAAATTGTCAATGTAAGCCATTTAGCAATTACATACGGACACAATCGATTTACAAATTAATTGTAAGGTACAGTTTGTTCGAAATAAGTAAGCCGATCGGAAGTTGTCTGCAAGTGGTTTAGAAGTGGTAAATTTTAATAGAAAGAGTCGGTGTGAAGATAATTAGAGTCGTATAATTTGACATTTCTAATTATTTTGTTTACTGATTTCGATATTTATGTATTAAACCACTTAATTAAACGATTTTATCACCGCGGTAGTTCGGAACGGCTAACTTCCGATCGGCTTACTTATTTCGAACAAACTGTATCAGGTTCTAGTTGCATGCTACTTAGATCATGTGGAGCTGATGCTAAGATACTAATTACAAGTGTAAAAATGTGAAGTCAAATTATGACCCACTCACTACACAAAGGAATATGATCTTTAGCAATAAATACCCAACAGGGCCAAAATAATACAGTACAGTAATAACATCTGTTCAATCAATGTGTTGACAACTTTTAGACAAATTATACTAATGAATACTGTAAATATTTTAAATATAAATTATTAATATCATTGCAGTTAAACAAGGTCATCATATTGAACATAATTGTTGTTATTAGTTTGTGTGACAATACAATTTGTAAATGTAGGCATTTATATCTTTCTAGATTGTTCTAGAAAAATACAGGACCTCTTATCTTGTATTGAGAGAGGTCAAATAACGATAATGTTATCTTTACTTTACTTGCCTACATGATAAAATATTAAATTTCGGAATCTTTGAGATTTTAGATGGTATAATAACATGGAAACTTTAAGTTATTTTAAGGTTTTGTATGACAAACTTTGGAGAATTTTAACAGAACTTGTAATAGTGGTTGTTCACAAGTTTAAGAACACCAATCATTGCACAAGACATACTTACAGCCATATTATAGTCGTCGGTAACAAAAACACTAAATTTGAACTTTCCTCCCTGCCAATACCCTTCGTCGGGCGCTACATTCAATATAAACTCACTCAACACATTAGGGTCTTCGAAATGTACACTACACGTAGCAGGGAGGTTCTCGTTCATCTCCTGAACTTCTTTTATCAACAATTTATCTCTTACTGATATTCTTCTCACTACTGACTCAGTAGCAGTAAGCCCATTAACATAAATAGGTTCTGCATGCTCCTTTTTCAATTTCCTATTAAGCGTAATCATTGTTATATAAATAGATGTGGTTTATAAAAAGCTCATAACTTAACAATACACAGTAAAAAATAAATTAGAAATAAAGGTACGACTTTTTGCATGAAAGCCAATCGCAAATTTCGTCGCGTCGCGTTTCTCAAATGAAATGACAAATCAAATGTCAAAGAATTTATGGTCATGAACATGAACAAGAACAGAATACAAAAATATTTTTTTTGTGTTAATGGATCCGCACGGTTAAAAGGTTTTTTAGTCCACCACAAAAAATATCCCTCTGTTTATCGGTCTTTAAAAGAAAAGGAATGGAAGGACTGGAATGAAAGAGCGCGATGTGTATGTGACTAGATTTTGATACCCATTCCGGAACCCATAAATTACTTTAGAAAGTTTTTTTTTAAAGTTATATTTTGGAGAGAATCAATACAGGCACGGAACTGCAACCACTGCACATTGCAGCGATAAAAAGTGGCCAAGCAGTGGTAACCTGAGAATAGTGTCTTTGTACAGTACAAAAATTTCAATGTGGGTGGTTATGTTGTGGCTACACATGAAGCTATATAAATCTAGTTTAGACAAAACAAGTCCAGCCTATACCAATTTTATATAGCTTGAACTGTAGCCGTACGTACATGGCAGTAGAAATTGTGAATTCAACAATAACTTAATCATGGCTTACACAATATCAAGCATACAAAAAAAGCATTGGCTGGTCATGAATCGTATAGAAAACTGGATTTGTATAGGTTGATGTATAGTCGTGAGTACCTAGAATGTTTTGAATTTCGCACCCAAGGCTAACGCTTTAGCCTTAAACTATTCGCCTATAATTATACAAATTACTTAGTAAACGAGTTGTTTAACCAAAAAGGGGCAGCGTCCCCTTTTTGGTTAAACAACTCGTTTACTAAGTTTACTAAGTTACTACTTTTTGTATCCAAATCGGGCAACTTCCACCCGACCTTATTTTTTTAATGAAACCTAATAATTTAACTAATATGAAAGATTGAAAAGCCGTCAAAATGGATTATTCTATGTCAAATACATACATGTATTCAGAATTGATTTTTTTACTACATTTATGGAGGGTAGAAAGTAAGGAGGACCATCTCAGTGTATTAAAAAGTGTCCATTGTAAGGGAGCAGATTAAGGTGGCGCTATAGTAGCAAGTGGAAGAATTTTAAAAATTTATTTATTTTTAGTTCAGGAGTTTCATAGGTTATTATTTACTTTGAGATTTTAAATACTGCATATTTCTTAACTACAGAAGTCAAGAGAAATGTTAAATTTTTCAACTCAGCACACTTCACTCTGCTTATAACTGCTACATTCATATCATTTCCACTTGCTACACTAGCGCTAGTTCGGTGAGTGTTCGAACAATAATTTGCTGTATACAAGTGGACACTTTTTCGACTTATCCCCCATACAAGATGGTCCTCCTTACTTTCTATCCTCCATAACTACATTGTACATACTTTGGAAATCTACGGTAGATCAAAGACCCCTCAATAGAATATTATGGTTGGCTCTGTTTGGGGTGTAGAGTTGTGGTTCGAACGTTCAAACAAATATTTTTATTACCTGCGGTTGTCGTTCATTTGACCGTTCAATTTTATGTCACACAACATCAATAATCAACTCAGCAGACCAGCTGTCATCATCAGCTGTTACGGAAATTAAAGTGCTGATAAATTCGTCATTGTAATTTCAAATAAAACTCAATTTTTAATTAGTTTTCTACGCTTTGAGACTAGAGTATCGTTATGGCAGACATAACATGGCCTTGGCAGTATAACTTTCCTCCCTTTTTTACGTAAGTAAATCTTGTTTATTTGTATTGTAAATCTAAATTGAACTTGGCAAAAAACCATGAAGTTATTAGGCAAATCCTGGAGGTATATAAACGAAGGAAATATCCATATCGTTGTTCAAATATTAGATACTGATTTCGTACTGCGTCTTATCAAAGAAAATGAGATAACGGTGCATAGAAAACATGTATACGATTCTGTGAATTTCGTAAATTTTATCATGGTGCCATTGTTACTAAACAAATACTATGGAATTGAAGAAGCAATAGATGTATCAGAATACGATTTGGAAAAATTAATCAATACGCTGCTTCCTCTTCGCCCAGTAAATAGAACTTTTAAGTCAACACTTAGTCAAATTGCTATCAAAGCCTCAAATTTGTGTATACTCAGTCCGAAGTGTGAAACAAACTACTGTGTAGAAATCAAACCAAAAGAAGGTTTCATTTCATCTACCCTTAGGAAGTATTCTAAATGTTATTATTGTTTAAAACAACATTTAAAGCTGCAAACAAAAGCCATACATAGTAAAAGTAACTATTGTCCACTAGACCTATTTTCTGGAGACAAACACAGGATGAAGTATGCCTTGTTGAACATGATAAACAATCCACAAAACAACTTTAAATTATTTAAAGATGGAATATTAATTTTTCAAGAAAAATCAAGTCTAACTGATTTGGATAGCATTATTGAAAACATGAACTATTTTAACGACTCAAACACTTTCTTGGACTTCATCATACATATCTTATTGAGTGATATAAATGAATTGTTCATTAAACTTGAAGAATCCAATAAAATATTACCAGAAGGTACATCTCATCATTGTTTTGAGGGTAATGATCTTAATTGTAACACATTTCTTTACAAGTTATTGCAATTACAAAAACTATCAGATACAGTATCCTATGATTTAAAAGATGTTAAAACAAATGATGCTGATAATGTTTCTAAATTAATAGAACAAATTAATTCAAGGAATTTGAATCTCAACATCCCAAAACACAGGGAAACATTTTACGAAACTATAGATCCAATACATTTGGCCTTAATATCAGCTGTGGCAAAAGACTGTTCAATAATGATAAGTTTCTCTACCAATTTTGTTGAAAACTTTCCATATGTTATAATTGGGAAGTCCAAGATTTTTTATAAAATTGCTGTGACCGACTTGGAGCCAAAACCACCTACAACATTGTCTAAAAGAAAAGTCACAGAGAAGAAGATTACCGAGATATATGAGAAACATATTGAGTCTTTAAGTAAGGAATGACAGTGTAAGTATTTTAACAAGTCTGGAAGATCATAATTGTGTCTTATTATAAAAGTTGTTTTTACCAAAGATTACCAGAAAGGAAAGAAATGCACAAATATGGCAGTAACAAAAAGAGAGACCAAATAAGACAAAGCTTTCATGTCCCATCAATAAAGAGACTTGTTGTGAATACAGGCTGACAAACACACCCATACTGTACAATAACAACCTCAATATTTGTTCCAGACTCCAGCCACACACAGAAACCAGAGCAAAACAACTAGAAGCATGGGAACAACTAATCACAGAATATTTAAAAACAACAAAACAATCAACCATAGACATAAGAGAATCTCAGAATAGCCCACTATTTAATAACACTGAAATTAACAGAAAGTTGTCTCAGGAAGCTATTTTAAATATTCTTGAGGATATGGCAAAGACTGGTAAAGCAGCACCTATGGATAAGAGTAAAAATGTTTGGGAGGTATACTGGCATTCACTTGATGAATGGGGTAATTTGGTGTACAACTGGGCCTGTAATAATGGAATGAATAATACTGTTTGTACACTTTTTGAACTGAGAGAGGGTGATAACACTGCTGACCAAGGTGAGTTGTTCTCTTTTGGTATTTGGAATTATATAATTATAAAAGTAATTATGATAATATGACTGTAAAATCGGAAATCCCTATCCCTACTAATATTATAAATGTGAAAGTAACTCTGTCTGTCTGTTACGCTTTCACGCCTAAACCACTCAACCGATTTTAATGGAATTTGGTACTGGGATAGACTAAAGCTTGAGAAAGGACATAGGCTACCTTTTATTGCAAAAAATAGTTTTGAAGGGGTTGAAATAGGGGAAGAAAGTTCGTTTAGAAGTCCAAACAAAGTGACGCTTTCAAGTTTAACCCCGGAACCGATTTTGATGAAATTTGGATAAAAAAATAGACTAAACCTTGGGAAATGATATAAGCTACGTGTTGTTGTAAAAAAGGGGTTGTAATAAGGGATGAAAAATTGTATGGGAGTTTGTCATTGTTGAAGATAAACGCTGAAACTTTGTGTTAAGACACTTGATAAGAAATAAATATTTGATATGGGATTTTTGAAATTTCAAACTGTTTGGGGATGAAAGTCCGTTTGGATTTTGACGAAAATCGGTACAAAAATAGACTAGACCTTGGGAAAGGATATAAGCTGCGTATATATTTTGGTAAATAATAAAGTTGGGCAAATTTTGTGGTCTACCCGTGCAAAGACGCGGACGGAAAGATATGTAAGGATGATTTGCAATTTCCGACCAGAATTGGAAAAACTAAACAGTCAAAATCGTGTTGTCCACGCGGGCGAAGCTGCGGGCGGAAAGCTAGTAAAAAATAAATAGTCTATGGTTCAAAAATGAACATAATATATCTCAGCCATTTATTATTATTATTGATGCTGCCTGAACACATTTCTAAAATATAAGTTAATCTTAGCTTACGTTTTTATTTGTTACTTAAGTTTCAAGGGTTTATTTGTAAGTATTCCATCTACCAGTTTATGATAGTAGAGTGAGTCATCTTGTTTTAAGAGGGAGTGTGAGAGTAATTATGTAAAACTTTGTATCGTAATGTGTGTGACATTCTTTTTCAGAGTTCCATGGGCTTGACATGAGTGTGCTACTGAAGGCTTTAAAATCTTTAGAATTGAAGGGCAAGTGTGAACTAATGGAATTTGAAGACAGCCAAGGTGTTAAGTTTTTCTGAGACTTCTATGAAATAGTTAGCTCTATTTCCGATACAATTATTCTAAGTACACAATTTTTAATACAGATATGAAAGTGTTATAATGCATTTTGTTAAGTTATAAGCATTTTTTAATGTTGAAATATATATATTTAATTCATATTTTTTATTTGTTGTTTTATTTATTATGGATATAACGTGTTCAGGGAAATAAAATAGAGACTATTTTATTATTTTATTCCAATCAATGTGTGTAAAATTGTACAATTTCAAAATTGTTCACCTACATTATATGTTACAAATTACATTAGAAAAACGATGTAAAATTTACAAATTGTATTTATAAAATCTAATTACAATTGCATTTGGGGATAACTCCATCTTCAGAATTTATGATCCAACACTGGATTTTAAAATCCAACAATGAAATTACAGTAACAATCTTGTATCAACATTCGAATTCCTGCTTCAACTTGAAATTCTGAATTTGAATGGTCTAGAAATAACGGTTTGCCCAGTACTTATTAAATCAGTTTTACTCTACGGGGTCATTGGGTATTAAGAGGATTCTCCAGAGTCATTCGAGTTCTTGTAAGCATAGGTAACAATCCAGTGCCGGATTAAGCAAGCGCGGGGGGCCCATAGCATATTCTAATGAGGGGTCCTTGATCTGCTGTATCAAGTAGGTATAAAATAAAGTAATAAAAAAAACAATACCCAATACATTTATGTATTTGACGACTTTTTAGTCTTCATAATCTTTTAGTGACTTGACAGGTTTCCTTTAAAAAATT
This sequence comes from Subacronicta megacephala, assembly GCA_958496365.1. Lineage (NCBI taxonomy): Eukaryota > Metazoa > Arthropoda > Insecta > Lepidoptera > Noctuidae > Subacronicta > Subacronicta megacephala. The sequence goes on from OY292514.1 coordinate 16,736,627, forward strand.
AAGCTCGGGCGGAGGGGACCAAATTTAAACACGCGGGACCTCCTTTAGCGCAGGGCCTGTAGCATTTGCTACTCCTGCTACTGTAACAATCCCTGAAGATTATTGTCTGTTTTTATCAATGGTATTTGACCACAAACTAGGTAGGTTACCTACTTATTCACATACTTACGGAACTATGTAGGTATGTTAGCATACGCTAAATATATACTATTTATTTATTACTAGTAAACAATCAGTCTTCAACCAAAATACAATTTTAACAACTATTGATCTTGCATTACATATCAACAAATAAGTTAGAAACTATATACAAATGTACTTAATCTTATCCGTTATAGTGATGAATGTTTTAAAATGTAAAAAGAAATTCAAAAATTTTGCCTTCCCAAATTGTACTCTATTGAATATTACATACAATACACTAAAATGAATTATGTAGGTATTGCAAAAATGTTCCATTAGGTGCTTTACGTACAGTCGCCGGCAGGTCAAGGTATACAAAGCTGTCAAATTTCTCCAAATGATGTTAAACCTTAAATTGTTCAAGATGAAGTTCAAAATCAACTGAGAAAATTTGACATTTTGTGGTGACTTGATGTGCTGGCCACCGTTGTATTATCGGCTGACTGTTCTTGTGCTAGTCGAGTTCTTATCCGAGAAAAATAGTTCGGTAGATACTAAGGTACATTTCTGCATAAAATACATACCCCATTAATTAATACTTGATAAGCCCTACCCTACCTTATAAAACTTAGAGGACATTACATCGGCGTATTACTTACAATTATCTACAAACTATTACATCACAGATATTTTACAACAGAACTATTTATATTATTTCGGAATGTAAACAATAATTTCATGTGTTTATTGTACCTATTGTAAATTAAAATCATAATTAACATTATAGTTCTGGAGATGTACGTCTTCCCATCGCTGACTTCAGTCAGCTCCTTACGGCTAGGAGGGCAGAGGGAAAGAAAACTCCCTCTGCCCTCCCATCCTGAAAGTGATGTGTCATTACGCCAATTTACCTAAACACAAACTTCATATACCTAGTGTAACATTGTTGGTCTACTTATATACAATGAACTCAAAATTTTGGTCTCACTGCTGGGCACGGGTCTCCTCTCAGTACGAGAGGGATTAGGCTATAGTCCGCCACGCTAGCCTACTGCGGGTTGGCAGACTTCACATGCCGTCAAGAAAATCTCTCAGGCATGCAGGTTTCCTCACGATGTCTTCCTTCACCGTTTAAGCGCGTGATAATTAATTATTAATACGCACATAACTTCGAAAAGTTAGAGGTGCGTGCCTTGGATTCGAACTCGAGACCTTTGACTTGGCAGTCCAATGGTCATATCACTAGGCTATCACTGCACTCAATTCTATGGTTACTTTTAAATCTCGAGGGTTTAATATAAGAATCCCTTTATCATGGTCCGGTCGTTATTTAAAAATGATTTATATAATAACTAATTCGAGACGTGACATAGCTCTGATCCACTTACGGCTCAAAAATGTCCGAATGTACATATTGTAATGACAATGTATGTCCCTATATAAGGAAATTCACACATCGACAGGTAGTAATGCCAGGTAAATCAGCCTGGTAGAATGATCCTCCGTTTTATTGCAAGGACACCCCACATCGTCATCGACACTCCCACATGATCCCGTATTACAAGCGACTCGCTGTAATAATTGTACTTTCAATGACACAACAAAAACGTTAACTATCTTACAAATGATCACTACACTCCAAAGCAGCATTGCAGTACCCATTGCTTCCTCTGTCTAAAGTCCCGTTGGCCACACTAGTGACGGTGCCGTTGGTCTTCTCGCCGCAGACCACGAGGTCCACTGAGGGCAGCACGGCGTTGCCATTCTTGCTGCCCGGCGGCCGGTAGAACCACCACGCCAGGAAGAAGAACACCAGGGAACAAAGCTTACCTACCAACGCTATGCCTAACATATACCTGGAACAGAATATGACAATAAGAACGAAACATTTCAATTTTTGGTGAAAAATTTTACTAGCTATCATATCTTTAATATCATCAGGGGGGACAGGAGGGTTCTAAAGGCCACTTTGAGCAATCTTCTGGATTCAATTCATATTTAACAGCGTCACGCACTGGTGACCTGACAAATACTGAGCTGAACCTATTTGGTGTTGAAATAAGATGTACAGTTTGTTCGAAATAAGTAAACCGATCGGAAGTTAGCCGTTCCGAACTACCGCGGTGATAAAATCGTTTAATTAAGTGTTTTAATACAAAAATATCGAAATCAGTAAACAAAATAATTAGAAATGTGAAACATAAACGACTCTAATAATCTTTACACCGACTCTTTCTATTAAAATTTACCACTTCTAAACCACTTGCAGATAACTTCCGATCGGCTTACTTATTTCGAACAAACTGTAATTTGTGTGAACTGCATAAAGTTTTTTTTCTTTACTAAGTATTTAGGATCCAAAGCAAATCCTTGGCCATTTTCTAAGGTAAATCATGCTATGATTCATCTCAAATGGCCTTTTTAGGCCAACTAATCAAGTTAGATCGGACTTGACAAGTTTTCAATGGAGTTTTTAACTGCTAGTTTGGCACGAAAATGTTATTTTTTTTTCTTTTACTTTAACAGGAAGCTCTCGGCAGGAAAAGTAATGAGCTGAGCTGTTATTATCGTAGGATATGTTACCTGCTCATGTTAATGTTGTCATACTGCAGACAAGCGCCGGTCTTGTCGCAGGAGGTAGACCAGAGCGAGCAGGACAGGTCGATGAGGAACCCGAACAGCAGCGGCGCCGGGATCGTGCCCAGCAGACGGACCTTGATCCATTGAATGCCCAGCGCAAACGAACGCTGGTCCTCGCGTACGCATCTATTGACATTAAAATTGATCATTGAAAAATTGGGACTCTCATATGTAGGAATTTAGTCACCTGCTCACTTGACTTACCACTTTAACGGATGTTAAAGTGGTAAGTCTACACGTCCGTACCGTACCGTACCCGTAGAATACGTTTCTTATAAAAGTACTTATTCATTTCAAGCGTCAAACTACAAATTTCTCTTGCATCGTGGGATCATTTACAAGGTTTCTCACTTAAAAGACTGTGAATTGGAACCTATATCTGGCTGAAGCGTGATTAGTCCAGGGATCATACCTCAACGTGGCCGACAGCGCTGGCATGGTGGCCAGGAACGTGAACAGCATGACTCCGAACGACAGCGACACGAACACCCACAGGAACGGACAGTCCGTCTTGCAGATACTGTTGATGGCCTCGTATGAGATCGATGAGTTTGATACTGGAACAAAATCATGAAGATAGATTACTGGTTTCCAGTTTGTGTTTCTTATATTCTATCTACTTGCACCTTCTTCTTGCATAAGCTACAGAATACTCGTTTGTTTGCGAAACTGACTGCGTAACGTGCATCATCATATCAGCCTATAGCCGTCCGAACATAGGTCTTCCCCAACGAGTGTCCAACCTTCCTGTTCCTCGCAGCCCGCATTCATCCGCTGCCAGCCACCTTCTTCAAATCGTCGATCCATCGTGTCGCAGCGCATCCCACACTACGTTTACCCAAACGCGGTGTCTACTCCACTCCACGTAACGTGCTCCTTGGGATAATTTTGTAGTGTTACTCTTGGAGACTTTGACGCTTCTAGGAATGTGCGGAAACGTACAAAAGATTGGCAAGGAGTTCCTTGTGAAACAAATGCGTAACTACCGCGTGGTACATTCGCTGAGAGGCCTACCTCCTTCAAGTTCATAGGTTGGCAGCGTGTCGTTGTCCCCGGTGGTGACGCAGGCGCAGTTGTGGAAGAGTTGCGCGGCGCCGGCCAGCGAGCGCGCGCCGCAGCCGGCGTGGCACGCCGAGTAGTACACGGCGCCGTCGGCCGCGCACACCGGCGCGTACGGCGCACCCGCGCACGAGCACCCCGCGTTACACACCGCTGTCAAACGGTCACCACTACAACGAAGACTACACTTTTATTCGCGTCGACATGAAGTTATGACTAAATAAATCTACAGGATGACTTGCGACACACCCACGCAAATACGGTCATCGCCATAACCATCTTTCTATCTACACTTCCTCATATAACCCTCCCTTGTCCATCTCAGACATTTTCTCGCAAGTGACAATCTACACTGCTAGTATTTATAGCCATTATCTCATCTAGAAATTGAAATAAACTTAGATATTATTGATTACATAATACCTGTATCCATCCCTTGTTTTCAATCATACAGAACACTTATAGCGTTACAATTTCACGGGAGCTGAAACATTTTACCCCGCGTTCCCACTGACGACAAAACATTTTGCAAACATCTAACTCTCAAAGAGTGAGTGGGATAGGTAACTATTTACAGCATGTTTTGTCGTCAGTAGAAACGCAGGGTTCCAATAAATACGTATGACGGTCTTCACTCACCCCGGTACAGACGGGCTGTTGTACTCGACGGTAACGCCGGCAAAGGGGTAGTCGTCGCAGGTGAGCACGAAGCAGAAGGTGAAGGCGGCGGCGACCACGGTGGCGGCCACGCACAGCTTGATGATGCCGGCGCAGGCCAGCCGCCAGCGCTTCACCAGCCACCCGCCCAGGAACGTGCCCCCGCCGCCCGCCGGCACTGTAATCACACCTGCAACCAGGACACACGTCACTACCCATACTCGGACATGCAATTTCGTAACACACTTATTATGTACGAAAACCTCGAACGTGCAATTTCGTGACATACTATTATACGGATTCTGGATTCGTCCAATGGGTCAATGTAGACCCTATTGCCCCTTAACTCATAAGAAACATAATTGAGCAGTTATCTTTCTAAAGAGCAAGAAATGAGTCGTGTAGACTACACTTACCCAAAAGCAGAGCTGCGTCCGAGGCGTTAACAGCGAACTGGTTCTCAATCAGCTTTGGAAGGAATGCAGCAAATCCAGAAATGAGCATGCCTTCACTGGCACCGGCCAGGTTCAGGAACAGAAAGGTTGGGTTCCGAAGAAGAGCAGCCGCAGCTTTGGGCAGCTCGTGCAGGGCACTGAAAGCGGCGGACTTGGAGGCAGCACCCTCGTGAGCTTCAGACACTTTCGAGGCTCGTATTTCGGCGGCACCTGAAAGATAAGGATACATTTTTCTATTCCAATTTACCATAAATTAAGTGTTGGAATGATTTTTCCATCAGAAGACTTTAACTAGCGATATTACCTGGCAATTCATGAGGGAATGCCATCAAAGGTATAGCCACGATGATGCAGAGCAGCGCCGACAGGATGAACCCCACCCACCATGCGCCGATCCACACCGAACTCACGGGAGTAATACCTAACCTGGACAAAAAAAAACACACAACTCATTATTATTTACCGTATTCGATAAAAAAATATTTGTGCGTACATCTCGTGTCAACATCAAACATTTAATATCGCAAAACATTTGAACTCCTAATTCCCATATGAACATAGGTATATATTCCCATATAAACACATAACATGACTGCTTAGTCTCTACTCGCATTAAAAGCCAAATAAAGAAGTTCATAATAACTCCATGCATACTAGAATCACATTTTTCCTTTTGAATATGTCCCTAGACAAAAAATGAGCAACAAATCTTAAAACTCCGTTATTGCTATAATAATTTTTGTAGGCGCTATATTGGCGAGTGCCATTAGGTGTATAAACAGAGGGGTATTCCAAGGTATACGTTATTAGGTAGCATTGCCCAATTGTTTTCTTATGCAAATCGGACGTTTACTCAACAATCTAACGTTGCTCTGAGGCTCTGCGGTTCGCACCGGTGGGCTTGAGTAGACAGGGCTGGTTTCAGGAAAGGGGCGTCCCTCTATAATAAAGTTAGGGTGATATGATGATACGGTGCGTAGTCTTATCATATTATAGGTATTTTAAATCCCTAGTTTTCAAGGTTAAATAATGAAAGTACCAGTAAGGTAATGAAAGTAATAAGATTCTTAAAACGCTTCAAAACTGATTTCAAATAAATCATTTATTCTAATTAGTCATGCAGATAATTTTCAAAACTCGTTTCCACCGAGATAAGTATGTAGGTACAGTTTAAATATTGCATAGCTTTATTTCCTAAATAAAAATTATGATCAGTAATTTTATTCTAAACCAGAATGCGCTTGGGCTTCTATACGATCTAAATGTCAGTGCCCTCCAACTCAAAGTACGGCCCTGTGCTCATACAACGAGTAGCTTCAAGTGTGTATGCTACTCTTGAAATGAATTAGAATAATAGAACCGCTACTTACTGCCTCGCTTTTGATTGAATCATAATTTTAATATTTATTGTTAGGGACGTATACCGAATGTTTGCACGTTTTTTAGAAACTTTTGCATTTTTTTAACCCTAGTTTTTTTTACCTTAACTTTAATTAATGTTCGATTGCAATTTTATTTTTTTATTACAGTTCATTTGCTTCATACTTCTACTTCTAAATAGTTATCTGTCGTAGAAACTGTCTAGAGTGCGTAATCTTGTTTACTGTTTTATCATACTTGCATGTTTAAGTGAATAAGTAATAAAAAACGTTAATTTTAGTAGTAATAATCAAAATTAATGTTGGATAAATATTTTCAAAAATAATTTCCTGATCGTCCATACAATTTGTTGTAATATTAGATTAAGTAGATCCCTATAGTCTACGTGATATCTAAGGATTCCCTTTGCTATACATTTATTAAAATATACGACAAAACCTATAAATTAAACGTAAAGCCATGGCAAAGAGGTCGTTCAAAACTCTCTCGCCGGAAAATCATATTTCGTTACAGAAGCCATGAAAACATAAAATGGTGGAATTAATTTGGCTGAAAAGTTGGCTCAACAGCGTACGTGGCTCACAATGAGATGAAAGAGAGAGGGCAACTTGGGTGAATGAAGCCGTGTCGCTGCCGAGATGAAATATTAAAAAAATGTGAACAAGACGCGTCGTGCGATGCCTATGGAAAGCGCGGGAAGGTTAGGTACGCATTTAAACATACTTGAGGTTATTATCGTTTATGTAAGACATGGAATAATGTAAAGGGGAATTATTGCACTTTCAAAGTACTGGTAAGTAGTAGTCACTCACGTATCTGCGTCAACACTGAGGAAGTCCGTATAAATTGTAAGCATTTGACCTCCTATCACGTAGCCCATCGCTGGGCCAACCACCGCCATAGTATAGTAAACACCTGGAACCAAACACATTTATATAAATAAATAAATTAAAAATGTTATCTTTTCTAAAAGATTCATCACAGTGGCTAAAATGGCCACTGATTCATAGCAGATTCATTTTCGATCCCATAGCAGCTTATTATCTATTATCAAAAGCTTTGACTGCTACGCCAGAGAAGAACTAAGAAGAAGAGCAAAGTGTTATTGGGTTTTTCTATGAAACTCTCAGTAGCAGCTCGTAGTCTAGATTTGTGCCCGGTTAATGGTAATAGACTCGCCCTCTATTACATGGGACATAAACATACCGGCGAAATGTGGATTTACATTACCAAGTACACCTCTGCCTAACCCATCGGGGCATACAGGCGTGATGGTATGTTATGTTATCAAAAGCTACGCGGTGGCTTAGCGGTCATAGCGTCTGGTGTGCCTAACCTAATTTTCCTTCACTAAAATAACACCAAAACCTTCATTTTCTTTGCCGTATTTCTATTAAAAAGAAAAAAAAAACCCAATAAATCTCTGAGGCTCCGTCGATCGCGACTTGTGACCCCATACATTGAGACCTCCATTACACTCACAACACATTATACCTCGAACAAACACAGTGGGAATAACCCGTGGAGAGTGAAAAGTATAAGTATCACGTTTCTTAGCGAGCGCCCTGTTTTCACAGTTAAAAGCTGTGACTTAGAAGTGGTAAGGCGTTGAGCACAGTGCAAGAGTTTTGTAGCTTACGATCGCTTGATTTGCGATGTAAAGGTTAGTTAGAAACAATTCAATATTGGCGCGTCGGACTTGCGATCATGTGGTTGCCGGTTCGAACTTCAAACCCCATCCATTGCACTACCGACGTGAACCCACTCGTAACACAAGCAATTAGCTTAGCACGAGGGGTTAACAAGAATACTAGTAATGTGTGACCCACATAGCTAGTAAGATTAAAAAAAAAAAACTCCTTTTACCCTACAAGGGATTATTTCGTGTGTTTATGAGTGGAACCAGAGACATTATATAAACACAGAGGTTCGTGATCACTGTAGGAAGGTACGTAGTTTTTAATGTACTTTCGAAATACTGAAATACTGTAGCTTTTAAAAATTCCTTCAATTTTTTAATTTCGAATCTTTCATACACGGTCCTAGCTATTTTTTGAGATACACCACATCTTTCTAAAACAAGGCAGTATTATCGCCTAGTATATCTTTATGTGTGCACAGCATCATCTCTCGATATCTCTAGTGGGGCACACGTCGCGCAATCTGACGGCACTCTGAATACGATTCCTTGTCCTCAGAGACTCTCTGGAGAGCAGAGTGTGCAGAACCAACCGCCAGATTCATTCCGTTTGTTTATCGAAGAAGATTGGAAAATAAAAATTACTTTTTTGAAGTGGTTAAGGGTTTAGATTGTAAAGATTTGGGGCTAAGGTACTTTTGGCTTGTTGGCACGGTAAAACCCTTCAAATTTAAAAAAGTTGACATTGTCCTTTTCAAGAGATACTTCGGTGTTGATTTAAAGTGTCTATTTCTTTTAAGAGGTGTGCTCCTGGAAGGAAATGATGACTCAACTTTCGGTTCTATAAGGGGATTTCTCTTCTACCATTACTCGTTTAGTTTAAATTATTTTCGCCTCAAAATATATCTTACAATAGTATACCTGAGACTAAACTTAAAATATCATCAGCTTTTCTATCTGAATAAAATTTGATCAACGCGTCGTCGCATCTGTACTCATATCCATTAATAGCTTAACCAATCCTAGCGAACGTGAAATGACTGGCAAATAACCGAACAGTTTGCAAAAGCCTATCAAGTGCAATTAATAGAGCCAGACCACGGAAATGCATTAATACGTTTCCGACAGACACGTACTTGTCGAGGCGGCGAAAGCTTGTGTTGGGCTAGGTCGTAATGAGAGCGATTAGCGTGGTGGATGATAGGAGTTGCGGGTATAAAGAAAAAGATCTCTCTCCTTACAGAATTAATACGCCTACATATAAGGTAGGTACCTTATAATTTCAACATACTGATCTCAAATTAGTTGAATCAAATCGTAAACTAAAGAAGACATTGTACTTAGGTTATTAATTTATTTAGAACAAGTAGGTAGGTATGGTAATCATGACTGGAGTTTCTTCCCGATAGAATTACTTGCAAATTCTGATAAAAAAATAGATTTAATTTAAGATGTGATTTGTATCCATACTTAATTGTTATTTTTGACGCCGCGCGCCCCGGTGTTGAATGCATACAAATGCTTGAGCATTCTCTCTGTCTGTTTGATACCTTTTGAAGGATAAGGATAAAATTTGGTAAGGAGATAAATTGCATCTTTCATGGAAATGGACTACATTCAACTCGAAAATTATTTTGAGATCGAGTAAAACTGGTTGCGAGAGCTAGTATTAAGTAACTTTCTATTGTGTAACAAAAAAACAATATAGTATAAAAATACAAAAATAAATTATGAAAAATGTTTACCACTTTAATAACTCGACAAACTCGCTTGCTCTACAGCTCGTATCGAGACCACAGTCTTACGGGGCACATACAATGAGCTATTTGAATTTATTTTTCTCATGAGATTATAATATAATCATGTGTTTTGATAACATAGCTTTATTACGACGTAGGTATTTTAAGTATCCCTTTTGTTAAGGCTAATAATGCAGATAAGTACCTATTTTAGATACGTTTTATAATGTGTGGTAATTAAAAAAATATAAACAGAGCAGATAGTCTGCTTCACGTGAGAAAATTTACTATAAAAAACGAACTAATTATATTTAACTAGCTTTCCGCCCATGGCTTCGCCCGCATGGTTTTCTCCGCATCGACCTCTTGAATCACTCTATTTATTGCTTAAAACTGCATTCAAATCCGTTTCGTACTAAAAAAAGATCTAATCGTACAAACAGCGCGAGTGACTTTGTTTTATACTATGTAAAGATAGGTAGTTTACGTCCGGGAAAATTCTCTACATAAAAATGTGCACACCAGAAAAACATGTCATCCACAAAACAATTAGCTAATCACTTAACCCCATATCGCTCTATAAATTATCACTATTTCTTAACGCAAAATATCCGAGAAGTGGGGTCCATATGCGATTGAGCGTGGAGTACCGTACGGTCATATCGGCGAGTGCTTTCTTGTGTTTATAGCGGGCAACACCGCACGTAGCGCGAGGGTTAATAACTTTGAATAAAGAGCCGTTTAGAAAAGGTTGTGCGATAATAATTTCATAGGATATGGTTTGTGAAAATGATATTTTGTATGATACGACATTTTTCTTCTCCCTATTTTATAGTCTACTTCCTTTGACAGAGCCAGGCGAATTCATTTCGACGTCTTCATGCTGAAAATCCTAAGTAAAAACGACTACTTAAGCAAGTTTTATTTCAATGTTCAAGAAATTATCTCTCTATATTTTCCTGTTACTAGTTAAATAACTGGATAGTTATGGTTTAAAAATAATGGCGGTTTACCGGGAAATTGATATCATTAGGTATGGTTGGATTCATTTCCTTTTAGCTTGTTATAAGATTGTGGTATTTTAGTAGTAGTACTTAGGTTCCTACTATTATGTATTCTGCAGTATTTTATATTGGGTACTTACGGGAATATCGTAACTATGATTAAACGCATCTTAAAAGAAATATGAAAAATCCTGGAACTACGAGAAAGTGGTCGGTTTAAATTAACTGCCTCGTCGGTCTTATGGTTGTAAACGCAAAAGGGTTAAGCAGAGGGTGTATCATTCACATTAGTATCTTTATCCACGGAATTATTGCAACTATATTTAGGTCCCATGTGATAGGCCTATTGCCATTAACTGGTCAAAAATTCAGACTTCAAGCCGCTACTGAGAATTTCATAAAAAAACCCAATAACACTGCTGGGAATCGAATACAGGGCCTTCACCGTAGCAGGCGAGCTTAAGACCATTGGATTAATGAGGCCACCACAATGTATGCATCACTCACCTAAATAAACAGAAGACATCTTCTTGGAGACGTTCTCGTCTATATAGGTGACGCCGAGCGTGAACAGCGGGGTTGCGCCCGCGCCGTGCAGCAGTTGCGCGAATACGAACACTGCAACTGCCCACGCGCCGCCCTCCGACGGCGTATTGCCGTCGCAAGTGGATGTTATCTGAAATACAAACTTATTTTTAACAGAAATACGGAATATCCCAGTTCAGTCAGTCAGTCAGGTCAGGACGAAACAAAATTAAACGAATTCGGACATAAAGGTTCGAGCCGCCGCGGTTAACATAAATACTGGTCCAAGGAATCATCATTCAGGTTAGTATAAGTATTGGTAGATATCTAGAATCAATGCGGTCAAGTCTTTTGTCTTCGGCAACTTCTTCTTTTTGTTTCACTGAGCGTTTTGTGACGCTAACTAGGTAGTTTCCGAATAGCATATAAAAAGTTAGATAAAAATTATTAAATTATGATATTGACGAAAAACTAATATGTCTTTATTAGAGCAAAAGAAGCCAAAACATTTTTTTTGTTTTTCAGTATGTTTGTAGTCGTACGCGCATCACGCGAAAAATTGGGTGACGTTTTCACAGTTGTATTGCTGAAGGTCCAACTTAAAATCAGGTGTATGTTATAGTACATAAGTAAATCCTTTTGGGACTTGAATGAAACCGCGGAAAACGGTTAGTATAGAATTATATTACATATTATTCAGATATCTATATCATCTAGTCTTTGTCCAGACATTTTGGTATGGTAGGTCCAATGCTGATTTAATCCGATTAATCAGGAGATCGGTCGCATTGTGTGACGAAGGCCGCATATTGTTGGCGGCTGGCTGAATGCGCCGCGCCTGTGCCCACATTGAAGTTCATCCATTCAGAATCTAGGATCCATAGACAAGCGACTAAAGTTTGAGGTAGATGGAAAATTGAATGAACAATCGAATAGCTAAATTTAGATTAAAATCAAATTGTTTATATCAAAATTTATACGAGAATTAATGAATTTTGTTGTAATGTAATTAGTTATGGCCCGTTGGTGTGGGAAAGTTTTTTAGTTTAGAATCTCATTGTTTAGGAATTCTTGCTATTGAAAAAGTTTCTATGGGTAGAGGTCGCTATTAAAATTTACCAAATGAGAATTAGTTAAATTCTGTTTTGAGGTGAGTGACGACTTATGACTGCATGTTTGATGTAGCGGTTAGTTTAGCATTTCGTGGTCAAAGGTGGCAAAGTCAAAATCAAAGTTCTTTATTGCTTCATGTGTATAACAGCATAGGTATTCAAATATAGTCTTCAAGTATTGTGTCCGTAATGATTAACTAGCTACTTCCGTTGATCCGAGTGTTGTGGGCCATCGGAGACTAATATTAATTTGTTTTTACTTGATGCATAAAATAATGTTTGGAACATTGAGGACTGAATGCCATATGGTGCAGAGACAAATATTTACAGCTAGGTATAGAGGGAGAAGTAGAGGGTAACCCATATATTTAAATAAAATATATTTAGATATAGGTACGAACACCTACATTACTTAATGCCGTCATTTTTTTTAAAGCTTAAGTACTAAGTTTTTTTTTTCGTTTAAGTTAATCACGTTGGTAGAGTTTCCCGCCAAGGCCTTGCTTCTGTCTTTCTTTGGCGTGTATGAACGCTATCTCGATCATTTGTATTTGCAGTACCTACATGTCAGAGCGTCGAGAAACAGGGTTTTTATAAAGGGTCCGAGATGTGTTTCACGTCCTAGCACCTATATACCAACTCACCGTTCTATTAGGCGTGCATAGATCGGCAGCTTCGTTGCCAGCTACTTTATAGTTGGGTACGAGGAAGTGCGGCAGGGCGAACAGGAGAGACCCGGTTCCCATGAGGAGTACGCCCAGGCCGAGCCAGCGCGGCTTGGAGGAGCCGGTGCGCCCGCCCAGGTACGTGACCGGTGCTAGGCACGCGAACGACGCCATGTCGTACCTGGAAGAAGGTTATATTCGCAGTCATAACCTAATAACATCACGCCTGAATCTCTGAAGGTTGGCAGAGGTGTACTGCTGTACCTACACTCACATGTAGAGGAGGCAAGCTTGTTGCCATTGACCGGAAGCACATTCAAACATCGAGCTGCTGCTGAGATTTCAATAGAAATACCCCAATGATACTTAATGGTAATGATACTGACATGGTAATGATAATGATCCCCGATGGTAATGATACTAGACTGGGAATCGAACCAGAAACTTCTAGCCTAGCAGTCGCGTTCACAACCTATACATTAAAAGATCAGGCACTATGTGGCCCCAGCATAACAAGATAACATCGTATTGATTAAGAAAAGAGCAAGTAGAGCCTTATTGCTATGTTTAATGCAAATGAAACTTATTTACTCAGCAAAGATATTATGTTTGCTGTGCCATTATATTACGACTGTAATCGGAATCTGTATGTGCTAAGGATTATTATAGAACTCCAAGAGTAGCGCCATTGTTACAACGGGCGAACATGGAAAAACCTGGGGCCAAGCCACAGGAGCGTGGAGATTGGAACTGAGAATCTGAATTAGATATTTTGACATAATTATAGATATTTTATATTTTGACCTAGCTTAGAATTCTCTGTTTTTTTATTATTTTTATTTCATGTTATTTGATATGGGTACTAATTTTTAAACTGAATTACTTATTTATTACTTAGATAATCTCAATGTTAGTCTTACGCTGGTTATGTTCAAACACAATGTAAAAATTGTTCATGAAAAAAGAATTGAATTGAATTGAACTACAAAAGACAGGAGAGAGAGCAGCAAACGATGATGAGATGAGATCTTCATTCCACATTATTCTTGGATATCACATACATCTAAGAGCCTGACAAATCGGGTACCATCATTGTTGCTTGGTGAAGAAAAGTTGCTTCACAAATAATTACTATGCAAAAAATATCAACTTAGGGTTGAACTAACTAATATCTGACCGTACCGTATTTATCTAGTAAACTAACTCACCCTCCAGCTATGACTCCCGTCTGCATGGACCTCAAACCAAATCTCTTCTCGATAGTGGTGATCACCACATTCACGAACCCGTTCACCACCATACCTGTTGAAAATGAAAGACATAATTTGTTAAAACTACCTACCAATTTTAAAAACACAAATACAATACTTTGTAATGATTGTTATTGTATTTTGTAACAAGTCGTGTATTTTTAAAGTTAACAACAATGTTTTTTACTATGTCTAATTATCGGAACTAATTAAGGAATAAATAATGTACTGAAAACTGAAACGGCAATGAGTTATTGTATATTAGTTGGATGTTAACGGAGTACCTACATTGTTTAATAAAAAAAATTAACAAAAAAGTTTTATAATGTTTTTTTTCGGCAAACAATTTCGATTAAAATAATTTCGGGGGCAAATAAAACTTTTACTTCCCATCTTCCCCCGATTATGGATTTGGGGGAAGATGGAATTCCCATTTTCCCCCATTCGGGGGCAGCATTAAAGATAAAAAAATATTTCAGGGGCAAATTAAACTTTTACTTCCCATCTTCCCCCAATTATGAATTTGGGGGACGATGACACCAAAATTCCCATTTTCCCCCATTTGAGGGAAGACACTTGGGGGAAGATGGGAATACTCCGCCAATCGAGTAAAAAAAACGAATCTAGAATTAAAATCGAATATGCGCACGTCAAAATCGAATAAATGTTCAATGACTTGTCCAATTTAAAAAAAAGTCGCACATAAATAACCAGCATTAGCAGCCGTCCGACGATTAAAGTTTTACGTTCCGGTTCATGTCCGGCGCCGGCCGGTGACGGACGGCAGGACGAGCGGACAGTATTGACTGGAATAGACACACGTCGTTTTCCATTAAGTTCCTATCTGTTTTATTAGGCAAATCCCGATTTGATTGTGCTTATTTGGAATTTGTCGCGAGCCGGTCTAGGAATAAATGAGACGTGGATAAACTATGCATTGAGAGATTTATACGGGTCTTATTCAAAAGTAAGACAGAATTATTACAAATATGTACTGATTCATCAAGCCACAATATCTATTAGATACAAATTACGAGGTGGATACGATTTTACGAAATTTAACGACACTACAACCTGTACTTGTATAAAGAAGCACTTCAAAATGTTAAATCATCGTCTTCATCATCAACCCTTCATCATCATTTTATATTATCACTGCTTGTCACGGGTCTACTCTCAAAATGAAAAGTTATCCTCTTATATAATATAGTCCACCACGCTAGCCTAATGCAGGATTGCAGACTTCACACCCCGCGCCGTCAAGAGAATCTGTCAGGCATGCAGGTTTGCTTAAAAAAATATATTTTAATTAACAAAAAACCTACTTTCCATACAAATTGGGCAGCACAACACAGCATTTATGCATTTATTGGTAGGTTTGTTTCTCATCAATGTTATTTTTTACATAAGTATATAGAAAATCATTTTCAGCAACAGTACCTACCTATAAACGGATGAAAATCAGTTTAAGATTTTTATCATAAAACCGCACAAAACGTAAATAATCGAAATATCAAATCAAAACGTAATAATGTAATCATAATTGTCCTTATATACATCCATAAATAATTATGAAAACACCAGACCAAAGTTCCGTATAATGGTTTCCTGTAATTTTCACGATCTAACCTTTATATAGAGCATTATTGGTGTTCAGATTACATTCAATTTTATAACTTTTTACATATATATTTATGGATATCTACGATAACAATAATAATAATGATTACCTACTACAAAAATACGATACCTGCGCAATTCACCCACTGCCTCATTGGCTGCTAAGCGCAAAGTCCTAGATTCAATTCCCGGAGCTCAGTATTGAGTTTTTCTTTGAAATTCTCAGTAGCAGCTTGGAGTTTGGATTTGTTTGCAGCCGAAATGTTTGTGTTTCAGTAGATAAACCACTGTCTGACCTTTCGAGGATACAGGCGTGATGATTTATGTATGTTAGGAATAACATACAATGATCCTTTACCGAGCGAGTGATATTATTTTATATATATACATACTATCACGCCTGTATTCCTCTAAGGTTTAGGCAGAGGTGTACTGATGTACATGCATGCTTCGCCGGTATGCTTAGGTCCATTAATCGGGCACCAATCCAGACTCCGAGCTGCTACAGAGAATTTTATGGAAATACTCAATAACACTGCTCGACCTAAGAATCGAATCCAGGACCTCTAGCCTAGCAGTCGCGCTTGGGACCACTAGACTGACAAGGAACTGATATCATTATGTAGATAATTAGAAAGTTAGTGCACGCACCTATGGCGTTAAATTTGAACTCATGAACTTTGAAACTCTGAACTCTCTTTGAACTTGTGCAATCCAATGGTCATATTACTTGGCTATCACGTCACGTTCCATGGGCGGGAGCGATGTAGCGGAGAGGGAGAGAGTTGTCCATCTCTCTCCAGTCCCGCAGTAGATGCACCGAGCCCCAGAGGGCTCAGACAGACCTCCGGCCCATGGCCATTAGTATAGGTTTTTAGTCGGTACGCTTCCGACATATTTACCCTGCCATATTCCAGGTGGCAGACTGCCCATGAGAATTTTCCGTACTATAAAAAAGTGCAGTGATAGCCTAGTGATATGACCATTGGACAAAGTCAAACGGTCTCGAGTTCGTACTTAAGGCACGCACCTCTGACTTTTCCAAGTTAGGCGCCTAAACGGTAAAGGAAAACATCGCACCGTGAGGAAACCTGCATGCCTGATTTTCTTGACGGTGTGTGAAGTCTGCCAACCCGCAGTAGGCTAGCGTGGTGGATATTCCCCCTCGTTCTGAGAGGAGGCAATGTAATGGGTTGATGATGAAAAAAAAAAGCTATTCCTTCCCACACGAATAAGGGGTACCTAACCATAGTTACGAAAAAAATCTTGATGGAATTAAGACTTTTTTTTTATTGTTACCAAATCTGTGGCGGTCTCGGCAGACAATTACGGAATTACACATTTACGGAACTCTTAAAAAAACGATCACTTTATTACGATTACATCCGTATCTTGACAAAAAATACCATTCAACGTCCGTAAAAAGAAATCGCAGATCTAGAATCGAATTTCGATCATTTGCAAGGCAACGATTCAACTCAGTGAAACATCAATATTTCAAGAAACTATGTTTGTGTAATCGTTTTTATATTTTAAAATAATAAGCGGTAGCCTGATGGTTAGGGCGTCGGACTTCGATCATGTGGTTGCTGGTTCGAAACTCACCCATTGCACTACCGACGTGAACCGCCACAAGCATTTAGCTTAACACGAGGGATTAACAAGAAAATTGGAATCACATTGCAACGTTTTTTTATATATGTACTTTGCGGATCGCGACAGGCCGAGAATGAGATCGGTGGAAGAGCTCGAACTTTATTGGAAGAATTGGCCCTAGGTCAGGCCTAGGTTAGGCCAGATTTAAAGTTAGTTCTCCAGCAATAAACTATGAAAACTGCATCGCATTTCGTGCGGTAGTGTTTGCGTGATACAAACATACAGACAGACGAACAAATAAAATTCGATTGATACTTGTAATGGCTTCTATTACTATTATAATCATCCGTCATTTGTTATTCCTAAATACGAGTATATTCTGCGTCCATCGGTGGACTCCTAATTCCAAAGCGTCGCAATTTTCTTTGCAATTTCCTTAAAAATGCCGTTAACTTACAAAAATTGTGTTAATACAATTTATAATATCGCTAAATTGCGGGGGGTAAGCACAAACAAAGGGTACTAAACGTTCAGAAGAGACTTTCATGCGACGTCACGTCCCCTGCCCAAAATATTATCTGTGGCCGTGACACACCGAGGGTATTTATGTTTGGGAATATTACTTGATGGGGTATTATGAATTATTTAGAAAATATATTTACATTGAATAATGACTGTAATATTTTTTGTTTTAAAAAATTATTGAATTTTGTTTATGTACGTAATAACTGGAAGTAGCGTTTCGTTACTGCGCTTCGTTCGGTGAGCGAGAGGGCCGGAGGCCCAATTCCTCCCCCAATCCCCTTCCTTCTCCTTTTCTCCTTCCCCTCCCTTTCCCTTAATAGGCTCGGCAACGCATCTGCAACTCCTTTGGTTTTGCAGATGTCCATGGGCGGCGATGACTACTTACCATCAGGTAGCTCGCCTGCTCGTTTGCCGAGTTATACCATAAAAAAGAGTAAAATAATGATGTAATTGCTACTAGGTATTGTATCATATTTTTTATTTTAAAAATGTGCCTGCGATCCAATATTTCTCCGCAGACCAAATAATTTCATTAAATTCTAACTTAGATAGGTATTGTATTATTACTAAACTAACCAACCTTCTTGAAGGTTGACTTTCTCACATCGTAAAAAAAGCTTTTATTTTAAGTAATTACTTAATTAGATATACAGTACAAAAAATTATGCCCTATCAGGAACGTTGGCGATGATGCCAGATTTGTATTTACCTACTTAACATGTATGGTGGTGAATGACATAACTAGTTACTCAAAAAAATTACGACATTCGCGAGACAAATCTGACTAATGAATTTGAACTAATTTTTAAGATAATAAGCATGACATTTTGCTGCTTGCCTATCGCTAAATTGGCAGATGAGTAAATATTTTCCTATCGTGTAGAATTTTACGCGATAGAAAAATATATTTAAACTATCTTTGCGATTTTGAAAACAAACCATTCAAATTATTATAGGGTAGCTCAGATAGAACCCTCGCTATATAAAATATATATTAAACTGTAATGAATTAATGTTAAATTTTTGCGTCACTTTCTATACAAATAATTTCAATGATCAGCTAATTTATATCCCGTTAGGTGTGCTCCTTACTCTATCTTTATACAAAAAATTCAAATGAATGCCTTACAAAAGTGTTCCTATTTAGCAGAAGAATCTATTATGGAATGATTAATAGGTTCCATTGAATATCGCCATATCATCTTAAGAAGCTTGAAAACAAGATTTTCATAAATACCTTTTGAAAGTGTAAATACGTAGGTACGTATTCTGTGAACGTTTTATAAATGATGAGAATTACAGCGTTTTTAAATAGATATTGAACTTTTTTTAAATCACCTGGTTCTGCTGGAGAGAGGAGGTTAAAAGGTTTATTCCTTTGCAGTAAGTACCTAACCCTATCAGGTGGTTCTGAATGATAGAAACTACCGTCTATAATTCAATAAACTTCTGGCTGAGCAAGCGCAGTGGAATAAGGCATGAACAACTGCTCGTTTTTATGCTATTTCTTATAGCGTTTAGTACAAAGTACCGCTAGATATCTATTTATGTAAATGTTTTTCTTTAATTTTCTGTGACACAGAGCCTGTGTAGAATCCATATGACCGACATCAGTTGTTCAAACAAACAGTTCAATAACTTTGCTCAATGTCATCTACATAATGTACTCATATTGACTGCCTCGTTGGTCTAGTGGTCCCAATCGCGACTGCTACGCTAGCGGTCTTGGGTTCGATCCCCAGGTCGAGCAAAGTGTTATTGAGTTTTTCTATGAAATTCTCAGTAGCAGCTCGGAGTCTGGATTTGTGCCCGGTGAATGGCAATAGGCTCGCCCCCCATTACATGGGACCCAAACATACCGGCGAACTGTGGGTGTACATTAATTATTCCCTGAAGGGTTAGGCAGAGGTGTACCCTCTGCCTAACCTTTCGGGGAATACAGGCGTGATGGTATGTTATGTTTATGTTATTGTTAAGGTATTACACGTCCATTTAACAAATCGTGAGTCTGGTTCTGATAATTGCAATATTCAGTATTTTTTCAGTTACCTACTATTTCAGCTGTACAGAGGTATTTTAAGCACAATAATTAAGATTTTTATATGTTTTATGCATTTTCCATGCTAAGATTATAAAGTTATTTTAGAGATGTAAAAGTTCGACTGCGGGTAGGATTCGAACCTGCATCTTCTGGTTAGATACAACAGACGCTATGACCGCTAAGCCACCGCGAATCCCACCCGCCAGGCCGGAATTTGACTTCACATTTTGAATTTATTTACGTCTTTGAAGTGACGTCAGTGACATGTGTTGAAAAGCGAGTTTACGACTTACGACGTAAATTCAAAATATGAAAGCTAATTTCACTGTAAATAATTTCAGGGCACAATAAGTTTCATATATATTATGGACAGTTGTAAAACCAGCTCTATTTTTGGCATAGTAAAGAAATTCAACAATTTTGCATTGAATTCACCATGATTGGTACGGTTGCGGTGGGCAAAGCACGCATGTCATCCCTTATAATCCTATTACGAGGGGATTACTCACCATGGAAAAGATGCATTTTGATATTGCGCAGACTGCACAATGTATTTGAGAAGAGTTTTCGAATTCACTGGGCGAATGTACTCGATTGTTATATACTTATATTATGATATATATTTCTAATAAAAAAATGGTTGAGCTACACGATGACTGATGTATGCGTTCCGTCAATTAGGACAGGTCAACTCAAAGCTGGTATGGTTCTTTCTTCAAAAGGCCTGTTCAGATTTTGCCCTACATTGAACTCGCATATAATATAACTATTGTCTGGACTTTAAAAGAGACCATGATTCTCTGAGTTTGTTTCGACGTTTCTTCTCAGAGGTCGTCAGATAGGAAACGTCGACGCCATCTAGTTAAAAAATATATGTAAAAAAAAACGACTTGTAAAAGTGTCTTAAAAGTTGACTACCGCTGTATAAATAAATTATCTCAAACTAAGAAAAATTATGATATTTAGTTATTTTAGCGAAGGAAAGATACGACTGCGGGCAGGATTAAAATAACTTAATAATCTTTTCCTCGAAAATGCCTAAAAAATACAAAAAGATAGTTAAAAGTTAAAGTGGCATCGTACGACATCGCACTTGCTCTAGAGTAGTCTAGAGGAAGTCATGTCGGTTCAGAAGCAAAAATCTTGCATTTCAACAGATGTCAATGACGTCACCTCAAAGACGTAAATAAAAAAATGTGGAGGCAAATTTCGAAATCGATTCTTAGTGATCATAGCGTCGTCTGGTGTACCTAACCAGAAGACGCAGGTTCGATCCCTGCCCGCAGTCGTATTTTTCCTTCACTAAAATAACTTAATAATCTTTGCATGTAAAATGCCTAAAAATACAAAAAGATAATTACGAAATTTATCTTAGGATTTGCTTTACAATTCTTGTTTTGTGGTTCATTTGAATCGTTCGTGTTAGATGTTTCCGATTAATGATTATTTACTTTAGTAGCTATGAGGTATCGTAACGACACATAGGTCTACTAATGGCCCTATTAAACAGGTACCCTATTAAACAGGTAAAGGTACAGCTACCGTGTAGTTAACGCGTAGCCGCTGCGTAGCCAACGTGTAACCGCTTCGTAGGCTCTGCGTAACCAACGTGTAACCGCTACGTAGGCGCTGCGTAGCCAACGTGTAGCCGCTTCGTAGGCGCTGCGTAGTCAATGTGTAGCCGCTGCGTAGGGGCTGCGTAGCATGCGTGTAACCGCTTCGTTGGCGCTGCGTAGTCAACGTGTAGCCGCTACGTAGTCGGTGCATGGACAGTTGGACACCTCATAAAGGTAGTAGCCATCGCGTAAAAATCACATTGTTATATCATCAAGGCACCACATAGACGAAATACATACGATACTATACTGGACAAACACCCAGTGCGAAGTCACTAAATGATGTTGTAATAGGCAGAGGTACTAACTTAATTTTTCTATCAACGGACATCGAGGTGTAACAACACTGATCATTGCGCAAGCGCAACTGTGTTACGGGAAATGAGCTATTATGGCGATGTAATAACCTACTATTAGTTTTGTGTTGTTGTGTGCGTGAATAAGCACCTACCAGACAATACTAGAGTGTAAGCTAATTTCACTAGGACAACAATCGCGAAGACTCCAGATAATTAAGAATGACAAATAAAAATCTTATTTTTTTAATAATGTATTATGTATTATATAATACTAAGGCTTTAAAAATCCAGATGATCAAAAATCTCCATAAAATAGGTCATACTAACGATCCTACTATTAATTAGGTACGTATATGAGAAACTGCTTACAAAGGTCAGCTTAAAATAATTGAGTATCTTATTTCAAAAACAAAATAGTAATTAAAGTAAATACCCGACCCGAATGAATCCATAGCAACTTAAACATAACACAACATTGTTGGAAAAAAAAAAGTACACCGCCATCACCATTCATTGTCCCAACTAAAGCATTTAGTAACACACATTAATCATTTCATCATGTCCTCCACACCGTATCCGGTGACGGCGACTCCTAATTACTTTTCAGTTGTTCATTATGGTGGGCTCTGATATGGCTTGCAAAGCCGAACTTGGACTTGAAGACACGATCACAAGGCGCACAATATAGTTGACCAGATGAGTTAAATGTGTAGGTATAGGATTTTTTTGGTTGAGTCTTCCGAACGTGGCGTTTCGTGTCAAGGTCTTCTAGACGTTTTTCTTCGTAAGTATCCACACCAGTGTGGACAGTATGACGCCATACTGGCCTAAGACGAGCAATCTCCTCAAAACCATCAGTAGAGATGTTGCAAGCCGCAAGATTACGTTTTAAGACGTCTTTGTAGCGCAGGTATTGACCTCCTTGTTTGCGCTTTCCGCATGAGAGCTCAGAGTAGAAGACAGCCTTTGCCAATCTACTGTCATCCATGCGTACGACGTGTCCACTCCATCTAAGTTGATGTCTCATTATGAGTGCCTCGACTCCGGATAAGCCGGTTCGACGTAAGACTTCTGTATTTGGAACACGATCCTGCCACCTGATGTGCAGTATAGACCTCAAACACTTAAGATGAAAGGTGTCCAGCTGCTTAATGTCCGCCCTGTAGTAGCACCAGGTCTCTGCGGCATAAAGCAAAGTAGGCAAGACGATCGCTTTGTAAACTAAGATTTTTGTTTGCAGTTTGATATCATGCGAGTTCCAAACACGGGCTTTAAGTTTGCCAAAGGCCGCTGCAGCTCCTGCTATTCGGGCTGGTATTTCTGATGCCAGGGTGTTATCACTTCTTAGACGACTTCCCAAGTATTTAAAGATTGGAGCTTCAACCAACGCAGTGCCATCCAAGTTGATATTGGAATGATCGCCATCGAGACCTCTCGGAGGCTGTTTTAGGATTTGGGTCTTGCTAGTGCTTATAACTAGACCAAATCTACGGCATGACAGGTGTAAAGCGTCTATATAGGTCTGGAGAGACTCAGGAGAATCAGCCATTAAGCAAACATCGTCGGCATATAAAATATCCATCACTGAGAGTCTAGTAACTTGCCGTTTGGCTCTAAAGCGAGAGAGGTCGAAAATGCTCTTGTCAGTTCTGGAATTAATTTCCATCAAGTGATTGCAATTCCTAACCGCATCTTGCATCACAGAAGCAAAGTATAAAGAGAACAAAGTGGGAGCCAGCACACAGCCTTGCTTCACACCACTCGATACTGGGAATTGGTCCGAAAAGTCCTTTTCATGTCGAACCCTCACCGTCATATCATCATGAAATTGGCGTATCAAGTTTAATAACTTTATAGGACAACCAGCTTTCCTTAGCACAATCCACAACGCTTCACGCGGTACTCTGTCGAAAGCTTTTTCTAAGTCGACAAAACACATGTAGAGGGGGCGGTACTGTTCCAGGCTTTTTTCTTGAATTTGCCGTACGATAAATATCGCGTCTACAGTACCTCTACCCGGACGAAAACCACATTGGGTTTCTGGAAGTATTGTCTCTGCGTGTTGCGATAGACGGGTGTTCATAATGTGAGCTAAAATCTTCCCAGCTGCCGAGAGAAGAGAGATGCCTCTGTAAGAACCGCAATCGGCTATATCGCCTTTACCCTTGTACAGTTTACAGATGGAAGCATCTCTCCAATCTTGCGGGATGACTTCACACTCCCATATTTTCAATATAAGCTCGAATAATTTTTGATTGATGTGTGGGCCGCCGTATTTGTATATTTCAGATGGCAAGCTATCTATCCCCGGTGCTTTGTTATTCTTCATTCTCCTCAGTGCAGCAACAAACTCGCCAAACAGTGGGGGTTCCGCTAGATCTTCAACGGTAGGTAGATCTTTTAAGGATTCTATGTACAACATATCGGTTGTCTGTGTAGTGGGATTTAGAATATCATGAAAATGTTCCGCCCATCGAGCTAGTACATCTTTCTGCTCAGTCAACCGTCGGGTCTTATCCTTGTTGTATATTGGAGCTGTCTTCCTAAATCTTGGACCGAAAACAGTCTGTAGGCTCCCGAAAAATTTACCTGATTGGTTAGTATCAGCATAATGCTGAATTTCATGCGCTTTATCCACCCACCATTTGTCCTTAAGTGCCCGAACTTTTACTTTCAGGTCAAAATTAGCTTTTCTTCGTTCAACGATGTCTCTTGAAAGAAGTGCACGCCTGTGGGCCTCAACGAGCTTTCGGATTTCTACATCTGCATCGTCAAACCAATCTTGGTTTTTGCGATCAGGTTTACCTATAACTCGTAAGGCACAACTATGGAGATTTTCAGCGTAAGAACGCCATCTCTCATTGACGGATGTATCTTCTGTGGTCTGTGACATATTAGCATAGAAAGCATCATCCAGCCTGTCTGCTAGTGCTCGGTTTTGAATAAGTTTCTTGCAATCTATCTTCTCTGGGCTCTTATGTGGAGCACGTCGTGAAATTTTCAATTGCAGCCGCAGTTTTGATCGAACAAGTCGATGGTCGGTCCAACCCTGGGCACCCCTCATTACTCGTGTGACAAGTACTTCTCCAAGATCCCTCTTGCGTACTATCACATAATCCAAGAGGTGCCAGTGCTTAGATCTTGGATGCATCCACGTGGTCTTGAACTTTTCCGGCAATCGAAAACAGGTATTTGTGATGGTGAGACCATATTCAGCGCAAGTAGTGAGGAGATCAAAGCCATTTGCGTTGCATTTTCCAACTCCATGTCGCCCAAGTACTCCATCCCAAGCACCGCAATCTTTGCCAACGCGAGCGTTGAAGTCACCCAATAATAGGAGCTTATCAGCAGCAGGAATTTTGCCGATTACTTGATTGAGTTCATAGTAGAACTTGGCTTTATCTTCATCTGGAGATGTCAGTGTGGGGGCATAAACACTAATTAAGTGGAGATACTTCTTAGTTGACAGTTGAAGTCTCAACGTTATAATTCTGTCATTTATACCCTTTGGTACTTCTTGAAGTTTTTGGGCCAGTGAGTTTCGCACAGCAAAACCTACTCCACTAGCTGCTCTCTCCGAGCTTGGTTTTCCGCTCCAGTAATAGGTATATCCTCCAAGTTGTTCACAGAGCTCTCCGGAGTCACTGAGATGAGTCTCGCTAATTGCGGCGATATCTATATTGTACTTAGCTAGTTCCCGTGCTATCAAAGCCGTTTTTCTCTCAGGGCACGAATTTATGTCACTATCTAAAAGTGTGCGAACATTCCACGTTCCTATAATAAGATGTTTAGCGATTGTTTGTTTCTTTTTTCGACCGCATTAGGATGGTGAACAGGTGACCGCGGTTTGCCACCCGCCTTTATGAAGAGACAGGCTATGTATAGGCCACCTTTTCTAGGCCCCTCCCCGGATTGGGGAAAGCAGAGCGCTCCCTAAATAGGGCTGCTTTGTCGTCAGCTGAGCTGCCGAACTAGTCCCCCGTCTCAGTCGGGACACAGAGCGACCATCACCAGAAGACCGCCTACGTGCAGATGCCAACTAAGGTTCAGACACACCTATCCTCCCCCCACCGTTGGCACTCCATCGCCGTCGGACTTACACTCATTAACCATTAAGAATGCAGGAGTCATCTGCGCGTGAATATATTTAAGTGGACGAGCAATTGCGCAGGTGCAAATCCACTCTCTCGTCCTCAGCGTTCTAGTGCTGGTGGACCGGGTAGCCGGTACGACCAGCGGGACACGAAGGATGCAGGCGATTGACCGCACGTCGCTAGATTTTAAGGGTCCAGACATGCGCCCTTTAAGGTATATCGCCATGTACCCTGCCTTATCGCAGCAGAGACCGGTTGCTTTTGTCTATCGACGTTGCCCGCTCTCGGCACCAAAAAGGACTTTATGTGGCTGGAGGACCGTCCATAGACTGACTGCATCGAAAGCTTATCAAGCTTCGATGGGCGATGGGGTCGTCACTTCCCGACGCCGAAACACACACATTAATACTAATAGTAGGAATTACAAAGAAAAGTCGCAAAGTACCGTAATATGTCCATTTGGAATCCAAACTAATGTTGGGTATTACCGGGACTCTGAGGAAATCCCGGAAAACAATGGGACTGTCCCGGAGAGGTCCCGTACGGCACGTGATGTATTTCCACGGGGGCCGCGGATTTGCCACTGCTCTTTGTAATTGGAACTATAAACTTAGAAAGCTAATTGGAGGGGTAAATTTTAATATGAGTTAATAATGATCAGAAAGACTGTGATACGAATATTGTAACATATCAATTCCATTTATGTAGGATATTATGATATATTGTCGCGTTTAATAAAAGAATGGCCACAAGGACTCAGTATGACTTCTTTAATACTAAAAGTAATAAAATATTTTCAAAAAGGAGGAGGTTCTTAATTCGTCTGTATGTTTTTCTTGTATGTTTGTTACGCGATATCTCCGTCAATTATGAATCGATTTTGATAATTATTTTTTTATTTGGTAGGTCATACTTCAGAGGTAGTCCCGTTATAATTTTATCGAAACCGGTTCAGCGGTTTAAAAAATATTAACATAAATCAAAAAAATGTTTACATCGATAGTATTATCGTTTACTCCGAAACTACTTTTAACAAAAAAGTAAAACCGCCGTCAAATAAAATAATTGTATGTCTGAAAAAAAGTTTGGGAAGTTGGTGACATCAATTTGAGTCGTTATTTTGTTTTCGCCATCGCCTTCCCAAACTGACAAGACATAAATTGATTGGGAATTGATACGCTCTATAAAAGTAAACATTAAAGTATTAACTTTGTCTCTGAGTTTTTACCCATTTTTACCCCACCCGAGCGCCTTCAACTCAAAGTTATTCAGTTGTTATTCAGGAGTGAGGCAAACTTGAAATTAGTTTTAAAATGATGTACTTACTCCTGTAATAGAGTTCTTGACAAGGTTTCCATAAAACCAGTTTGAATTAACTTGTGTTGTTTTTTCACCTTTACTTGAAGTTTTATTTTAGTTGTTAAAGTTACCTAATGGTTTGAATTGAGAAGTGGAATGGGGGAATACATGTAGTGTATCCCATAAGTGTTGTATAAAAAAATAAGATTCCTCAACCGATAACGGGACAATATCAAATGGGTACATCACTATTCGTCTGTCCGAAATTTTATATCAATACTCATCAATCGATTGTATATTTTTTTAAAAAGCTTGCTAACAATGCGGGTCGCACATTACTAGTATTCTTGTTAACCCCTCTTACTAAGCTAAATGCTTGTATTACGAGTGGGTTCACGCCGGTAGTGCAATGGGTGAGTTTCGAATCGGGAACCACAAAATCGCAATTCCGACGCCGTAGGCCGGCTGGCGGGCTGGCGCAGTTTCAATTTAGAACGTTTTAAAAAAATTTGGTCTTAACTTGAAATGTAATTTAAAACAAAAACACTGAAAAAGCTTCCGTATCTTAGCGAATATGTACACTAAAAGGACTAATCAAAATAAGGAACGCTGTAAGTTCACGGTTGAAGTAAAAAGCAGGGCCAGTGAGCACAGTTGAGCACAGAGCACACTCGGATCGAGACGCTATTACTGTACGCGAGCTAGGTTACCTGTTCGTGCAGCTTCTAAATCAGCGGATGAAAGAAAATGGAGCTCGATACAGGTGCTTTGACCATACCTGTGAGTCTGAATGACAATAATTTGGCGTGGAAACCCTACACTGAGAATAAGGAAGATTTTCTGTAACAAATTCTTATTCTACCGACTTGTAGTTGGTTGGTTTATGTCATAACTTGCCGCTTTTTTCTATACATTTTTTCAAAACTAATAGTTAATATGAAATGGGATTATATAACAATAGTAAAAATATTAAGTATTTAATATGGCAGGTTACATAGGTAACTCACTGAATTGTGACAGAAATTACGTGTAGGTGGCATAAGAATTTGTTAAGAAATATTTCCTATCCTAAAATGTCATCAGCTGTCTTAATCTCTATGCAATGCGGATTTCTACTTAACTAACTACTCTTCTTTGTATTTGTTTATTATGAGAAAAAAAAAACCAAAACATCGTATTGGTCTCACAAAACCAACCCTTTATTGATCCGCGTATTTCATAGCTGCACCCGAGGCACGAAGTATAAGTAGTCTTGAGGGAGTGTTGTTGATTGCGGATAATAACATGTGACTAGCTTCAAAGGATCAAGATTATTCACTCGCGAAATTAACAAGATTGTTTATAATATTAGTCGCGGTCGTGACGGCTTTGTTACCTACGCAATAACTTCGTGACTTTACCCAAAACATTGGTGTTTGGGCCAAAGTAATGGGAGGTAGTGACGTTTCAATTGTTTCTTGTGTATGTTCGGAAGTTAGTGCAGGAAGCACTTACCGGTTCTAATAATACACTGGACTTAAAGCTCTTGATTTTGTGTACACTTTTTTCACATTATAGCTCAATATTATTTTGACAAATGATGGATAAATGTAGTAGCTATACTGATATGTTTCTCAATCCTTTGGGAATTTTCCAATCCCGTATGATAGAAACATCCGTGCATAATTCATGCGTTATTTTATTATACTTTTATCATAAACGTATTAGGCTGGAACATATGCCCCTATTACACAATTAATTAGAATATTATGCAAATAAGCAAGTCGAAACTAAACAAAGCATTTTGGTGTAAGTTGCTAGTGGTCAATTGAGGAACTGGGTTTCCAACTAATAATATTTGATTCTAGCAATAATCGCTGTTCTTCAGCCTTCCCACGCAATTCTATAGAAGGAAATTAAACTAAGTTATGCAAATTTTTCTTCGTCTTCTGAATTATTATGGAAAGGTCATTAAAATATACGTAACCAACCATAAATAATAACCACGAAAAAAGTACAATAAATAGCATTGCTCATAAATAGCATCCTATAGCCGTCGGGCGGCTATTCCCGGCCACCCGCCGTACGATACCCACAAGATTAGCTGCCAGCACCGGCCGCGTGTGTCCGACATTTTAAACTGTTTGTGTCGCCAACCCGATACACTCCATCGAGAGCGGTAAGGCTGGGGTCACACTGAAAGCAATCTTCCATATTATTGGTGGTTGTGTTGTGTGACTTCAGTGTCAAACCTAGTTTAATTCCTATGACACTACATACAAGCGTAAAAGTCTAGCAGCTGGATTGCAGAGGCTAAGTTTTGTTTGAATAACCAATTCTATTATAGCAAAATGATAGTGATGAAGTTTGGGAAACGTATTCAGAAACCGTCGTGGTATAATGAACTGCCGGAAATCTAAATATCGCAATGGTTTAGCGATAAATTTCATTTTAAAACTACATGTAATATCTGGCACAGATCACTTCATTGTTGATAACACAACTTCATACGTGTTCAGGCAAGAATATAAAAATAGGTACTTCAAGAATTTTTAAGGAAGATCTTCTTTTTGAACATATTTAAGTATGTATGCCTGTAAAAAGCACATGTTTTATAAAATAAGATGAACAAGCCTCATTCCCTCTCGGTGTACCTCCAACGTTCACAGTTCGCTGGTCGCGTACAAACACTGCTTTTGTTTCAAAATTAATAGGTTTTTTTAGTTAACTTATTAAATTAGGCAAAAGCTAAAAAAACGGGTTTTCAGGAAAACTAAATGTGTGCTTAGTGAAATTTTGTTTTGCATTAATCACAAAATCATAATGCTCTAATGGTAATGATTAATTGAAGAGGACCCGGCCAAGTTCAAAAAAGAAAAAGAGAAATTTAATTTAGTACAAGTGTTAAAATAAATAAATAAAAATAGATACAATACAGAACATAGTATTTTTAGATCACATTGCTAATAAAAGTATATAAGAATTAATATGTACTATATTCTTAAGGTTCTTTCACCAAGGGTTTGGAGGTACGTGTAGCCTAACAAATTGCATTAGGTTAACTAAAATCCTGCTCCTTTCATTACAAGAGTAGAACCCAGCAGTGGACTATTATAATAAACACAAGCTAATTGCATTTTTTCATCAAGTTCATTTCGAATAAGCTCTCAATGCATGAATGAGCATTAGTGCGATAGATCCCTTATACAACTCGTAACTCGCGTTTACTCGGCCCAGTGAACCCAATCATATCGACAACACTCCACGACTCATATTTACAGCACTTTATTAGAGTAAATCAGATATCACGGTTATTGGCTCATCCAGTATCCAGCAACCGGGAGAGTTTATTGCTTAGCGAAGAAGTTGGAATTTGTTTACCTTCTTATGACATGTAATAATGCACTTTCTAAATGTTTGCTATTGGATAGCATATGCTTCCAAGTAGGAATAAAATGTTGTATGAGCAACTTGTTTTGTTCAATGAGAAACATTCTTGACAAAACGCACCCTTAAAAATAAAAAGATGTAACTCAAAAACTACAACTTGTGGGAATCGGCGATTAAAGTTTTCAACTTATTCCGACTTGTCTTTGATTCAAATTTTTAGACCACTTACTAGGTGTTTCGATTTCGACGAATCGAGACGGCTGTTGAATTGTACCTAATCTTTACGCAATGAATATGCGTTTTATTGGAAAAGGTCAAAATTCGTAAATTTTGTTACATCTTTTTTTTTTAAA
This sequence comes from Subacronicta megacephala, assembly GCA_958496365.1. Classification (NCBI taxonomy): domain Eukaryota; kingdom Metazoa; phylum Arthropoda; class Insecta; order Lepidoptera; family Noctuidae; genus Subacronicta; species Subacronicta megacephala. Next base: position 16,767,687 of record OY292514.1, read on the forward strand.
CGAGCGAAAAGCTCTCAACAGTTATTTCATGGATTTGTGTGTTTTGCTTATATCATACTTAGTTCTATCAGTTACAAACCAAAGGTGAAATAACACAGCGTTTACAATATTATTGAGAGAGCTGATAAAGTCTTACGTCATGTCGTGTGAATTGATGACAGGAATTAAATGAAGGATTGAAAAAAAACCTGCAGACTATGCAACTTGACAACTTTTACAAAATCTCATTTTTTGATCCTTTGTAAGTCATTATCATCAACTTTGTTCAAATGTTCATGTTGGTTTCCGGTTTATCCAAGTGCGGCTAAATATCAGTATTTTTACTCGAAGCGACTACCATTAGGTCTCCTCAATTTCCGAGGATAAACTGGTAGTAGATATATATGTTCCGATAGATTTGGATACCAAATACCTACATAATATATGTAGTTAAAATACCTCGTATTGCCAAATTGCATTCCATCACTACACGGCAAGTTTTCCGTCGTCTCGGAAGCACTAAGTTTGAGACTATTTGCTACAAGCTGGCTAAGTTAAAGCGGTACATTAGCCGCTAACACCTGTCGCTTGATAAATTACCCGGTGTAACTTACACCCAACTTGACGCAACTTACGCTGTTAGCATGCAACTTAATAATTAAGTGCATATTTCTCATCCCTAATACCCTCATTAGGGATAACTTATAGATTTTCGGTTTCAATCTCGCTAGTAACAGAGGTGTAGAGTGAGTGTAAGTTTGGGTGTAACTTACATAGTTTAAGGCTGATCGTCTCGCCTTGGGCTCCAAACTCATTTTTTGTTTGTTTGTCGCAAATTGTACAAGCATAACAGGTTATACAAAACTGTCAAATTTCTCCAAATGATTTTAAACCTTAAAATGTTGACAATTAAGTTCAAAATCAACTGAGATAATTTTACATTTTGTGGTGACTTGATGTGCTGGCCACCATACGACTATATCTCATTCAGGAGTTATAGTAGTAAGAATTGCGACATCGACAGGTTTTAGCAAAAAAATATAGTTCAAATGTGAATAAGTTATGCCTCTAAGGACTGCCTCGTTAGTCTAGTGGTCCCAAGCGCGACTGCTACGCAAGAGGTCCTGGGTTCGATTCCTAGGTCGAGCAGTGTTATTGGGTTTTTTCTATGAAATTCTCAGTAGCAGCTCGGAGTCTGGATTTGTGCCCGGTTAATGGCAATAGGCTCGCCCCCTATTACATGGGACCAAAACATACCGGCGAAATGTGGGTGGACATTTGTACACCTCTCTCTAACCTAACCTAACCTAACCCTTCGGGGAATACAGGCGTGATGGTATGTATGTATGAAAAAGTTATTTATGTACGTTTGAGTACAGAGGTGTACTGACTTACTGATGACAGCCATAGTTCACCGGTATGCAACCATACCGGTTGATAGGCAAACCTATAGCACTAACTGGAGTCAAATCCGAATTCTGAGTTGCTATTTATAATTTAGTAAAAATTTTACATTGAAGAACTACGATTCGAACCCACGAGTGCTGCACTTCCTACCCTTAGAATTAGTATTAATACAACTTATTGACGAAATATGGTGCCTATAACTAAAACTGTGCCTATCACAATTCTAGGAGCAAACTTTCTGTGAACAAAAGTAAGTTACTAAACACCCAATATTAAATTTCGCGTCACCGCTAACAACAAAATGATTAATACGATAATATATTAGGGCTCCCAATGACTTGCGGTATTCCACATTTTCATACAAACTTGCCAACTTCATCCGGTAAGTCTGAATAATGCAAGTTATTAATCAAAACTTTGACGCTTTCATTTACACGTGGTAATTAGTTAGCACCTTTGCCCGAATTAATTAAAAAAGTTGTAATGTAGACACCCTTCGTCATGTCGCTAGGATTATGTGGAATTTTTTGATGTTGGCAAGTTTAATTAGAAAACAAGTTGAGCGCGGGCTTTGCGAAGAGATTTTGCGTGTCATAAATGTGACATAATTGAGTTTTAATTTTGTCGAGATAGAGGTTGTGATAAATGACCCATTCTGGGCTCGGTTTTGGGTCTGCCAAATCTTCACTTTCGAGGTTTATAATAGCATTATGTTTAATTTATTAATAACTAGCTTTCCGCCCGCAGCTTCGCCCGCGGACAACACGATTTTGACTGTTTAGTTTTTTACAAATCTGGCGGGAAATTGCAAATTATCTTTACATATCTTTCCGTCCGCTTCTTTGCTCGGGTAGACCACAAAATATGCCCAACTTTATTATTTACCGAAATATAAACGCAGTTTATATCCTTTCCCAAGGTCTACTATATTTTTGTACCAAATTTCGTCAAAATCCAAACGGACTTTCACCCCCTTATTTCATCCCCACACAGTTTGAAATTTCAAAAACCCCATATCAAATATTTATTTATTTCTTATCAAGTGAATTATAGTTTTCACAGCCGGAGGACTTAAAAAAAACCGAAATTATTTCAATACAAATTTATTAATATAAGAAAATTATTACAATTATAATATATGCTAATTTTAATCTAAGTTCGGACGATGCTAGTACCGAAGTGACGATGTCCAAGGTTTCAACACAAGCCTCGATTTCCATACACGTGCAGTCGAGTCAGCGATTCCGTGGATGGCCTCGATTGCGGTTGCGACATTTCCTTTACTTGTTAGTTGAATTATAATATTTAATTAATTGTCCTGATTCATCAATTCGTGTGGATGCTGTGCATGTAACACCTCCACCCTCAGATCAGCAACTATTTGAGTACGTTGAGCGAAAATGTTGCTGGTAAAGGATTCTGGGCTCCAGATGGTTCTGCTTCTTCATATTGATGATTTTCAGCGGGTTTATCTTGAGGTTGTGGGCTGCTTATTCGGGTACAGATTTTGTAATGACGTATCATGACTATGACGAACAGCACAGTTGCAGTTAGGAGTATAACATAAATTGGTATGGTGGTATGATAGATGGCTTGATTGAGATCAGCGTGGTCCAATTGTACTGGATGCTGCATAAGTATCTTTTCTTCAATGTTATGTAGGCTTTTCAGATGTAGTGAATTCAGCTTCATATGGGGCAGAGTTGTGTCGTCGATATCTAATTCCATAGGTATTTCGGTAATTTTCAGTGGTTGTCCTTTGATTCGATCGTTAGTATTTATGATAGTAAATTCTTCAGTGCGTATTGAACACGTTTGCGGTATCGTGGCAAGATAACTTCCATGAAGAGAAATGAATTCTTGACGTTCGCATTGCAGTTCAGCTTTCGTGGGTTCAGGGAATATAAGTGTGTAACGTCTGTCGTCCAGCTGTTCCATCGCCTCCTTGTTGAGTATGATCTTCGTTGGTCGGCAGCTTTTATCCAGAGATTGATTGTAGATGAGATGCTGGATGCAGTCGAGATGTCCTCTGGTTTGGAATTGGATACCTCCCTCGCAGAGATGATACCGATTGAACTTCGGGCATTCAGCCTCTATGTACTTGAAAACTTTTCCGTTGGTTGCAAGGTAAGGATAGGAGGGAATAAGGATATGCATTAATTTGTTCGGAACTATCGCTAATCTGTATAATACGAGATTTTCGGGAGATATTATTGGCATCTTAAATATTATAACTATTCTTTTTCCTGAATAAAAGTAACCTGGTTTAATTATGGTATAATATTCTCTTAAATCGGCATCTAGTATTTGATCTAGACCGTATATTGATTTTAATTTACTTATCATATTACCTAATGTATCTATACTTAACATACTATGATGTGTGCTCGATGCACGAATTAATGCTAAAGTATCCTCTATCCTAGTTATTTCTATAAGTAAATCGTCTGCATTGTCATTGATAATGGATAAAAGCTGGGCAAAGTTCGCATATCTTAAAAGATCTGTTGTTGCTGAGCTTTTATCTTCTAATAATAATTCTAACGTATTATTAATTTTTATCTGATTACTTACGATATTTGAAAGTATTTTACTATATCTAGACATCCAAATCTTATTAAGGCTTATGTGCTCATTTAATTCTGTTACTAATTTTTGGTTATCATTTTCTAAAACATTTATAGCATTATTATATAATTTGGCATCATTATGATCTAAATTTCCTGTTATACTTTTTATGACGGATCCTAAACCATCTATTAAGCCTCGTTTACTACGATTAGGTTCCAAGCTTTTTAACTGAGACTTAATATTTTCTAATTTGTTTGATAAATGGTTCATCTGCAGTTCGTATAAACGAAAGGTTTGGTTGACTAATTTTGTTTTAAAATGATCAATTTGAGTTGTTACAGAGTAAAGTCTTTCTTCGATGTCAGTCAGTTCTATGTATTGGAGAAAGGAGTGGTAATGTGTAATAAGCCTTGCTTGTCCAAGTTTGAATGGTAAAAGTCCAGGTCCATCATCTAAGCTTTCAAGTCTTATCTCGAGCGCCAGTGTTGGGTGAAGGATCATTACCATGAGTATCCTGTAACAATTTCGATGTTTTAGGAACGCGTTTGAGACGTGATTTTGCTATGGGGCCTTTCTTTTTAGAGGTATAAATATGTATTGGTAAATCGGCTAGAACAGTATCTTGAGTGTATCTGGGTGCTAGTTTTTGTCGACTGGCTACTGGATTGCTAATAAATACCTGTTGCTCTGGTTGGTATTCTACTTCGGGCTCTCTGTCTTTATTCCTATTCTCTATTATGTTGGTGCGATTAGCGAACGTGAAGTTATTAATAAGTTCATATACTGTCTTCATTTGGTCTCGGTGTGTTAATACATATTGTTGTATGAGGTGTTCTGTCATGTTAATGTCGATAGGGTCTCTAGGGTCAAAGTGTCCTCTTATTATGTCATGCGGTCTGCATTTAGTAAAACTATGGATTGAACTATTGTAAGCTAGTATCGCATAGGGCATGAGATTAACTACGGGTTCGTCCTTTTGTCTTAGTCTTAGTATACGCAAGTGTTCCAGTAAGGTAGAGTGAAATCGTTCAACGATACCGTTGTCGTTAGGGGAATGTGCTAGTGTTCTATGGTGGTTAATCTTGTGTAATCTTGTGAATTCTGAGAATAGCTGGTTTGTGAACTCGGTCCCATTATCTGTAACTATTGTTAGTGGGAGGCCATGATGCGTACAAAAATTTAGAGCTCCTTGTAAGATACTGATAGCAGTGCCATCACGTAAATAGTATGCCTGGCCATACTTAGAGAAAGTGTCTACGATAGTTAGGTACTTTTCATTCTGAGCGGTAAAAAGATCCATATGTACTATTTCAAATGGTTTGGATGCTGGAGGTACGATATTAAATTGAGGTTTAATAGGATTTCTATCGTATTTGGTTTGTCCGCAAATTGTGCACTCATTAATGTATTTAGATATGTCATCCTTCATCTTTGGCCAGTAATATTTACGGGAAAGAGCAAGATAACATTCAGTTATTCCCCTATGGTTTGTTTTACCTTCGTGATAGTGTTTAATAATCTCCTGCTGTCTTAAATATTCTTTTACATCCTCTAGTTCTGATTTTACTAATACCAAATTCATAGCAGAGTTTTTAAAGTTACTTTGAATGACAGGAATAATCGAATACATACCTAAAGGAGGTGTTATTTTGATAGCAGTTTTAACTTTGGGGTTAACGTATTCCTTAATGGCGTTAACCACATCTTGCTCTAAATTTGATTCTGAGATTTGGATGAAGGTGCGAGTATGTGTGTCGAAGGGTTTAGTTGCAGTTGTTTTACGTTTAATATCTCCTACTATAGTAAAGCATAGCTGTCGATGGAACTTGTTTAAAGGTTCATCTGAGATGGGGACTTCTAAGATAGGATTTTCTGTACTAGTGTGTGCGGTAGCTGTTGTGGAGCCTGCCTGAGAAGGTGGTCGTTCTGAGGGGTTAGCAATCATCGAGTCGGTCTCTTCGTTATTTATCTCTATACGTGATAATGCGTCCGCGTTAGTGTTACATTTTCCTTTCTTGTATATTATGGTATAGTCATACTCGCTTAGTTTTAGTCGCCATCTAGTCAGTCTGGAGTTAGGTTCTTTTAGGTTCATTATCCATTGTAAGGGTTTGTGGTCGGTTAAAATTTTGAATTTACGTCCAAACAGGTAAGGTCTGAAATACTTTGTAGCCCACACTATGGCTAAAAGCTCTTTCTCAATGGTGCTATAGTTGGTTTCACTATCATTTAAGGTTCTAGATGCGTAACAAACGGGCTTATCTGAACCAATGTTGCCTTGAGATAGAACGGCGCCTAAGGCTACGTTCGAAGCATCTGTCGTTAAAATGAACTCCTTAGTAAAGTCTGGGTATTGTAATATAGGGTCGTTTGTCAGTATAAAATGGTTGAGCTACACGATGACTGATGTATGCGTGCCGTCAGTTAGGACAGGTCAACTCAAAGCTGCTATGGCTCTTTCTTCAAAAGGCCTGTTCAGATTTTGCCCTACATTGTTAAACTCGCATATATAACAACAACTATTGTCTGGACTTTAAAAGAGACCATGATTCTCTGAGTTTGTTTCGACGTTTCTTCTCAGAGGTCGTCAGATAGGAAACGTCGGCGCCATCTAGTTAAAAAAAAATGTAAAAATCGACTTGTAAAAGTGTCCTGAAAAGATCTATTTACAGAAATAAATATCATTTCATCATTTCATTTCATTTCATTTCATTTCATTTCATTTCAGTAGTGTCTTACATTTGTTAAAACAGTCAACATATTCGGCGTCTAAAGTTATCTTGTTAGTTTTTTTCAAGCATTTAGTCATCGGCTTGGTAATGCGGGCGAAGTCTGGTATGAATTTTCTGTAATAGCCTAACAGTCCAAGAAATTGTTTAATTTGTTTAGGGGTTTTCGGTAATGGGTATTTTTCTATAGCTGCAATTTTGTCAGGATTAGGCTTAACGCCTTCACCACTAATTACGTGACCTAAAAAGGCGGTTTCCAACTTTAAAAATTCAGATTTATCCATCTGGATTTTAAAGTTAGATTCCTGCAATCTTTTAAAAACCTTTTCTAAGTTACTGAGGTGTTCTTGTAATGACGTACTAAAGATGATTACGTCATCAAGATACACAAGACAGATTTCATTTTGAAGGCCTCTTAACACATTATCCATCACCCTCTGGAAGGTAGACGGAGAATTTTTCAAACCCATGGGCATACGCAGAAATTCAAAGTGCCCATGTTCAACGTTGAATGCGGTTTTTGGAATGTCATCCGGGTGCATTTCACACTGATAGAAACCTGATGCTAGGTCCAGGGTCGTGAAATATTGGCAGTTACCAAGCTTGTCAAGTATGTCAGTTATGTTGGGTATCGGGTATTTGTCGTCTATGGTCTTCTCATTCAATTTACGGAAATCTACAACTATGCGCCATTTTTGTCTGCCTGATGCATCGGCCTTTTTAGGAACTACCCAAATAGGTGAGCTCCAGGCTGATTCGGATGGTCGTATGATGCCTTGATCCAGCATCTTACTTATCTGGTCCCTAACTTCCTGTCTATGCACAAATGGATAACGGTAGCTTTTTGTATACACCGGCATCTCATCGGTTGTTCTAATGCGGTGTTTAATTTTATTTGTGAAAGTTAAGGGTTCGCCCTCAACATAAAATACGTCAGCATAGCGGGCACATAAAGTCTCTAAGTTAATTTTTTCCTCGACATTTAAATGATCGGTGCGTAGTCTAGATAGAACTTCTTTGACGCGTCCTGGGTTTTGTTCGGTACGCGTGCACTCAGTATTAAATATTTCAGCTTGCAAAGGATGATCAAATGTAATAGTTATATCGCAATCGGTCGGGTTCTCAACTTCTACGATTCCGGTGTAGTCTGTAACTTGAGTAATGCACTCATGTATAATGCAGTTATAATTAATTTGCTCGGGTATGAATACGTCACCGTCCGGGTTATGAATAGGCACATTAAGTAATTTTGACGAGTGAGCGGGAATTATTTCCTGGTAACTGGGTTTTTTACACTGATAGAAACTAATCGGCACTGTAGTATAATCGGTTATTAGTAAGTTATTTTTAAGATCAATTTGAGCTCCATCCAATAAATCTAAGCCTATAAGACCGTCAAAGTAATTATGGAATTTATAAACAAAGAACTTAACATTTATAGGGTTATTGAACTCTGGAAAATTTGGAATCGTAATTGAATGTTCGTGAACGCTAGAAACTCGTGAGTTTGTAACTTCAAAAGGGTCAAAGTTTAATGGAATGTGTGAAAAATACTTATCGACTGCTTCGGGACTAATAAATGACTGATTAGCCCCTGTATCTACCAATAATTTAAGTGGGGGATCGGATGTCTGTATGTACCGTAATTCCCTTTTAGATTGTATATTTAATTCTATTTTGAGCCTTTGCGAGACAAATCTTTCTGAAAATCCTGCTCGGTATTACTGGTGGATGGCTTTGGCTCTTCTAAGCTTTGAACGTTGTTAAAATTGCGAAATTCGACGCTATCCTGTTCATAAGGACGACAATCAGGTTCGTATTGTCCGTAGTCGTAAAAGTCTGAAGGGTCATAAGAATCGTAAAAGTCGTAAGTCTGATCGTAATAATCGTCGTAATAGTTATTGTCATATTCGGTCATCTCATTAAAGTTCATCTCGCGTGTTTTAAAATAGTTAGTGGGTGGCGGGTTTCCTGATTTATTCCAGTCGTGTCCCGATGGCTTTAAGGGCTTGGACACGAAATGACTAACACCACTCATTGGCTTCGGGCCAGTGTACTGTGGGGGATTCCTATGGGGTAATTTAAATACGTTGCTTTGGGGGTTGTAATTCGGCGGGGGTGCGCGAAACATCTGATGAGTACGACTCCACATATGAGGATTACGTTGGGGTACCTGATTATGCTGGGCAGGTGGTCTCCAATATTGCTGCTGTGGTGCCATAAGCATAGGCTTATACCAACTGGGTCCTGCATTTGGGAAGCTGAAAGATTTATTATGCATGGTCGTAGGGACCGTGTGCGGCATTTTAGCGGTTGAATGCAGTTGCTGGGTGCTCGGATTACGCCGTTCCGGAATGCCTTCATTGCGCTGTTGTAAATATATGACATTCAATTCAGTTTGTACAAATTCCAGGGCCTTTTCGATTGTTTCTGGTCTCATACATCTAATACGAGATCCTAGAGGTTCCTTAAGACCTCGAACATAAGATTGCAATGTTAATTTACGATAAAGGTCGCGTTTTGCATCGATTGTGGTTGAAATTGTTTCATGCAAGGACACATAAGTCATGATAGTACTGAAAAGGGCCTGACATTTGTCATAATATTCTTGTGGAGTGCTACTTCCTTGAGACAATAAGGACATGTCATTGTAAAGGGCAGTTTCGTCCCTTTGGTCGGAGAAATTATTTATCAATGCATTGCGTATACCTGCCCAATTTTCTGGTATGCCGTTAGTATTTAAAGTAAGAGCAGCTGAACCTTTTATTTTATTTAAAATACCATTTATCAAACATATGTTACTTAACTCATGTCCCGGCTCATTTTTCATATACTGCGCAACAAGTTGGTCGCATATTTTAATAAAACGCGTTAGAACGTTCGAATTACCATCGAATTCTGGTACTAAGCGCAAGGCTTTATAGATAGTGTCGGGATCGTAAGACATTTTTGAAGGGCTACTGAATAGCGAACTTATTCCTAAATTACCTAAATCTATACTTCTACTAGAATCTAGTTCCCTATGCCTGCTAATCTGTCTGGGTAAGACAGATTTTTCTCCCGTTTTCCTTGGGTGAAAAATTTTGAAATAGTTTGATAAATGATTAAAAGGAAGGACAAGGAAGCAACACTTAAAAAGTTTCAAGGACTTACATATACATGGTTTCCTTCGTGTATCGATGGCTGGATACGTCCTCGGCCGCGTCTTCTATGTTCGGATATTCGACAGGGTACTTGAGAATACCGACAGCGACTGTACGGAGTCAGCAGATTAACGATTTTTGGAAATCTATACCACGCCGCGCACTGCCTCGAATATCCTACCGACTGCGCCAATTATAGTTTTCACAGCCGGAGGACTTAAAAAAAACCGAAATTATTTCAATACAAATTTATTAATATAAGAAAATTATTACAATTATAATATATGCTAATTTTAATCTAAGTTCGGACGATGCTAGTACCGAAGTGACGATGTCCAAGGTTTCAACACAAGCCTCGATTTCCATACACGTGCAGTCGAGTCAGCGATTCCGTGGATGGCCTCGATTGCGGTTGCGACATTTCCTTTACTTGTTAGTTGAATTATAATATTTAATTAATTGTCCTGATTCATCAATTCGTGTGGATGCTGTGCATGTAACAAGTGCCTAAACACAAAGTTTCAGTGTTTATCTTCAACAATGACAAACTCCAATACAATTTTTCATCCCTTATTACAACCCCTTTTTTACAACAAAACGTAGCTTATATCCTTTACCAAGGTCTAATCTATTTTTGTACCAAATTTCATCAAAATCGGTTGCGAGGTTGGGCTTCAAAGCGTGACTTTGTTTGGACTCCATATGAATTTTCATCCCCTATTTCATCCCCACACAGGTCGCAATTTTAACACACGAACAAATTTTTACTTCTTATCAAGTGCCTAAATTAACAGTTTGATCGTTTTATATTCAACAATGACAAACTCCCATACAAATTTTCATCCCTTATTTCAACCGCTTTTTTACAACAAAACGTAGTTTACATCCTTTCCCAAGGTCTAGTCTATTTATGTATGAAATTTCATCAAAATCGGTTCCGGGGTTAAACTTGAAAGTGTGACTTTGTTTGGACTTCTAAACGAACTTTCATCCCCTATTTCATCCCCACACAGGGCGAAATTTCAAAAACGCTAGAACAAATATTTATTTATTTCTTATCAAATGCCTTAATATAAATTTTCATGGTTTTATCTTGAAAAATGACGAACTCCCATACAAACTTTCACCCCGTATTTCAACCCCTTCGAAACTATTTTTTCAATAAAAGGTAGCCTATATCCTTTCTCAAGCTTTAGTCTATCCCAGTACCAAATTTCATCAAAATCGGTTCGGTGGTTTAGGCGTGAAAGCGTAACAGACAGACAGACAGAGTTATTTTCGCATTTATAATATTAGTAGGGATGCGTAGATACTATCTAAACTTTACAATATAGTCATTGACTTCCTACATAAAAAAAGTGTTATTCAAGGAATAAATTTAAATATCTTTATTTTTCCGTAATAACCGCCATGAAAATTTAAAGTTGTTCTTCGAAGAATAGTTGAGGTGCTATTCGACTGGGTGCTCTTCCCGGAATAAAACAATTAAAATACAATTTCACTACATAAAAGTATTTTCAGGGGATGTGGTTGTTTAGTTCTTCAGGATTTTATTAAATAAAATAATATCAATAAAATCACCAGTAAAACCAGTACATTTACATCTTGTAATTGTCTTAAAAGTAACAATGACAAAGTTTGTATCTATGCATCGCCTCAGATCAAATAAAAAGTTAAGATGGAACTTTGCGAACAAAGAAGTGAGGCCGGCTAAAACTACGCCTAACGGTGTACAACACACAATTACACGCATACACATATATACCGAAACTACACCTTATCTTGTCAGTCGAGCTATCGAGGTATCGAAAGCTCGATTAGCAAGACAAGGCGTATAATACGATAATTATTATTATACGATATACTATTTCTACAAGCAAACTCTCAACGAATTTATCTCCAATCAAGTCTATAAAAACAAGCGATCTAGACAAAGTTTCTTAAGAGGATAGTATCCGCTTCGCGCCCCATACAAACGCAGTTTGGCCCTTGCTTGAATTTTAAACAATGAAAGTCATTGAAATTTTGCAGTAACAATCTTATCATTAATATACGTGTTTCTGTAATATAAAATTTCATTTCAATATACGGTTAAAAAGTTACACGAGCTCAAAGATTGGCAATTTTCGTTGAAAAACGGCCCAACTTTATGCTAGTATTTCTCGACAATGTATCAATACAGAAACATTCTGATTCGAAGGAAACCCAGATAATATAGTGAATATTTTTTTACAAGATTTTTTTTTACATATTAGCAATATTATAGGAGTAATCTCCAAAATTCGGAACATACGAAATACGCGTGAAAATGTTGTTGTTTCTCCTCTCGGGCACGCGTTCGCATCGCGAGGGATAGAGACAGCGACAACTGTGCAACATTGTTGCGTTCGCGAGGGACACTCCTCTTAAGACTAGCCATAAAGTTGGTCGTAGGTAGCTCAGCCCGGTTGAACGACAACAGGTGTGCCGCGTGGCTCATTTAACTTCAGACATTTTTATAGCTTTCTGCTTCTAAACTTTAGCTTGCGAGAAATAAGAGGGTATTTATTTATCGCCGTTGCTGATTAAAAGTACTTTGTAACTGTTATTTATTGGTTGTTTGGCTTCCTCTGTAGTATTCACGTGCAGTTTTAAATGGACCATGATTTGGAGCAGTGAAATTCTTGCAGTACTTTTGGAAGATAGGAGAGAGTGGTGTGAAAAGTAGCTATATTTTTTAGGAGGGTTAATTTATATCGAAACCTTTACTTACTAAAAATTTTGTACGATGTGTAGGTATCTCTAAAAAGGACTTACTTTCATGTCAAATCAAATCAAATCAAATGTTTTTATTTCAAATAAGCTTTTACAATCGTTTATGAAACGTTATTGACTCTAGTTGCACGGTTCCAAAAGGTTGATCCTAGGGAGAAGAATCCGGCAAGAAACTCCATGGACACTCTTTTAAAATAAAAGATGTTACATTATTCACTTTACACTATGGCGATAACAGGATGTGAGTACATCGGAGGTTTATGTCATAATTAGCCTGAAGTCAGGATTAAAATGTGTCAAGTTAATCGTGAAGTTTATGATATTACTTAGTAATAGGGGCGGAAATAAGTTTATTAGTGAGAAGAGATTCTCAAGTCTCAAGTGCTATAATTAATTTAATTAATATCGGTTGTGAACTGTATTATTAGAGTCATTATACAACCAACTTGATAAAATTGAAACAGCAAACTTGGGCTCTTAGCTGTAAAGATTTATAAATCACCGTAATTATAATTTTATATTAGGTAAAACCTGTCATTAAAGTAGAATTATTCACTTTCAATTACCTGCAAATATACGCTAGCATGCAGATAATACACCAAAACAAAAACCAGGAGTTACGCAAAACCTCATAAGTGAGCTCCCCCAATAAGGCGCGGCCACAAATCATGGGTTTATAAAATTTAACGCGGTGAGTGGGCGCACGCCGAATATACGTAGAGATACGTCATACATAATAGTAGCGGGGAAGTGGGAGGGAGGTATTATTGCATTCACTTAATAGGATTACTTTGTGCAATGGTGGAAGTATTGAGGTGGAAATTAATAATAATTATGTTATTTTAAGTAAGACGAATGTGTTTGTGGTATTTTTTGCTTTTTGCAAGACTTCCCGCGTGGTATTTTCGGAGTCGAAATTTGAGTAACGCTTGCGTTTGCCGAAAATTTAAGGTATCTTGTGTCGGAGGTTTGGGGTAAATTGTGATTCGTCAATCAATCAGTTACAGCAGTCAGTTGTTTCAAATCATTTTTTTTTATTTCGTGGCTGAAATAAAGCATTGATAAGCTTTATAAGTTAATTGCTCACTTAAAGCTATGCTTCCTTTGACTCATCTTGGCGGGAGCACTACCGTGCCCCCAGCTATAAAGTATCATGTAGTCATGCTTTTCGTTTTTATGAATGTATACAGAATTCCAACTTTAAAAAAACTGCCTCTTTAAAAAGCGTACACAGCTTTTACCTGTACCTGTACCTGTTGGTGATACTAGCGCGCCATAACTCCCGGCACCCGTACACACAGCTACGCGAAACATAATTCAGATTTATGGGGAACCAAGTTTTTGAGAACGATTGCAATTCCCTGGATAAGTTCACCTTGGTACCTGATTACACGTTTAAGCAAAAACTGTGTAAAAATACCGTGAAAAAAATGTCTTCGTTGAAAATATTATAAGCAATATTTCAGTTGTTCTTACTATCTGTCTGTTATTTTGTTCACACCTTAATTTTGAAGCAACTTTGCATTGTAAATGGACACTAGGATTAAACTAGTCAGCGGATACTGTTGTTGTGGGTGTTGCTGGACAGTTTGCTGCGCCGCTTCTTCTTCTCAGCAAAAAAACTAGTGCGGGTGTTGTGGGGGCTGTCTATAATGTAAAAATTACGTTTGAAAAGTACTAGTAAACTAGGTGTCTAGTAAACTACCTTGAATAAAATAATGATATTTGATTTTTTTTATTCATAAGTTATTTTGCATATTAGGTAAAAAGATAAATTTTAAAAAATGATGCCCAGTTAAAATCTTATTTAAAAGATGTCAACCGTAATTCTTAAAAAAAAAACATTTTCAAAAAGGTTTCATCAAGTAACGGACCTATTTAAAACAATAGCGGATCTAGTAAGTCACATCTCTGGTTGTCAGACGGTGGTATGGTGTCGTATTCCACAGCACACAGAGTAATGGCCTCCAGTGCGCTACCACATCGCTTTTGTTTATTAAACTTTTTACTCGAATAAAATGTGTGTATAATGTATATGTACAACTATTATGTTATGTTAGTATTTTATTTCACCCGTACGATAAAGAGTGGTGAAGGTTCCATATGACTCGATTCTTATCGCTTTCCTTTTAAAAATTATTATTAGACAGTTACGATATTGAAACTAGAGCATTCTGAACAGATATGAAACATTTATAACTTGTACTAGAATTAAAATGAAGTACCTATCTTTAGACGTAACATCCCGTCTGAATTCCCCGAAGGGTTAGGCAGAGGTGTACTAAAGTTCACAGTTCGTCGGGATGTTTAGGTCCCATGTAGTAGGGGGCGAGCCTATTGCCATTTACCGGGCACTAATCCAAACTCCTAGCTGCTTTTGAAGCTGCTAGCTGGATTGGGAATTTCCTACCGGGAACGGAGGACCTCGAGCATAGCAGTTACGCTTAAGCTTTACACTTATACTTAGGCATTAATCTTCAGGGCTCAAGAAAAAAAGGCATACAGATTCAGTTACTTGTGCATAAAATGATTTCATTAATACCTTTCGTATGGTTATGGTTACTTATTACAGCTGACTTCTTCATTAAGTTCCGTGCACAAATATTTATTTTCCGATACGATTGATGGATAAAAAACTAATTTGGGGTTGCAAACAGTGTGAAGTGAGCAGTTGCGTGACCGACATCAACCGATATCTATACAAATAGACAACAGCTGTTGGCAACACGGAATTAATATTAATTGGAAACGTTAATTTACTTAAAGTACTACTACATTTATGTTTTTTTTTTTATTATTTTTACAACTTTTTTCTAGGAGCTAGGTATACCAAATAGGGTGGGTCAGTTTGGCGCCGAACTTAGTAGTCAATAATTATCTACATATTAACTAAACACTACTTATACCTAGTTCGTATCCGCATCTCAGTTCTTGAAAATTACGCAATGGATTTAGATACAAATTGCACTATCATATGGATAATTGTTTATTATGTACAATGCATGCATACTACATGATACTACTAAACATTGCACCTGTGTGAAGTCGGGGCGGTTGGCTAGCGAGATATAAGAAAGAAAGAAAGAAAACTTTTTATTTTGGACTCTCACATAGATTTACAAACGGGCAGATAAAATAAAAAATAAAAACAGTTCCAAAAAAAACTTCCTCGTCTCAACATAATGCTGTGACAAAAATACAAAATGCCACAGCGCTGGTTATCCTGATAGGGCCATAATATAGTCATGCCACGGACAATTACAACAGCCCAAAAACTAATACTAATAATAACTATAATTCTATTAACCTAAGCTAAAAATTCAATTTCACAAAGTAGCATTCAATAACGTAAAGGGAGGAAAATATAATGGATTCCCATTTGTTCCATTTAAGAAGCAAAGGACGATGCGAAAATATCAACACTTTGCAGGTATTCCCTTGGTCTTTAACCTTCTTTCTGCGAAATAACTGTGGAGTTTATGCAATGGTATTATGAGTATACGCCATAAGCGGCCGCGGACTATTAAAAAAGTACGTTATAGACCAAGCAACACTTTTGATGTACTCTGTTTACAAAGTTACTTGTTATGTCTACAAGTTATCATGCCTGACATTCAATTCATTTTAAATTGATGTGGAAATACATCTAGTTCTGTTAGTCAGTTACAGTACTTGACTTAGTGAAAAAGCCGATGGATAAAGTTGTTGTCGCCATAATCCTGTTTGCGGCATAATGTACTATACTCCATTTGGTTAGGTACTTAACTAAAGGTAAACAATAAAAATGGCGGCGTTCAGGGCTCTTCAACCTTTATTACAATGATATCTTATGAATTGGGAGTGAAATTAATAACAACACATCTAACAATCAGTAAAAACAACGAACAAAAAAAACTATAACTAAATAATACAATGTACGGCAAAAGAAACACAAAAACGAACGAAAGTACAAACTGTTACGAATGGCGTCTGGTTACCCGACTAAGTATAATATCGGTTAATTATTTTGCCGCGCTTCCTCGCGCTACTACTTCTTAATTTTTTCGAGTTATCAAAAGTCTATTATGTAGAAAAAGGTTTTGATGTCCTGTATTTTTAGATTCTTTCTAGTAGGCACATTGCAATACTTTATGACATAATTATCAGATTTGATTTATTTATTGGTCGCAAGCTTAAGAATTTATAATTACCATTTAATATTAAACAAATTAGTAAAATATGCTAGTATAGTAAAGGAAAATTTATTTTGAATGATTAACTAATTTATTTTGGTTACGTTTTGTTTCAAGATGAAAAATGGCACTATAACAGAACCTTTTTTATGACTTTTTTACCTTTAGTTAAGTACCTAACCAAATGGAGTATAAGTAGTAGGTAAATAATGTAACACCTTTTATTTTAAAAGAGTGTCTCTGGAGTTTATTGCTGGATTTTTCTCCATAGGATCAACTTTTTGGGACCGTGCAACAAGAGTTAATAACGTTTGATAAACGCTTCTAAAAGCTTATCTGAAGGAAAAACATTTGATTTGATATGAAAGCAAAAGCAAGAGAAGAGAAGAGAAAAAAATAGAAAAAGGTAATTATTTTATTTACATAGACAAGACGCACATCACTTATGTATTTCAACAGAGAAGCAAAACTATAGTAAAATGGAACAGTAGTTTCGGTATTCCAGTGATCAGTTGTTGCATAAGGTTGATTGGTGGCATGATACGTATCTACAGATGACGACAGAACTACCATCACAAATAAACTGTGACAAAGCTTTATGAAATTAATGGATGAAATATTTAAACGTTTTATCAAATCGCTTCATGCTATGGTTCGGGGCGTACATATAATTTTGTGGGTGAATCACCGTATAAATCTAGTTATCCGCCCCCAGTGAGCGGAGTTGGTGTTTTTTATATTAATTAATGTATTTTATTATTTAATTAACCCTTTTCCTTGTTTGTTTGGGTTTAACTAGAGCTTCCTGTGGAACTTAAGTGTTTTAGATGGAGTTGGGCGAGCCCGGTAATGCGATTATGGTTTTGTCTGAAATCATTAGTTCTCCTCTGTTTTGGTTTTTTTTTATGGAATAACTCTGCAAGCGAGCAGCCGAGCTACCTGATGGTATGTAGTCATCGCCGCAAATGGACATCAGCAAAATCAAGGAGGAGTTGCAGATTCGTTGCCTATTTAAGGAAAAGGGATGGGAGGGAGAAAAGGAGAAGGAACGGGACAGGGGGAGGATTTGGGCCTCCGGCGCTCTACACTCACCGTACGAAACGCAACAGTATGCATACTGCAACTTGACGTCGATATTCTGTGGGAGGGTAGTAATTCCCCGGTCGTGTGGACCCATTCATGCTGCCATGTACACATGTCAGTAGGCACTACTACTACTAAATGTTATATTCTTAGGATTTTTTTCAAAAAAGTTGGTATTTTTGTAGTATTTATAACTTGTTTATAAAATAAGTGATTAATTTGATTGGCGAGATTGGAGATTGGCGCTGCGGATTATGGGTTTCTAGAATACGGTTTGATGTAACGATGAAACAAAACACGAGTAAGTAATAAGTTATTTGAGTGGCCTTCAGTTAAAATACAGTGTTACTTCGAGTAACTATGGGGCATCATACACTACATAGTATAAAAAAACACGTCACACGTCGCAGTTTTTGTCTGTTTGTTTCTCTCCGCCGAAGACTCTTTCTCTCCGAAGAAGTTATGTTCTAAACGCGAGGAGAGAGAGGAATGTATGTATTGTTAGATCTAATATTATATTCAAATCATTGACGTCCCATCTACCTACTTCCGATTTATCATAAACAGTAAATCTGATCATAAATGATGTCGTGTGCGTAACTCAAGGTGAAATTCTAACAAATATTGTAAATGTAAAGTTGCCGTGTTTGCCGATTGATTATGAAAATCAATACCTACTAAAATAATCGTGATTTAGAATACCGCAATGAAAACAAATGATTTAAGAACGGTGCCGATTTAGTCACTTACACTCTGACAGACAGACACCCAGGCTCCAAGCTGCTACTGAGAATTTTATAGAAAAACACAATAACACTTCGCTCGAACTGGGAATCAAATCCACGACCTCTAGCTTAGCAGCCGCGCTTAGGATCACTAGACTAATGAGGCAGTCGAGTAATGAGTCTTACTACATTACGTAAGAATAAGTGAAATTGCTTTCACAATTGCGCTCTTAATTAAATTAAATTCTAATACATTTAGCTATCGCTTAGGTACTAGCAGCATGTAACCCATTGCTCTCCATTAGTTGAAACAATTTGATACACGTGGCGACGAGGCTCGGGAATTGTTTAATTAATTTAATTATTACTTCATAATGGACCCTGTATGTTCACCAATTATGTAGCTATAGGGAACCCCATCATTCTTATAATGATATCATCTGTATGGGTTAAAGGTGAAATTTTTATCCCAAATGTCCACCTAAAAGTTTTTTATACACGAATACCACCAAGCGAGTGAAGAAAGGAAAAGAGACAGCAAATAAAGAAGAACATTCTTTATTTGCTTCTCTTTTCCTTTCTTCAAAAGGCCTGTTCAGATTTCGCCCTCATTGGAAAACTTGTATATCTGATAATATTATTAATGTCTGGACTTTAAACGAGACGATGTTCTAAGAGTTTCTGTCGGCGTTTCTTCTCACAGGTTGTAAGATAGGTTATACTCCATGCCACGTATTTAAAAAAATCTTGACTCGTTATACTTGATCTATTTACTCGACTTGATTGATCTATTTACAGAAATAAATATCATTTAAGCGTATTATTTTTTTAAATTTTGTAACATGCGTTTCTTGCCAGCGTGTGGAGAGAAAGGTCTGTATTCTTAGTTGTCCAAACTTACCCCGAGGAAAAAATCCGCAGGAGGATTTTTTTATAGTGCGGAAAATACATAGGACTTATCCGCTACCAGGAGAGAAGCTGGGGCCATTAAGGACCAGCCTAGATCCGCATTTTCCATCTCTTTTCTCAAGGTGAAGGTAATGGGATTCACTTTTACAGAAAAAAACGTGGTGGATATCTATAACCAGTTGTTTAAAATATGACAGATATATTTTTCTACGGAACCTCAGAAATATAGTATAGTGTGTGCCACAGTTTTTATACTAACACAGTTTCATGTCGGAAGCCAATTTCATATGGAAAGTGTGTGATCCGCGATCGTAACACCGTTTCTCACAGTCACAATATGCGTGTGCTTTCTAAATGATATTGTCTAGATCATTGGTTATGTGCATTTGCATAAATTAATACTTGATCTATAATTGTGTTTGTGTAGATCTCGTGTGTGGTCCATTTTTGACACAGTCGCAGTCAAATTGTTTATTGCGTAGTTTTATAAATCGCCTAGGCCCGAAAATGGTTTTATTTTTCAAAACGTAGGTAGATATATGATTACTGAGTGTGTATAAATGATTTATGATGGACTACCTCATTAGTCTAGTGGTCCCAAGCGCGACTGCTACGCTAGAGGTCCTGAGTTCGATCCCCAGGTCGAGCAATGTTTTGGGTTTTTCTATGAAATTCTCAGTAGCCAGTAGGATTTGTGCCCGGTTAGTGGCAATATGCTCGCCCCCTATTACATGTGACCTTAACATACCTGCGAAGCGTGGGTGTATTAGTACACCTCCGCCTAACCCTTCGGGGAATACAGGCGTGATGGTATGTTATGTTGTTGTGAGTGTTTATAGAGGGTTGCCTTTATTGATTAGCGGATGTTTTTGTTAGCACATGACAGAATGAGATGTATATTTAACCTGGTGGGTGAAGTGTATGCCATGCTGTAGATATAGATGACTACTTCCACATAAAACCATACCATTTCGACACTTGTAATTAAAACAGAAGGTGACACGAACGCAGACATAAGGTTCGTCGCAAACAATACGTTCGGAAACCATATTGATCTTTATTGTCATTACGTATATACACAATGACTAATAAAATAACTCTGTGATACTAACCTAGCTTTTAATAGATGTGACGTCTTTATAACATTAGTATCGATTTATTATTGCTGCACATTTTCTCAAGAGCTCAATGAACCTATCGGGAAAGACAGCATTAATTGCAAGCTTGAGATCCAGAATGATGCAATGCGCTTACGACTTGCAGCTATTAAGATGGCATTGATTCAGTTCACAAAGTCGTGAATATTCTTAAGTTGTAACTAATAGAACTAGCAAAGAATAAGATTTTTATATTTTATTAGATTGTAGGTATATTATTTTTATACCACAGTTGTAGCCTGTGGAACGCGAATTGCTATAATACGTACATATTATAAGGTACTTATTTATTTAGGACATCCAGTAGTTATGAAAGGAGAAGAATTCGGAAAAATTGCAGCACATTAAATTGCAATTATCATTCCTAAATATTTTAAAATATTATTCTAAAAGATTTACCTTGTAATATGTACGTAGCAATCCGCGTTCCACAGGCTGCCACTGTGGTTAAAAGTATTTAGGCACTATGGAGTATGGGGGTTTGAGCTATTCGCTAGAGGTAAAAATGCATAATTTATTAGGGAATGAAGGACATGTATTCACTGTCAAATAAGGAGATCTAATAACAATTTTTTTTTTTTTTTTTCTAGACATTTCTATACCTATGCCCATTTTGTTCCATTCTAACCGGCCTTCCACATTAGCAATAAAAGCTTATTGCTTCAAACTCTACCTACTTACGCCCGTGAAAAAGAAGCAGGAATGTATCATAAAGAAAAAGCCAAAGTAAAACTTACCCTGAATAGCTCCCGCCCAGCACAGCCAGAACAGCGCCCACTTAGCGGTCCTGAACCGCTGCAGCCAGGTAGGGCGGAACATACCCCACCCGCACTTGAGGGAGTGCTCCTCATCATGCTCTGTTCGTTTCGGAGACACCGGGTCAGCTTCTGTTGAAGCCTGTGAAAGGAAGAGGTTGGTTGGTGAAGTTTGAAAATCTTAAATACACATTGACAGCTGCTGTCAAAAGTAACGTTAAAAGGTATTATAAACGAAGGAGTAAGTCACTTGTTCTAATAAAATCCACATGTTGAAATCGTGTACTATTTTTATGAAATTAAATGTGCATAGGACGACTCTTCCAACGAAACTTGAAAAATGCATTCAGAAACTCTGTTGCACATTTACTCCAGTTATTATATTATTCTCTTCTATGCCTGCCTCATAAGCTAAATTCCAGGGTCGAGCCAATTGGCGTTTTCTATGTCGTTTTCAGTATCAGCTCGAAGTTTGGGTTTGTGCCCGGATAATGGCCATAGGCCCTATTACATTAGCGCATCTCTGCCTTACCCTTCGGGGAAAACAGGCATGATAGTGTGTTATTAACTTATTCCCATTTAGAACACCCACTGATACCCTGATCTCCATAAATGTAGGTATAGAATACCTTCCTTCTTCCAAATAAAGTTATCATGAACCGGAACACCCTCCACTTAAATAAACATTTAATAGTCATATCAAACTATTAAGCAAACGAAACTGATACTAAGATAGTATGAGACAGTCTGTGGGTGTTTCCGATTCTAAGTACTTGAATCATACCGCACTGTGTGATTGTATTCATAAAATTGATTTATTGGATCGGTCCATAAAAGAATTAAGTAGCAGAATGTACCCAAGTAATGGATTTATTACTGCCTGTCCTCTTAAAAATTATGGGTTTAAATCTATACCTGCTGGAACCGCCTCCATGTTTTTTACTAAAATACTTTAACCTTTTGACCGCCACGTCAAAAAAGCAAAGACGTGCCCTTGGCGCCAAGCATTAATAAAACGTATGCAGTAAAATTCTGTCATGTAGTCGTGACCGTGTGCCTAATCATAGTGTACATTCTTTAAAAGCGAAAGATAGTGAGAATTTCCCTAATTCCTAAAAATACGTTCTCAGTTTTTTTCTCCGTGCATTTTTGAGGTCATGAACAGCTCATGTTGGACATTTGATGTGAATCAACGCATACGCATACCTTCAGTTTTGTTAAAGGGGTTAAAGGTCAGGTCAATACAGTTATATGCGATACTAAAATTGCAGTTAAAAAAATACTGGTGCAATGCTCAATCGTGTCTTTAAACTTTGTACATATTGCTATGAACTTCTGACCTAAATAGCGTAGTAGCGTGCATGTGCCACGTATTATAAACTGATTCTGAATTTTATTGCTAGTAATTTGTGGCACGTTACATGTACTTACAACAAGAGCTAATCAGGTACCTAACCTACTTTTATTGAAGTTAGATTGATCCCCTTCCAATAGTCTAGTAGTAGTAGTTACTAGTACTACTGTCTCGCTGGCATATCTACATGCCAGCTTGAATAGATCGGCACAAGCACGACCCGGAAGAACTACCCTCCCAGTCCTCCCACAGAATATCGAAGTCAAGTAGCAGTATCCATACTGTTGCGTTTCGCACGGTGAGTGTGGAGCGCCGGAGGCCCAATTCCTCCCTCAGTCCCCTTCCTTTTTCTTATCTCTATCCCCTCCCTTTTCCTTTACAAGGTCGGCAGCGTTACCCCTTGTTTACCATCAGGTGGGACGTAGTCTTGTTTGCCACCTTAGTGGTATTAAAAAGACTGTTATACAAGTATAAAAAGACTTTGTGACATAACGTTGTTCTCGGCTTGTTGCCACGGGCTCATTCAGTCATATTAACAAGCAAAATTTCGTCAATAGGTTCAGAAATGGTCTCTTGTTGTGAAGTATGAGGCACTCGAGCACAAAGCACAGGATACAAGCTGTTGTGACACTATTGTTGGTCTACGAGACTATTGTGAGGACTGTATGGACCTATTTAGAGTCATTCATGGCCCACACGTGACGTTCTAATGGGGGGAAGAGCTTTTGTACATGGCAATGAGATTAGAATTCAAATAGGAATCGAAATAGTTTTATGAATGCTGACTTCTTGACCAAATCGGTCTAGCCGTTCTAGAATTTTAGCGTTGCGAGACTAACGAACAACAATTTTTTATGTAAGTATACTTAAAGAAAGAAAGAAAAAAAATAAACAAATGTCAAAAACATACTTTTTGTTTTTTACATAAGGTACAACACAGATCTACATACCTATAGGTATCTAAGTCACAAACAAACAATGCGGTTTAAATTAATAAATTGTTTGTTGGAATTTATCATTACCTACCCAAGGGTACTGCTACGTTGGGTAAAAATTTCAACTGATGGTAATTAAAGGAAATTAATAGTTCATTAAATGGTAAGTAGGTATAATTATTATAAAAGTTGATAAAGTTAGTCAAGCAACATTGGTAATCATCATCATCAACCCATTACATTGTCCCACTGCTGGGCACGGGTCTCCTCTCAGAACGAGAGGGATTAGGCTATAGTCCACCACGCTAGCTTACTGCGGGTTGGCAGACTTCACACGCCGTCAAGAAATCTTTCGGGCATGCAGGTTTCCTCACGATGTTTTCCTTCACCGTTTAAGCACGTGATAATTATAATTATTAATACGCACATGACTTCGAAAAGTCAGAGGTGCGTGCCCTGGATTCGAACTCGAGACCTTTGACTTGGCAGTCCAATGGTCATATCACTAGGCTATCACTGCTTTTTTGGTAATGTGGCTTTCTAAAACTTGTTTTTTTTTCTCAGGTGACAGAAGATTTTAATTATATCATTTTCTTATTATATCAAATATGTAGTGTCAGTGACACTCGCCTCAGAACCTTCAAACTATAACCATCTAACATATTAAATTTGCAATTACGATTGTAGGATTTTTGTTTAAGGCGCCTGTATTTTAGCTAAAGACATAACAACTTGTGTTGATTAATTAATTAACAATCAATTTAAAACAAGTAAGAGTCATCGCCTGGCATTGAACTTGAGAATTATCTAAATTATTAAATTACTTTGTCGTATGATTGTAGAGGTATGATTCAAAATGAACAGCTTAATAAGACGGAAACGCCCACTGCGTCCCGTTTTGTATAAGTGTTTTATTATTTCTATTTTAAAAGTCTATCTCTCTAGCTAAATTTAAAAAAGTTTTGACCAAACTGTAGTTCAATGCACTTCAGTAGTGAATTCAGAGCGAAGTCTGAACTTAAAAAGTCTCATAAATTATGTGATTGTAGAGTTATAAGTTATATAAAAATACAAAAGCTTTTATTGTCGTTGATCAATGTCCCTCTTTTGCGTTTTATAGATAGGTACCTATTGTACACCTTTCTTTGTGGAACTACTGATTTGATTATCACTATTGTTAAACTTTGTGTAAGTCTTGACAGTTTGTCTTCTTCAATGTTATGTTAAAAAAAATCCACAAAATTTTACCCCGAAATAGTTTTAACGATCTTTAATTATCATAAATATTGTTGGGAGCGTGGTGTAAGCACGTATAAAAACCTTTATCGGGGAAAAGGTCCATTGATCCTTAGTCTTATTTCATTAAAGTTCAATTGTATAATAACCCCATGAATATTTGCCTAAACCGAATCAATACAAGGTTGTGTGGTCAAAATAACCCTAATTAGCCTATTAAATCACACGAACCTGTCAAGTTGATAGCCAAATTACCTAGCTTGTAGTCAAGCTTTTCAAGGCTAGGTCATTACCACTAGATTCCAAGGCCTCAGGTCAAATACCCTTAGGTTACCCCAAAAATATGCCTGATTTAATTTTATATAACCGATAACAGGGCTTGTTAATTTTGAATTACTTAATTGTAACTTTGTTTCTGATATTATTACTTCAACTATCTTATATCTATAATTATAGTTATATTACATGAACAATCATTCTATTTGAATATTTTTTTGTACAATTATATCTATTTATTATGAATAATAATTGTGTCTTAGCTGCGCGACAACTACGGCACAAAATTATCGAAATGTTGAAAAAATATAATATGTAAACAATACTTAGTCGAAATGTTGAAAAAACCAAACATAAATAAATTTGTCGCCCAAGAGAGACATTTAGCCTTGTTCCTTATCTCACATTCACTTTTATTGTCAGTGCAATCTTCCATTGGCAAATCCGCCTCTTTTTGGTGTTTTGCAAATTGTATTTTTTAGCAGAATAACGATTAAAGATATAGATTTTTGAGTAGTTTTTAGTACTAACTTAAAAAGAAGGTAAAATTTTTGCTTGGTTTAATATTAGCTAGGTTAAATAATATTTAAATTATTTTATTAACCGTTTTTATCAGGATTTAGCAGGAAAACCACGAACCCTAAATTACCTTATATTTTTATCCATACAATAATGTTATTTGTGGATAGCTTGTGTACGATTGTCCTGTTTGTGATAATCGAATGCATTTCTTGTCCATAAGCACTTGATACGTTTTACTTGTATCTTAGACAACTTAACGATCTACGGTTTAATGATATTTTGTGTAAATTAGTATTGTCTCGCTCTATTAGTGCTTAGTTAATCTAGGTCGTTTAACGTCGACTTAATTTCAAGGATTAATAAACATCCATTAAGAGAAGTATGGGTCGACACAGTTAGTAGAGACTTTTAATGATACTTTAATATCAGTATTATTAAGCGTAATTGCGTTACTTAATATAATATATACATATGTTTAAGCATACATAGATACACCTTTTCCATTTTAGAGGAGACATATTCCTTTTAGAATGAGAAAGATTAGGCTATAGTTCACCACGCTGGTCTATGCAGGGTTGGCAGACTTCATAACCCGCCGCGTCGTCGTGAAAATTCAGGCATGCAGGTGTCCGTCAGCCTGCAGAAGGCTAGCTGATGGATTAAAGCCTTATTCCTCTCGCTGTGAGATGAGACCCGTACTCAATAGTGGGAGTAGTGGGACTATGTACTCGGTTTCAGCGTAAGATAATAATTAACGGTTATTACGCATATGACTTCGGAAATTTTGAGAGCCTTGGATTTGAAATTAGAGACCTCGAGAAATTATGATTGTTATTTTACCTGTGTGGCTAGTTTGTTGTGCCCGCTTTATAAAAGAAACATCATTACGATGGAAGTTAGAAATTAATGTATATTAATAAAATGATGATCTTTGGTCTATTTTTAAATTTTTCGGCTTTAAAAGTATCAATGAAAGAATTTACATTCAACATTAATGACAGAAACGATTTATTTCTCTCATATTTTTATCTCTTTTATCTCTGCTTGGGTTTAAGCAGCTAACTAGTCACTTAATTATCTAGCTTATATAAATATAATATAAATAGAAAATAGCATGATATTTTATCAGTAAGAGAGAGATCAAGGTCGATATTGTAATCGCTGTCATGCATCAATCAGGAGTTAATAATAAAACTGCAACTCTTTTGCAATAATGTAACTCCTTTGGTGTTCAAGATGTCCATGGGCGGCGATGACTACCTACTAACCATCAGGTAGCTAGCCTGCTCGTTTTCTGAGTAATCCCATAAAAAAGTCATGTGAACAATATTTTTTCGGGCAATTCAACATCATCATTGTCAACCTATTCGACTGATCACGGGTCTCTTTTCAGAATGAGAGGGTTTTAGTTAATTAGTCCACTAAGCTGGACTTTTGTGGGTTGGCAGACTTGACAGGTTATCTCTCAGGCATCAAGGTTTCATAGCGATGCAACGATGACAAGGAATTATGGAATTTATAATGCAATGGAGTCTAATACCGAAGACGGTTGGCAGCAACTAGATGACAGGTGAAGATCGGGCTGTGTTTAAGAATTTTATTTATAATAATATTTCTTAAGTTATTTTATGCATGGAAAATGCCTAGAAAATACAAAAAAGATATATAATATTTCTTCTTAAGATTTTTTCTTCCGAAAATCTTGCATAGGTACCATAAATTTTAATAAAATAATAATTTATTAAAATAAAACCTTATTGGATGCCACGGATGTTACGGAAGATTTTAATAATTACAGTTTGTTCGAAATAAGTAAGCCGATCGGAAGTTAGCCGTTCCGAACTACAGCGGTGATAAAATCGTTCAATAAAGTGTTTTAATACGTAGATATCGAAATTAGTAAACAAAATCATTAGAAATGTGAAACATATACGACTCTAATTATCTTTACACCGACTCTTTCTATTAAAATTTACCACTTCTAAACCACTTGCAGATAACTTCCGATCGACTTACTTATTTCGAACAAACTGTACATTGAGCTAACTGTTATCCTGCAACACTATTAAATAAAAAAAAAAACTTTACTGACTACCTACCAAAAAAATATAAAAAACAACACATTACCATTGTCAAACTGTAAGCGTCTTCGAAATAAAGTTCCAAATTTAAACCATTCTTAATTCAAACACGCGTCATAAGTTTGGTTGCGTTCCCGGAGCGGCACGCGGTCGTGATGGGTGGGCGGCACGACCCCACGCGGGACACTGAGGGCTAGACCGGTACAACCACCGATTATAAACAGGAACATAGGCATTATAGTATATGCTAAATTTGTAGAGGAACATGAGGAACATATTTTGTATGAATTTAATGAACTACTGTAGGTATAGAGGATATATGCTAAATTAGTAGAGGAGAATTAGAGTGCATAGAGTATTTTTTGATGAATTTTAACCGTATTTGAGGATAACGATAAACAAATTATGTTCGATTGAGAAAATAGGTATGTTCGATTTTCTATGCTTATTAATTATGTATGCAAATGTTCCGTTTAATATAAGATACGGTAAAATAAAATTATTTTATTAAATTCTTGTAATAACATTCGGTTTATAAAGGTGATAAGAATTAATTAAAAACATATCGTAATAATCAAATTTTACGAGTTCGCAATAAAATATTCATTATATTTTAATAATTTTTATTATAGTTTTCTCTGATAGCGCTATTGGCGGCAGGTCGCTCAATAATTCGTGACAGTCACAGGTTCGATTTCAATATGGATTTTTTTTTTAATCTTTATTTTTATTTTGGGGTTTTTATCTTAAATAAAGATACGTCAACCCCATCGTACCTTTTTACAAAGTTCAATCACCTGTACCACTCGTTGGAAAAATATTCTTATTACCGCTTATCTGCAATCTATAAGTAGTATAACCCTGGGGCCTTAAATAACCCTTGCCTGGGGTTTCAATTTCATCGCATCCCAAAGACACAAAATATTTAAAAAAATACCTACTTATTAATATTATTTTTTTCAGACAGATTTAAACATAGTTCTTATAATTGTATTATAATAATTATTAATCCTTAGGTGGCTCCTTTAATATTCAGCGGAATTATCTCTAACAAATTAATTTAACCTCCTTGAGTAACAGTGGAGAGCACTCTAGTTTTTAATCTGTACTCCGCCGCAGTACTGCGCACGTGCGAACTTGACGTGACTTTAATTTGAATTTGGAACATAATGAAATTCGCGCCATATTTATGGCTTTTGGAGGGAAATTGAGAATGGCTGGCGAGAGGTACTTACTTCTACTCGTTCACGTTTTAAAGTACCTACTTTCATTTAAGAGCTTGAAATTCTACAAGGTTTCATTCTTATATTAAACCTATATACAAAAAAAATACAAGAACAGATCCCAACAACTACCGCCCCATAGCCCTTCTACCTACAGCCTCAAAGATCTTCGAAAAAGCCATGTGTAACCGTGTTTATTCTTTCTGTGAAAAATACAATGTATTTAATGAATCCCAAAACGGATTTCGTAAAAGCCGATCCACGACCCTAGCTGTCTATAAATATATACAGGAGGCTCTAAATATTATTAATAACAAACAATATGCAATAGGTGTTTTATTAGACATGACTAAAGCTTACGATAAAGTTCAGTTTAATATTCTACTTAATAAATTACACGGAATAGGGATTCGTGGCAAAGCACACGAATGGTTTACGTCATACTTAAAAAATAGAGAGCATCAAGTAGAAATTGAATTTTTCAATCAAAGCACAAAAGAAATAAAAAACTTTCGCTCAGACTCAGAAGTCATAAATGCCTCAATCCCACAAGGTAGTGTTATTGGCTGTCTCTTGTTTCTCATCTACATCAATGATTTACCTAAACATATACAGGGTCCTTGTGTTTTGTTCGCCGACGATATCTCCCTTTTAATCTCGTGCAAAAATAATATAAATATAAATAATAAACTAACTAATCTACTTAATAATACACTTACCTGGATGAACCAACACAACCTAGAAATTAATTATACAAAAACTAAATTAATAACCTTCCACCCATATCAAAAGACCTCTTTGGAATTAAATTTCATATTCAATAACAATAAATTAGAAATAGTTAAAGACTTTACGCTACTTGGATTAAATATAGATAAGAACATAAATTGGAAATCACACGTTAAAAAAATTAAGTCAAAACTTTTACAATTTTCATATGCCCTCCGGGAAGTCAAAAAGGCAACTAATTTAGAAACTGCACTTGTCACATATTATGCCTATGCCTATTCGTGGCTAAGCTACGGCGTAATACTGTGGGGGAATAGTACAGACGCACCTTCTCTTTTTACCTTACAAAAAAAACTCATGCGTATTCTCGTTAATATAGAAGATACAGATAGCTGCAAACCCCACTTCCAACGCCTAAACATTTTAACTCTACCTTGTATATATATCCTAGAATCATGCAAATTTGTAAGAAAACACAACGAGTTTTACACTACACAAGAAGACAAACATCTACCATACTCATTAAGACATAAAGACAGACTAAACTTACCAAACTCTCGGCTAAAAATGCATTCAACCAGTCCATTCGTTATGTCAATAAAAATATATAATAATCTACCACAAATAATTAAAAATGAACAAAAAGATAGTATATTTATAAAGAAATTAAAGGAAATGCTATTAAAAAAGAGTTACTACGACATAAGCGAATACCTAAATAAAAACCATGACAAATAAAATTAGCTTCAGTAACAAAGAAGACTACCTTCATTTAAGTCTAACAACAACAATATATTCAAAACAAACTATACAAATAAATAACTTTATAAATAACATAACATAACATACCATCACGCCTGTATTCCCCGAAGGGTTAGGCAGAGGTGTACTTAATGTACACCCACAGTTCGCCGGTATGTTTAGGTCCCATGTAATAGGGGGCGAGCCTATTGCCATTCACCGGGCACAAATCCAGACTCCGAGCTGCTACTGAGAATTTCATAGAAAAACCAATAACACTTTGCTCGACCTGGGGATCGAACCCAAGACCTCTAGCGTAGCAGTCGCAATTGGGACCACTAGACTAACGAGGCAGTCAATAACTTTATAAATATGTTTAAATATATAATAATAAATACATAATTATATAAATCTTACTAGGTATATTGATACAATATGCTAATAAAATAAACGGTATATAAATAGTATATACAAAACAATAACTATAAAAAAATAATAATTAAGAACATAAATAAAAAAAAATTAAAAAACTAAAAAAAGTAGTAGGTATAACAAATATAAAAATAGAATGCCTTCCTCCTCTCTCCTAAATTGCCGTGCCCGACAGGGTCCATGATTGATACCTGGGTCATTCTACTTTTTAGTGCAGGTTTTTGCACTGCTAAAAATGGGTTTTAAAATTTTTATCATTTGAGATAAATAAAGTAATTTAACTGTATTTATGCGTAATTATACCCAGACAATTGAAATTAACTGCCAGCAGCGAATTTTGTACATATTTCTTTCTGAAAATGAAGGTTTTGGAGACCGAGGTAGAAAAATCAAACCACTTTGTTACCAATCTAAATATTTTTATTGAGCAGCTTTAGTCACTCATTACAAACAAACAATTAACAAAACGTATTTAAGGAACATAAATCTTTCTCTTTCATAACTATTATAAGAAATTATCATTTATAAAGTCATTGTAAATCACATTAAATGACAACTATGTTACCGCTGTGCACTTTTGTTTACAAAGATTTGACATAAAATGTATATATGTAAAAATATCTTAACAACGTATTTAACATTGATATTAAAAAATATTATCTTGCATCTGATATATCTGTAATGTAGCTTATTATGCCAATTGTACAACTCAAATGGAAAAACCTTTACTTAGAAATAGGGACATAATGGTAACACAGTTGTTCAACAGTAATAAAGTTATTTCAATAGAGAATTCTCTTCTCTACAAAAATAGCTAATCAGTCTCTTAGTTACCACAAAGGTTGAAGATAATAATTTAATCCTACTGTTATATCCGTTTTACCAAAATCACAGCACTTATGCAGGTCGGATTACTTAAAAATTAATTAATAATTGCAGTCATTGTTCGAACACTTCCAGAGGATTAGGGAAGTCGTAGTATTCGCGTTTCCCTTTAAAAATCTTTTTCGGTGCAGAAACCACTTCAACAATGTTATCATAAGGTTCACAACTAGTGTCTGTTTCGACCGCTTTAAAAAGTTTGCCAGTATCATTTACACCTCTGTAAAACATAAATTGTATGTATCCATTTTCGTCAACCTCACTCAATGCTGAAGCCAAGTATGTATAAATTTGTTTTCTACCTTGTATTTTCAATAACACATAAGTTCCGGGAATGATTTTACTGGGATGCAGATTTTCTTTCTGAAGTAGTTCGTCACTTTGAGGAGTGTTCACACGAATTACATCAGGTTGAGGGGTCAATTCCGGAGTGTTTCTTGTAATAGATTGCAGGGCATGAATGCGGGCTTTTCTTTTGCTGTTAGCGACCCGCCATTTTCTTTTGGCTTGGTGATGTTCACGTGATGTTAAGTCTTTGACGAGGCGTTTTGTTTTGTGGTACCTGTCTAGAGCCTTTTTTCTTGCTTCCTCATCTTTAGCAGGGTCTAATTTTCGCTTGTTTCGGTAACGACGTTGTTTTTCGGCTGGAGTTAGAGGCATGATCTTCTGTAAAAGATAAAAACATGGCATTATAGTACTAATTTTACCGTCAGCAATTAAAGTAAGTCAGCAAACAAATGTGAAATTGTTTAAATATAAACCTGTGGGTCGATACGAACAAATCAAGTTAAATAAAATTAGAAAGAATCAGTGACAGAGTATACTTACAACTGCGTTACCACAGCGGAGTAACAAAGTGGGCCGGTAACACGGTTGTAAAATAACATGATGCTACCTGATATTTACGAAATGACCATATAATTTGCAAATCCAACAATAGGATACAATTGAGTGACATAAATGCCACGTATCAATAGTTAAAACATAACGTAAAAGTTCAGAAACTTACCTTTTCGCCGGGTAACAAAGTGCACACCAAATAAACACACGCGTCTTGATTCACAACATGGCGGTGACTGAGTGGCGGCACGCGGCTTACTGCCATTCCCCTCCACCCCGCTCTTGTAATGCCCAACCTACCCAATCGAGCCGACCAGTGACGGTACAGTGTCATCTAACGATTTTTTGTAAAAATACCAGTAACATAGTAGTACTGTATTGAGCTTCTTCCTTAGGGACAAAACTAAAGTAATTAATTTGAAAAAAAATAAAGCTTTAAAAAATATATGAGGCCTACATAAAAAACGCAAACATATTAAATAAACTTAATAAATTTTTGAAACATAGGACTACACTGCAAGAAGAATACTTTTTTTGGTTAAGTTAGTCCGCGTATTAGGTCGGGGACACTTTGCAATACTATGGAAAACAACGATGTTACCATAAAACTCCACTTTGTTACCCTTAATTATTTTAAAATAGGCAAAATATTCTAATATAAATGTAAACAGAAGTTAAGGAAATATTACGGAGAAATTCATGTATTGCGCAATTTTTTTTATTTTATTAAGAAAATAGCAGATCAAAATTTTTTTGTCTGGGGGACACAAAAACCTGCACTAAAAAGTAGAATGACCCACCTACTAAATTACTGTGTAACACCTGTTAACATTGTGGAGTGCAATAAATATATTGAGTATTGAGTATTGAGTATTGAGTATATATAAGTACTTACCAAGCTGTTATACAAAATTGTGAAGTGGAATAAAGATACTTCATTAATAATAGTACTTAGCTACTTAGTTATTGATTTTCTATTATAATTATTAATAATTATCTGACAGAAAATAATACTGATAGTTTCGCGATGATCACTTGCTGTACTTGAACACAATTCTTGGCAAGATCCTCATTACGTTTTCTAGCCGTCCCTAATACTTATGCTCTATAAACTTCCAGGAAGGGCAAGCCTTACAAACCAGAACAGTGCAGTTCATCAGGCCAGTAAGGTTTGGGGAAACTGTACTAAATGCAGTGTCATCCTCTTTAATTTGTCTCTTTCATAATAATCCAAATAAAAACTAAAACAGATGTCAGCACCACCGACTTTTCCTTCAACAACCAATCATATCCTATTACATTTTAACATTTGCAATTATGTTAAAGAGGTTTCAACCAATAAAATAACATTGAGTGCAGCGTAAAGAGCGTCATTAATATCTCAGCTACAATCCCTATCTTATCAGTCTTGTTGTACAGTCTCCAGCAGGTCAAGGTATACGAAACTGTCAAATTTATCCAAATGATTTTAATTTTTAAACCTTAAATTGTTGAAAATAAATTTCGAAATCAACTGAGAAAATTTGACATTTTGTGGTAACTGCTTTTTGTTGTAAAATTTGACATTTTGTGGTGCTGGCCACCGCACAATGACACTGTATGATAAAAAGACTGAAAGATTTGGTAGACAAAACTATCGTGAACTCTCACGAGTGGTCTTCGATCATGAATCAACAACTCTGAAGACATAGCGATATAAACATAGAAAATTAGCACACTTAAGGCAATGTTTTTATTGACGACGCGTGGCACCGCTACAGAGTGGTCGACGCGCAGAGCCAATATATATTTTATATAAGGTTTTATGTAAATAAATAAAGGTTTTTAGTATTTTATTA
Organism: Subacronicta megacephala; assembly: GCA_958496365.1. Classification (NCBI taxonomy): domain Eukaryota; kingdom Metazoa; phylum Arthropoda; class Insecta; order Lepidoptera; family Noctuidae; genus Subacronicta; species Subacronicta megacephala. The sequence goes on from OY292514.1 coordinate 16,802,160, forward strand.
AAAATATATACTGCATAAGGGAGTGAGAGCCTGGCACACAGCCACAATATGTCAGATTTGTTCTAGAATAGTTCTAGAATTAATTTGAAAGGCCACTTGTTTCCGAACGATGCAGAGCCTTTCAGTGCTTCACAACACTCCACAGAGAACGGCCGTTCACGGCTCGCGCTGTCTCGTTGGTTTTGGCTCGCAACCTGTGTTCCTCATTTCGATGCCCTTACCCTGGCACCTACAGTTTTGGTGCCAATATTACACTAATAACGAATCGAATTTCGATTAGAATTCGAATCTTAGTCACCCACCTGAGTTTTCGCGTATTAAATATATTATCTAACTACTTATCTCGCGGCTTAAACATTGAAGGATAACATTGTGAGAAAACCTGCATAGATGATTGATTTTCTTGATGGCGTGTGAAGTCAGCCAACCCACAGTAGCTCAGTGTGGTTGACTATAGCCTGATCCCTTTCATTCTGAGAGCAGACCCGTCCCAGCAGTGGAACAATATGTGTTGATGTTGATGATGATTACACTTATACAAGTGAAAAACAACTTGCAATGCCCCATTCAGCTTAGATTCATTATTTAAGCCATTACTTTTACATTAAATTACATTATTTGACTGCCTCATTAGTCTAGTGGTCCTAAGCGCGACTGCTACGCTAGAGGTCTTGGGTTCGATCCCCAGGTCGAGCAGTGTTATTGGGTTTTTCTATGAAATTCTCAGTAGCAGCTCGGAGTCTGGATTTTGTGCCCGGTTAATAGCAATAGGCTCGCCCCCTATTACATGGGCATGGGACCTAAACATACCGGTGAAATGTGGGTGTACTATGTACACCTCTGCCTAACCCTTCGGGGAATACAGGCGTGATGGTATGTTTTAGACATTACCTGTCGATGTCGTCTGTTGTGATTGTCGTCTTCCCGCCTGCCTGTGCGCAGGTCTATGGTGTGGAACCCGTCGTCGGCGCCCTCGAACGCCTTGTTCACACACCCACCGGTCATCTCCGACGACATCGTTATCTGTAGAAAAATAATATTTACATAATGTTAAATAACTTGATTCCCTCATCAGTCTAGTGTTACTAAGCGCGACTGCTACACTAGAGGTCCTGGGTTCGATCCCCAGGTCGAGCAAAGTGTTAATGGATTTATATGAAAATCCCAGTTGCAGCTGGGAGTCTGGATTTGTGCCCGGTTAGTGGCAATAGGCTTGCCCCCTATTACATGGGATCTAAACTACCAAAGCCTTCGGGAAATACATGTGTGGTGGTATGTTATGTTTCTTTTATCTGATAATTAGTCACGGTATGTTTTAGGTCCGGTGTAAAAGGGGGCGAGCCTATATATACTGAGAATTTCATAGAAAAACTCAATAACACTTTGCTCGATCTGGGGATCGAACCCAGGACCTCTTGCGTAGCAGTCGCGCTTGGGATTTCTAGACTAATGACGCAGTCAGGCAGGCAGTGAGATAAAAGAAAAAAAAAACTTATTATTAGTTTAGTTCATTATAGAAAATTATGTCATATAACATTACAATGTTGTGCAATATTTATTTAGTAAGTAAGCAAATACCAGTACCAGTATGTAGTAGATGTACCAGTAGCTCCATTATTCGCTTCACATCACTAGTCGTGCCCACAATGACAAATCGAGAGGATACAATGACTACAAGTACCCATAAAAAGTGTCATTTGAAATCTACCTCCACAATGCAACAATACCGTCATGGGAATCGACATGCCCATGCGCTTTGACTTAGTACCTATATCAGGGCTGCTATAAGCATTTATTTATGACCTATTAGCCAGTAGCATAGTTTTTTAAAGAAAAGGTTACTAGTAATATGGGTGGCACATTACTAGTATTCTTGTTAACCCCTCATGCTAACCTAAATGCTTGTGTTACGAGTGGTTTCACGTCGGTAATGCAATGGGTAGTACATGCACATGGTCGTAAGTCCGACGCCCTAGCCATTAGGCTACCGCTGCTTCAAAATATATGATACAGATAAATAGATGATAATTATAGTCTGTATTACACTATCATATTTGATGACTTAGATGTCTCGATAGTAAATACATGATATTGCATCATAAAACTTGCTAGGTACTGCAAAAATACTGATGGTTCCTACGCACAGCTACACATCAAGCTATACAAAACCAGTTTACGCTGGCCTCTTATTGTATGGAAAGCTTATAGAATGCGAGGTCTGCTTAAATTGGATTTGTTTAGGTTGCCCTGTAGCAGTGTGTACATTTTAATACAATCATCATTTGATTAATTAAATAAGGTAAATTGAATATGCTTAACTTATTCTAATAAACTATACACAATATAAGAAAACAAATTGTCACGCCCAGGCGTCGAAGTATTCCTCCGCGTCACTGTCGTGAAAAAACGTAACGTGTCCCGAAGACTGGCAGCATTGCCACGTTGAATGGCAATACTAATCATTTTAATACTAATCATTTTAATGCAATACGTAAATTCATTTTTTTTAATTTACAAAAAATCTAATTTACTGGTTATTTGGTATATATTTAACTGTACTGAACAAAGATTAGTAATTATCTTTCCATGGAAAATACCGATAAAACAACTAAGTAATTATGTTAAATATTTAAAATGCTAACATACAAAACGTTTGTTTATGTCTACTAATTTTTCCTTGACAGGTATTTTTTAAAATAAAAATATAAAGCGAAACCATTACCTCGTTTCAGTTGTTATCAAAATATTAATTTTACTAGTTCCCCAAAGGAAATAATAAAACAGAAATTGAATTGCCACAATCACCATTTAGGTAATCGGAGTATGTTGCAATATGCACAAAGATTATACGGATTTGCAAACCGTGTTTAATTCAGTACAGTAACAAATCATATTGAGATAGAAATATTAGAAAAACAAATGACATCTCGTTTCCTCACTGATCAAATATTTGCGATGTTAATACCGTGACACACTTTTTATCCTGCCTCATTAGTCTAGTGGTATTAGGCGGAACTGCTACGCTAGAGGTCCTGGGTTCGATCACCAGGTCGAGCAAAGTGTTTTTCTCAGAGCGAGAGGGAATAGGCTATAGTCCACCACGCTAGCCTACTGCGGGTTGGCAGACTTCACACGCCGTCAAGAAAATCTCTCAGGCATGCAGGTTTCCTCACGATGTTTTCCTTCACCGTTTAAGCGCGTGATAATTAATTGTTAATACGCACATGACTTCGAAAAGTCGATGTGCGTGCCTTGGATTCGAACTCGAGACCTTTGACTTAGCAGTCCAATGGTCATATCACTAGGCTATCACTGCGCTAAATGAAGGGTAGCTGTTGATATTTTTGACACTAGGACAACCAACACCTCAGTCCACCCGTGACCATGGATGCTGTAAATGATCCGAAGCGTTTTATTTCAATGTACATATAATATTCGCGAAAGTGTTAAAAACCAGTATGCATTCCACAATTTTGAAATTGTGGAATGTTGTTGAACTGTTCCCTAAAAAGAGGCATGTTTACTGGCAACCCTAAGCCACACTGGAGTGGGTGCGCACGCGCCGGGCGCACGCCTTTCTACGCGTGACGTCACATCGATCCGGTTCTGTGTCATCGAGCAAACACAACACACCTGCTGTGTTACCTGTGTTATGTAAGCTGACGGCTCACAACGACCAGAGGCGAGCCAGATCATTTTGCAGTTCATTTAGTTTGTTGCTGTCAAAATGTATGTCAAAATAATGTTATTTCACTTTTAGCTTATTGAAATAAAACCGCTTTTTACGGATTTTATCGCATTATATTGATTATATGCCGACGTTTCGAATACTTTACTGCGTCAGGTTTTATTTATTTCAACATACCTACTACAATCTAATATTCGCGTAAGTGTCAAAAATCCTCACTCTCAACTTTTTTAGGGTATTTTTTTAATGGGGGTATTATGTACTTGCGTCGACGCCATCATTAGTCTAGTGTTGTCATTAGTCTAGTGATCCTACGCGCGAGTGCTACGCTATTGTCAATGGCTTCTATTCCTAGGTCTTCTAAAAAAACCTCAGTAGCAGCTCTAAGTTTAGAATTCTAGCCGGTTAATGGCAATAAGCTCGCCCCCCATTACGTGGGTCCTGAACATACCGGCGAACCGTTTGGTGTATGTTCGTACACCTCTGTCTAACTCTTTGGGATTACCGGCGTGATGGTAGGTTGCTGTATACTTAGTTGCAGTTTTATCATAATACGAGATGACCCGTGTTCATTTCGTTGGGCGATATAGCCTATAACACTCACAAATAATGTGGCTTTCTATTGGTTAAAGAATTTTCAAAATCGGTTCAGTAGATCCAGAGATTACCCCTTACAACCTCACAAACTCACAAACTTTACCTCTTTATAATATTAGTATATACAAATATTATTTCTAGTTCAGAATTTGACTACAATCTTTGCAAGTAGTTGCTGATGATCTTTGACTCGTGTGCAGTCATCCGGAACAATGCAATTCTGTTATCATTTTCCGCAGGCGCGGTAAGCTTGATCCAAGTCATGCGTGGGATTGTCTCGCTTCACGCAGTTGAACATCACCGTTTTACCTTTAACCAATTATTTACGCTTTCCCTTCAAGAGTCATATTTGAACTATGATGAAACTTGCCTCATTAGTCTCGTGGTTTTAAGCACATCTGCTACGCTCGAGGTCTGGAGTTCGATTCCCAGGTCAATCAGTGTTATTGTCAGTGTAGCAGCTTGGAGTTTGGCTTTGTGTCAGGTGAATGACAATAGGCTCGCCCTTTATTACATGGGACCTAAAAATACCGGCGAAGTGTGGGTGTACACCTCTGCCTAACCTTCGGGGAATGTGATCTCCAAGTAAATAAGGAATCCTACAATTATACCCACTCTGTTCATGGCAGAATTTCCCTAACTCCCATCGTAGCGGATCCTACGTCAGTTCTTCCCAGTGGCGTGCACTCCATACAAGCAAATAAGCTCTGCATACCCTGTAGTCCCTAAATGTATTTAATTAATAAGAAATTTATTCCCCTCTAATGATAAATAAATGTAATTAAAAAATGGTAATTTAGCTTGCGCACCATCTATTACTTTTTTTAAGAACTAATTCGTTGAAGCGTCGATAACTTGCGCGCGCCGCGTCATTCAGCTCCGCGCTGGTGGCGCGCTCTGCTGAGATAAGCAGTGCACCTCGCTGCTTATTCTTCATACAATGCATTTGGACGCATCTCGTGTAGTGCACGGCAAAAGTGTGACTGTGTGCGTGTAAATATGAGCGTGTGTGACAGATTTAGAAGCACTGCTTATTTGCTTTGCGACCAAATTAAGAACCCGCAAAAGCAGCGCATATTGTTTATTGCAGAGGGTCAACGTTTTTAGTCGGATTGACCAATTGATAGACTATATTTTTATTCATTAAATTTTTTTCGCCATATTGTTTTTCTTGGCGCAAGTGATTGTTTGTCGAGTAATTTTTAATAAGTTTATTATTGTAAAAAAGTAATATCAAACTCGTAAAAATTGAAAAATATACCTGTGAGACCTGTGTAGGTGAAGTGTGTTTAAACAAATTAAATTCTGGCGTTTTTTCGACATTATTTTTCTGAGGAAAAAGCTAAATTGATTTCAAAGTTAAGGTCAGTACTCAGTTTGGATTTAACTCGAAGAAAGGGTTATATTACTCGTCATTTTAATAAAAAGTTTTATGATAATCATTACTGGTTAACTGGTTGTGTACATACAAACAAATTGTATTTTTTCCATTGTATTTTGTTTACTTATCGCGATAGTAAGAATATTTTCGGTAAGAGACAGGTAGGTGGGGAAGATACCTACAAAAAGCTGAAACTGGTCAGTTTTTTATTGCATACCCTGTCTGAAATCTCTGTGCACGCCACTGGTTCTTCCTATAAAACCATACATAGTACCATCACGCCTGTATTCCCCGAAGGGTTAGGCAGAGGTCTACTAATGTACACCCACACTTCGCCGGTATGTTTAGGTCCCATGTAATAGGGGCGAGCCTATTGCCATTAACCGGACACAAATCCAGACTCCGAGCTGCTACTGAGAACTTCATAGAAAAACTCAATAACACTTTGCTCGACCTGGGGATCGAACCCAGGACCTCTAGCGTAGCAGTCGAACTTAGTACCACTAGACTAATGAGGCAGTCCTATAAAATCATCCTTAAAGTTATGCTGAGAACCATTATCGCGTAAATGTTCCTTCGTCCCTTTGTGTCACATATCTATACCATGCCATGGTCAGATAACATTAGTAAATTGTACATTTTACTTAGGTACATGATCCGCCTAGTCATTTCGCAGTTGTAAATGGGGTTGGCGTTAAATCTAACCAGCTGTGGCATGCAGCTGACTATTTCTATTAGTAACTGAATGGCATCTGACCTCCAATTAATCACAACATTACTGATTATAATAATACAAAGTAATGTCATACTTATTTACTATATTAAAGTTATCCCACCTGTATTTGTCAAACTTTTTATGAGATAACCCGGCAAACGAGCAGGTGGGTCACCTGAAGGTAAATTAATAAGCCTATTTAAGGATAAGAGAGGTGAAGGAGAAAACAAAAGGAAGGGGACTGACGGAGAAATTTGGCATTCAACGCTCCACACTCACCGTACGAAACGCAACAGGCTTGCCTTGCAGGTTTGTAAAACTAAAAATTTGTTTTCAAAATTAAATGGATGAGACACCGAAACATTAGTTAAATTGTCTTATCATCATGAATCATCAATAATAAGGATTTGTGTTTGAATACTCAGTATAATCACCTCACAATACAAGAAAAATCTCAATGCGGGGCAATGAACTTGTCTTACTCTATACGACAATACTTGACAAACTTTTTAATTTATTTTATTTATCCGTTATACATGGATGGAGAAAAATATAACCCTTCCTTTTGGCTTTGCCGTACCTCTAGAATAGAAAAACACTTACCTAAAAAGTTAGACAGAATAAATATTATGTACATCTTTCTACAGAATCATTACAACATCGTTCTTAAATTACCTACAACATTTTCAAAAATTTAATGTATTCATAGCAACACACATTTTTACATAAATTAGCAATATAATACATACATTATGAGCAACCGGCAGGTGTAGAGTCACCCGCTTGTCTTACATACATGCCTCTGTGTGACTGATGCATATTCATAATGTAGTGAAGCCATATAAAAAAACTTTTTGGTTATTTTTATATTAGTAGAAGTGAAAGAGGTATGCAGAGTTGCAAGTATATATTAACGGTCCATAACCAATAACTATTCTTTCTTATTTGTTACAGAACTTCCCAAATCTCGAAATATGTTATTTAAAAAAAAAAAAAGGAAGCTTACTGATAATGTGGGTCGCAGGTTACCAGTCTTGCTAAGCTAATTGCTTGTGTTACGAGTGGGTTCACGTCGGTAGTGGCAATGATTGATTTTGTCATTTGATAAATATAGGTGACCGTTACTAGTGAGCCTAAAAATGTCTCCTTTGGTGCCGTCCGACAATAATTGGTTTTGAAGATGTGTCCCAAAATTCTTGAAGTTGGTTCTCATTTTTTTTCTAAAACGTTTACCTTATGCTAACTAACAACTTTTTAGAGAAATAATTTACATGGATATATTTACATATTATTATTATCATTTATACAGAAATAAATTAAAAAATACGCTATTGATTTCCTCAATTTAGATTTTGTAACTCTTACCCCTACATTTAAGTAAATAATTTCCTCTAGTGAACCATATATATATATATAGGTAACTAGGTACTAGTTACCTACTTATTGATTTGTCATACTTTTACTTATACTAAATAAGGCCTTGTACTGTACGGAAAGCCCTTTTAATGCGAGCTCAGCCTATATTGGATCTGTATAGCTTTTAGCGTGCTATGCGTTTATGTTTAATAGCTGTCACTGCAACGTTATCAGCACGGTAGCCATACTCGTCACTTTTACTGATAAAAACAATCACGTTTAAGTTGTTATGTCTTTAAGAGAATGTTAGTAATTAGATATTTATCTCCAATGTTTACATTGTCTACCGATTGAGATTCACGAGTCAACTATAAAGTAACAAGTCAGCTTATAACACCGTTTTATTTTAATCTCGACTTTAATGCATTATTCGAAAGTAGTGTTACCATAAGCAGATTTGTGATGACACATAATTTAATTTGGCTATTTTATTCAGTGTTGTCGAAAACATTCATAAAAAAAAACAAGCATATCATCCTGTAGATTCAAAATAAATACAAAATAATAACTACATACAAAACTATACTATAATGCATCATTATTCTATTGAGAAAAAAATTAAGCAGGTGTCCAATTTTCATGGACACCCTTTATAACTCTATTCATTGACTGGATTACAGTATGTTATTTATTTGCTCCACTATAACTTCGTGTCACTCTCACGCATCTACCAATCTTCCGCATTTACCTTGCGCAAACGCAACATAACTCAAGCTGACCACGCATTTCCAAGATGGCGTACGTGATAAGTTTTATAACTAATAACTGGTACAGAATATTTTATTTGTGTAAACATTTACGTAAATACTTTCTGTTCTCTTTACAGTTTGTTATTCTGGGCATAGTACCTATATTAATTTTGTGTGTAACTGTCATACAAATTAAGCTATGGAAAACTTTTAGGCCTATAGTGTTCTTATCATGCGAAAAATGTCATGTTATCATGATTATTGGACGATTAATCATCCTAGTGTTAGACTCAACTCTGTATGGTTTATCCGTCAATATTAGAGTTTTATTAAGTACATGTATCATGTAATTACTTACAGTAATAAATTATTCCTGCAATAACATTGTAAACTGTTTAAAATTAAACATGAATTGTTTAAATATTTCTTGGCAACGTGACTACTAATTGTTGCGAACAAACAAAGTTAGAATGTACATTTAAGATAATTACACAGCAGATTATCACGATTTATTTTATAGAACACGTTTTAAAACCAATTCGTGATAATTTGAAAATGATCGTGTGAATGCTCGTTCGGCATGTAGAGCCAGTATATGTAGAGCTGGAGACTGGAGTGAAGAGAGCTAGAAGAGAGAGAGAAACGTCTAGCTACGTCATTATTGCATTGGCAAAAGAAGAGTTCCGAAAAACTAGGTATTCCCGGAGCCCCCCTCAATTGCGCAGAAGATGACCACCATTTAACATGGTTAAAGTCTCACATCTTGGCCTGCTCCCCTGTTTTACAGGGGACAAACAGTATTTTTTTTTATTTGCCATTTAATTTTACTCTTACCAGCTGCAGTTTTGGCCATAATGTGCGCCATATTATGGTAATATTTAAGATGCCATCATCCTCATCATCAACCCAATGTCCCAATGCTGGGCACGGGTTTATTTACAGAATAACGGTATTTATACTATAGGTCATTCCTTGTACGGATTGCTCTAGTACTTCCCTATAGAAAATCCTCAAAGATCTCAGTGATAGAGACGCTATCGTAATGTCAAATGTCGTGTCAAGCGCTAAACTGGAGCAAAGATACCATGTTTTTCCAGGGACCCTAAATCATTTTGTACCTATGTGTGGTGCAGTTGATGTTTTGGCCGATATCATACGTTATCATGCTCAACGTGCCCCACCTGCACATCAAGACGATACATAAAATAAAAATAATTATCAATGATAATGATATATATAGCCTTCAAACAATAAGCTTAGGATGGGTGACTGATAAGTCAAGCTCAACTAATAACCGCAAACAAGGGTTATACTTATAAAATGTTTCGTACAGCGCGCGACGGCACGGCATGGCAATTCGAAAGGCACACCAAGGCTGACAATAATTGCAAGATTATGATGTCAAAAACACGTTTTAAAAACCGATAAGGACAACTTTAACGTAGGTATTTTGTTTTTCTGTACGGTTTATGCAAAGAGGTAATATTACAGAATTTAAAATTTCGAAATCTATAGAATCGGACATTCATGTTGCACGCGGAGCCGCCTGTGGGAAAAATGCGTTTAGTTATAATAATGTTAGTGTATTAGGTAATGAACTTTTATAATATTATTTTATTGTTCCTAGATGAACCATTGCTGAATTTGAGCCTTCTCTCAAAATTGCTATCATAGAAGCTGACTTCTTTTAGTTGTAGTTACCTTATAGTTTGTAATAATTACCTTATGGGTGAGATCCTTCAGAAAGGTCAGGTGCGTAGTACCCGCAACCGGCGCATGTGTATGACAAGATGTATGAATGTGGACGAAGCAAAAGAAGTATGCAAGAATCGTAGCAGATGGCGTTCTGTAGTTTCTGCCTACCCCTATGGGAAAAAGGCGTGAGTGTATGTATGTATGTATGTACCTAATTACTATATTTTACTTGCATAGGTAATAATTAGTATGCTAGACTGGCAAAACGTTATTCAACATTTGACTTGTAAGAGGACATTAAAGATGCATTTACAGAAATATGTAAATTTATATAATTTATCATTATTACATTATCTTTAATTTTAATGTTTGAGAAATAACGAATATAATGATTCTGACTTGTTTCTGGTTAGCAGAATTAACACACATTTATCCAAGTTTTGGTGTGTGTTTTGTTTGTTTGTTTTGTTTTATTTCACACTAGCTGACTCGTGCCCACTACCGTTGGGCGGTAAACTATCACTACTACTACTACTATTTTTATTTTTATAATAGCCTATGGCACTCACAAATAATATAGCTTTCTATTGGTAAAAGAATTTTCAAAATCGGTTCAGTACCTAAATCTAGAGATTCTACAACCTCACAAACTCAGAAATAACATACCATCACGCCTGTATTCCCCGAAGGGTTAGGCAGAGGTGTACTTAATGTACACCCACAGTTCGCCGGTATATTCAGGTCCCACGTACTAGGGGGCGAGCCTATTAACCGGGCACAAATCCAGACTCCAAGCTGCTACTGAGAATTTCACCGAAAAACCCAATAACACTTGGCTCGACCTGGGGATCGAACCCAAGACTTCTAGCGTAGCAGTCGCGATTGGGACCACTAGACCAACGAGGCATTCCAAACTCAGAAATTGTAACTCTTAATAATATTAAAGAAGAGTATAGAGTACACTGTTAAAATTTACTCTACTGGTTACATTTGCTGTACTTTAATTACATAGACAGAACCCAACATTAGTTTGCTCTACCCAGACATATAACCCAGGACCTCTAGCGTAGCAGTTGCGCTTACACCCTCTAGTCTAATGAGGTAGTTAAATATTTTGAAAGGGTATGTATCACCATTTCTATAATTTTAATTATATGACATGGAATGTGACCACTAAGATGGGATTTTGGGATATTCCCACAGGATTAAAAAAACGACTTCATCGGGTAAGCGTAAATTTGTTATGAAAAGCAATAAGTAAGGAAAGTGAAAAAACCTTAAGGTATTTTCAATAACTAATTTTAATTATCATAATCCTAAAGTTTAAGAAAGAGTGCTCCTAAAGTTTGTTTCAACTTCTATTATTCATGAAAACCTATAATTGGCTTGCTGTTGTTTATTTTTCCAGTTTAGTTCATTAAAATTTTAGCTATATAGATTTTTCTATTTAAATAAATAAATGAATATTGCCAGCAATATTGAACTGAATACCAGTACTTATTCAGTTATACAAAATCTAAAACTTGTTTGACAATTGACATGATAAGAAGAAGAAGATAAGATTCAATTAAGTCTTACAGTGTATCAAATCAGTGTATTCAAATGTCTGTAGTTACTAATGTTACTATTAACATTATCTTTTGTTGCATACCAAAGATGTTTGAAGAAAACCCCAGGTAAAATAGTCCCGTCTCTTTTTGTTGTTGTAAGTAACTACCTACCCAATTAACTTCACAGCTGTTTGCCAAGTAGGTACAGCAGAGTTCAAATAATTATGGTTGTAACCATAACCAATAGCTTGGTTACTTTTAAAGGTCTTGCCCTATTTTATTTGACCTCAACACGTAGACAAGCTTCTCCCATAAGTTACAAAATTTACTTACATTTTTATTTAAAGCAATAAGTAAGGAAAGTGAAAAAACCTTAAGGTATTTTCAATAACTAATTTTAATTATCATAATCCTAAAGTTTAAGAAAGAGTGCTCCTAAAGTTTGTGTCAACTTCTATTATTCATGAAAACCTATAATTGGCTTGCTGTTGTTTATTTTTCCAGTTTAGTTCATTAAAATTGTAGCTATATAGATTTTTCTATTTAAATAAATAAATGAATATTGCCAGCAATATTGAACTGAATACCAGTATTCAGTTATACAAAATCTAAAACTTGTTTGACAATTGACATGATAAGAAGAAGAAGATAAGATTCAATTAAGTCTTACAGTGTATCAAATCAGTGTATTCAAATGTCTGTAGTTACTAATGTTACTATTAACATTATCTTTTGTTGCATACCAAAGATGTTTGAAGAAAACCCCAGGTAAAATAGTCCCGTCTCTTTTTGTTGTTCTAAGTAACTACCTACCCAATTAAGTTCACAGCTGTTTGCCAAGTAGGTAGAGCAGAGTTCAAATTATGGTTGTAACCATAACCAATAGCTTGGTTACTTTTAAAGGTCTTGCCCTATTTTATTTGACCTCAACACGTAGACAAGCTTCTTCCATAAGTTACAAAATTTACTTACATTTTTATTTTTTCAACCAATCAGAATATTCACAATCCCATTTTAAAACTCACAAACTTAAAATAACCACTTCACTTGCACTAAAAACACAGTTGCGTCAAAACGACCGGCAATTACGGAACGTAACACGATTGTGACGTAATATTAAAAAAAGAAAAGTAAAAGTTTTTGTTTGCGCGGGATTCGCGATGTGAATTTTGAATTTGGAAGCGTTTGTTACGTGCGCGCGCTCACCTGTCGCACGGCAGACTGCGCGCGCACTTTGTGCTGTGTTGCCACATTTCATATTGTTGACTTCCCTAAATACAATTATTTAATCTTCTCGAGCCCCGATGCAAATAGTGAGCATACTGATTACGGTATTTAGACAGCTTATGTGGTATTAATCGTTAAGAAGCAAAACATATTGACGCACTGGGAAATTGTATGCAGTACCTACCCAACTCAGATAATTCCTGCTGTTTAAAGACAAATATTTTTTTAAATTATACAAATAATACTATCAGACCAAATATCTCACGGCACGACAATGACCTCCTTTGAAGGTCTAATACAGAGCAAAAAATGCTTGTTGAATTGATGATCACACAAAATTGCGGTATGAAATTGGCGACGGAAAAAATATGTCGAAAAGGCATATCCTACGTTTTCTGACGATATTATTCATAATCAACCTCCTTCGACATAAATCGGCTTAATTACATTAGGTTTTAGATTAAAAACTGGAACAATTTTATTTATCTAACTAAAACATACAACGAAATAAAATGTAACTCACACACATACGCACACATGCATACACATACCTATCAAACACATACACACACCTACACCATACATATTACATAGGCACACACATCACATACACATAAATATACACTCTAGTCTTTTTCCTTTTTCAACTTTTTATTTTTATTTTTATTTTTATTTGTTTTAAATGTAGTACCTAAATATAGACACCTAATTTTTATTTTTATTTTAGAAAGTGCACCTTACTAAATTGTTACAAATGTCATAACAATCCGATTTGGACGTATGGTTGACCCCTGTAACACAGGATTCTCCTAGCATAGGGGTCATTGAACATTTTTGTGTACAAGTTATATCATACCTACTTTAAGTGTCACCTGTATCTGTGTACTTCTTTATGTCAAATAAACTATTTCTATTTCTATTTCTATTTCTAACTAGGCTATAAAAGAGTAAGTATCAGATAAACTAGACAAGAGCAGTACCAAAGAACTTCAAAGAAGGCTACTTGACCTAGTTCTCTGACCAAACCATTGGCCACATTTTAGGTCACACAGCATCGTTTAGGCTATGACTAGCGTTTAATTTTATGAGGTAAATCATCATTTGAAACTAGAACTTCAATTTCAATGTATTGCACTTCAGTCTTCTACCCAACTCCAAAATTACCCACAGAAATGGTAAAATTACTCCTAACAACAGCATCTTGCGTTAGACGTGGTGTGTACCAAGCACAGGTACAGCGGTCAAGGACCTGGCAACCTGTCCGACGAGGGCCTACCGACCGGACGCGTAGGGTGAGCCCCAGGGAGGTTATAGGCCCGGGTGCCACGCTCCGTCGATCAAAAATTATGAAATACACGCGAGTAATTAGTGATGTGCGACCGACCCTGACCGGAGTTGTTTAAATGTAGATTTTTACCTGGCTCCTTGGAAAGGGCAAAGGTTTTTTTTATTATGAGCAGTTTGATATACCTACTGGATATTATGAATGTGGAGGGAAACGCGGTATGCTCGAAGGTTGTTGATCGAAGGTAGAGGGAGACCAAAGAAAAGATGGTTGGATTATGTGAAGTCAGGTATGATGGAAAAGGGATTGAATGTTGACATGACGACGAACAGGGATGAAAGGAAGAAAAAAACGTGTTGCGCCGACCCCAAATAAGTTGGGAAAAGGGCATTGATAAGCAGTTTGATATACTAGGAGACAATGGTAAAAAATATTAGTATTTAAATTGGCTTCCTAAACGCAGGCTATATCCACTTCACACTATCTCTGGGGCTAATAAATATAACCTATGGTAACGTATCTAGTAAACGCCATTTAAAGAAATAACACAGGGGTAACAAGACAACAACAAAGGTGTTAATGGTTATTACTTTTTTCTCAGATAAACATAAAGCGACTGGCATGACTGATTACCGTAACGTAGATAATTCTTTTGTCTTTCTTTCTTCTGGTCGAGCAGTGTGTTTTTTTATTTTTTTAGTGAGTTTTTCTATGCAATTTTCTGTAGCAGCTCGGAGTCTGGATTTGTGCCCGGTTAATGGCAATAGGCTCACACCATATTACATGTGACCTAAACATACCGGCGAAGCGTGGGTGTTTACGAGCTTATTGCTATTACCCAAGCACAATTACAAACTCCGAGCTGCTACTGAAAATTTCATAGAAAAACGCAATAACACTTTGCTTGACCTCGGAATCAAATCCTCAGATCTCGGAATCCCAGGACCCTTTAGTGTAGCACGCTCGCTTAGGACCACTAGACCAATAGGTAGTTCTACCTTTTAATGCATGTTGCAGTTTAAAATTTAAAAATGACTTCGCGGTAGCACTTTATCCAGTAAAAGCAATTTAATGTAAGCAATTACCATTAAACATGATTGAATATGTAACTTAATGACCATACTAATTGGCAGAATTCGATGTGGTTTTGTAGCCACTCTATCGTACAAAACACGGTGGTTAAAAAAAGATGCTGTCATGAATTGCAAGTATACTACCTGCTTGTCATTTTTGGGATGATGAGATGATTGAGTTGACGATATTGTAAAAGACACGAGTCCAACCTGATTGCGACTGGCAAAACCGAGGCCACTGGCATTATTTAAAACCTTTACTCAGCATTGGGATAATTATGATGACTAACTCGCATATATATATATATATATATATATATATCTGATAATACTGCTGTCTGGATTTTAGAACTCTGAGTTTGTTTCAGGGTTTCTTCCCCTTAAAGGTCGTCAGATAGGAAATGCTGGAGCTAACTAGTAAAAAAAAAAAATTCCTTTCGACTTGAAAAGTATCTTAAAAGATCTGTTTACAGAAATAAATATCATTTACCAGCAAGGATTACGTCCATATTCGTCTGTATATCTCCTTAAAGAACTTGCATACGCCGAATTTTGCCTTTAGTATGGGCTTCATAAAGGGTGTGATATGATTTTTCAGCCCCTTATTACCAGGGGAGTGGTTCATGCTTTTTACCACCTTAGTTAGCCAAGTGGTTAAACACCAGCTCCTAATGGTCGTGGTCTCGATTCTCGTACCAAATATTTATTATGCCTGCCAGGTAGCAAAAACGATTACGCACAAATCATCACATTCACAAATAATAATCCGTAATCTGAGTGTTTTTGAATAAGATTTTATGTTGCGAAACGCACCCGCGTTACTGGCACGGAAATACGCAATAACTTTTTATCGATAATTTTTATGGCTCTCATTCAAAAGGCCTGTTCAGATTTTCCCTACTGTGGCCCTACATTGTAAAACTTGCATTATTACTGAGTTTGTTTTGGAGTTCTAAGAAGTTTTCAGATAGGAAATGTCGACGCTATCTAGTTTAAAAAAGAAATCTAAAATATTGACTTGTGAAAGTGTTTTTAAATGATCTATTACACAAATCAATTAGTTAGGTATTATTAACATATGTGAGTTCAGTAATGTTAAATACGCTGCCAATGAAAAATATCCAATCCATCCAAAAATATACAAGTTATTGCTAATTTATATCCAAATATATATTAATCCAAGATTTTTTAATTGTTATTCAAAATTATATGCGCCCGATTTGAACTGGCACCCACCACTGTGTCATATTGGTAACAGAACATTTTATTATCACTTTTTTTTTTTTTTTTTTATAAAAGCTTACTAGCAATGTGGGTCACACATTACTAGTATTCTTGTTAACCCGTCGTACTAAGCTAAATACTTGTATTACGAGTGGGTTCACGTCGATAGTGCAATGGGTGAGTTCCGAACCGGCAACCACATGATCGCAAGTCCGACGCCCTAGCCATTAGGCTACCGCCGCTTCCTGTTTAGTATGTGTGCTGTAATACTTGACACCACGGTGCCATACTAAATCATGGACGTGCTCATATTTACGATTGTATTTCACATTCGATTTCGTTTGAGGTTTCAAATACAGCAATGTAGACGGCTCAATGGTATTCGTCATTTGTAGGCGTGACTGATGGACCAAACAAAATGTTTATTACTTACTTATTAGCTTTAAATACAGTTTGTTCGAAATAAGTAAGCCGATCGGAAGTTGTCTGCAAGTGGTTTAGAAGTGGTAAATTTTAATAGAAAGAGTCGGTGTAAAGATAATTAGAGTCGTATATGTTTCACATTTCTAATTATTTTGTTTACTAATTTCGATATTTATGTATTAAAACACTTAATTAAACGATTTTATCACCTCGGTAGTTCGGAACGGCTAACTTCCGATCGGCTTACTTATTTCGAACAAACTGTACTTATAGGTATTATAATTATGTAATTTAAATTCGCTGTTATTTAAGATGACTGCCTCATTAGTCTAGTGGTCCTAAGCGCGACTGCTACGCTAGAGGTCCTGGGTTCGATCCCCAGGTCGAGAAATGTGTTACTGGGTTTTTCTATGAAATTCTCAGTAGCAGCTCGGAGTCTGGATCTGTGCCCCAGTTATTGGCAATAGGCTCGCCCCCTATTACACGGGACCTAAACATACCGGCGAAGTGTGGGTGTACATTAATACACCTCCGTCAAACCCTTCGGGGAACACAGGCGTGATGGTATGTTATGTTTTGTTATACAAGATTTATGAATGTGGACAAAGCTAAAGAAATATTCAAGAATCATAGCAAGTGGTATTCTATTAGTTGTGCATATCCCTATGGGAAAAAGGTGAGAGTACAAATAAGTAAAGACGTCGTCGTAACCTGCCCATTAGAATTCGAAGAAGACGTGTGTTTCTATTCACATTAAAATTAAGCTTCCAATAAAGTCCCTACCCGGTTAAGCCCTGTTTCATCATCATTTATCAGCCAAATGAAGTCCACTGCTGAACAACGGCCTCCCCCATAGACTTCTACAACGACCGGTTATATGCTGCCTGCATCCAACGACTCCATTGCCTTCACTGGAATGCGAAGCATGGTAATTCATAAAAATTAATGGAATGAAATAAATGAATTTATGAATACAATGAAATTAGTTGATAATATTAAATCAATTAGTTGATACAATTCAGTTAATTATTATAAGATTTTAAAAAAATATTTATCCACATTTATTCACCTTTCAAGTCCCATTATACAGACAATGTAAAATGCGTTGTTTGCTTTGCTGAATTGACGTCAGGTGCAAACAACTGGGTTAATATGCTAATTTATAAAAATAAAATTCTAAATAATTGTGTATTTATAAGATTAAAAGTCACAACTAGTTCTCATCGTTCTGGATCCGGTTCCATTCCGTATACAAAACAGGTTGTTTCGCGGCGAGCGCCGGAAATTGCCCAACAATGAGGCAGCATGAGAAATTATGAGAAAAGGCTTGGTCTCTGCGCTTTCATATATATTTTTATTAAAAACTGGTCCCTTATACTGCTGTTGTTGATCGTTGGAACTCCGAATACTGTCTTTTTTATGGGTTTGCTCGGCAAACGTGCAGTAGCCCGATTCACGTAATTAAAACCGTAGCGATGTCGCAGTGACTTAATCGTTGAAACAGTTTACCAGTTTTCAGTGAATATTGTCAAGCCAACATTTTAGAACGATTCTTGCCATACAAACATGTGCGAAAAAGTTCAACGATTTTTCAATAGGACGACTTCTAAATCGGTCCGATCGACGGATGTGAATAGGAAAACTGTTTCAACGATTAAGTCGCTGCGATTTTAATTACGTGAATCGGGCTACAGGCAAGCTACCTGTAGCCCGATGCCCGTGTAAGTAGTCATCGCCGCCCATGGACACCTGCAATACCAAAGGAGTTGCAGATGCGTTGCCGAGCCTATTTAAGGAAAGGGAAGGGAAGGAGAAATGCGGCACTATAGATACTGCTACTTGACGTCGATATTCTGTGGGATATGCAGGTTCTATTGCATGAATGTGTTGGCACGACCGGGGAAGTACTACCCACTTCCCCGGTCGTGCCAACACATTCATGCTGGCTTGTAGACATGCCAGCAGGTACTACTACTACACAAATTGCACATATATTTGTCTGTTAACAGGTAACACCAAATTTTAAGGCCGCTCTTATCAGTAATCGTCAGTGCAAAATACACCTTATAGGTACATACCATCACGCCTGTATTCCCCGAAGGGTTAGGCAAAGGTATACTATTGTACACCCACATTTCGCCGGTATGCTAAGGTCCCATGTAATAGGGGGCGAGCCTATTGCCATTAACCCAGCACAAATCCATACTCCAAACTGCTATTGAGAATTTTATAGAAAAACCCAATAACACTTTGCTCAACCTGGGAATTGAACCATCGACTTCAAGCGCAGCAGTCGCGCTTTGGACCTCTACATTAATGAGGCAGTCACCTTATTAATTTATAACTGAGCTAAAATAAACATATTGTTTTTTTATTCCCACCATAAATTTTGCTCTTCCCCATAAAGGAAGGTTCTCACAGACGTCTCCGAACACTCTCGAATGTATGTGACACGGTATAAAAGCTCTTTAGGTCTTCATCTCGCTGCCTTTTCATGGCTTTGTGTACCGCCCTGAATATGGGACACCTGGCCTTTGTTTTCATGCTGGCTAATATTCCCTGGCATCTCTCTGTTAATATGTGCTTGTGTGTGTTTCTCACAATGTTGGCTACTTATTAAGTAATATATGTATATAGGCGATGCACCAAACATCCTGTATATTCTACTATGCCTATTTATTATTACTTATTACTATTATTATATATTAAAATTATTTTTATTATGTATTAGTACGCCTACACTACCCACTGTGTTTCCTTTCTTCCAGTCCATCCAAAGGTTGTCTGGAAGACATCGCCTTGCACGATAAGACCGCCCATTGTACGTATTTTTATTTCTTTCTTGTTTAATTTGGTGTGCAATAAAGTGTATATAAATAAATAAATATAAATTCTTCAATTTAAGCAGACAATTATTAACTCAATGCATTTATTTCACATGGGATGTCATTCAAGCTCAAAATTTGACTTAGGTAGCTGAAATAGAAAGCTACATTATTCCTGAGTGGCATAGGCTATATATTATCGTGTAAAATTAAAAGAAACGTACCTACTTATAGTCCACGCGTGCGAAGCCGCGGGCGGGAATCTAGTAATTAATAATATTTGTATGTATGTATATTCCTTTACTACCAATTGTATAAAAATAATAATAATAGGTACTTAATTTAAATACAAACTAATAAAATAAACATAGTGGGCTCCTCTCTCCTACTTTTAAAAATGTTGCTGTGCCCGACAGGGTCCATATGTCTATTTATTTCTCTAAACACTATATGTGTACATTATGGAATTCAAAAAACATATCAATGAATGAATTCTCACTAGAGTAAACCCACAAAGATAATTAAATTCCATATACAGTTACAAAACAGCTATCGCACTTCAGCGTGCGATTTAATTTTCACAATAATTGGATATTGACCAAACGGACGGAAGTGAATTTCACAAGTTAGCTACTGAAACGGCTGAAAAGGCCTGATTGACTGACCAACCCGGTCTTGTGCAATATGGAGGCACAGGAACACTTGTTTGCTGTGATGTCGCAAAACTAGCGATCGTTGTGCATTAGGTAATGTTTACCGCAATATTACCATCATTACAAACATATATACAGATTACGCTAGGGGTCCTGGGTTTGATTCCCGAGTCGAGCAAACTGGTATTTTTCATTAAATTCTCAGTAGCAGCTCGGAGTTTGGATTAGTGCCAGGTTAATGGCAATTGGCTCGGCCTCTATTACATGGGACCTAAACATACCGGCGAAATTATTATTTTTAAAGCTATTAGCAATGTGGGTTGCACATTACTAGTAATCTTGTTAATTAACCCCTCATACTAAGCTAAATGCCTGTATCACGAGTGGGTTTACGTCGGTAGTGCAATGGGTGAGTTTCGAACCGGTTACCACATGATCGCAAGTCCGACGCCCTAGCCTTTAGGCTACCGCCGCTTCACGAACTGTGGGTGTACACCTCTGCCTAACCCTTCGGGGAATACAGGCGTGATGGTATGTTGTTCATGATCAAGGTAAACGACTGAACAGGTGGGATGGATCTTGGCCAATACATATATTAGTTTCTAAGGAAGAGGGTAGCACAGGGTAGCACAACAATTTTAGTCAGCCGCCGTCACGTGTGTACCTTCCAACCTTGACCTCATTACTCTTTGTTTCTTCAATAGAAACATAAACAACCAGGTTGCCATAGCAACAGCACTATTGACAAAATTCTGACAGTTTTTGAAACGATTTTACTCCGCATAAAAAAGAATTGGCAAAAAAATGATTTCATGATCAAAGCCTCGTCTTGTTAACATCATGAAGCTGCTGAAATTCCACCTGAGGTACCACCCTCCTGGCATCATATTGGAATACATGCAGAAGGGTGTTGTGAAAAATAAAGATATAGATTTATTGGATCTGAACTCCAAGTAAGTGTTTTTGGTCATATACCATACTGCCTCATGGAGTTATAATCTATAATAGCAGATGTAAGCGCAGAAAAAAGCTTTTGGACCTGGATTTGATTGCCCAGTTGACCTAGTATTATTGAGTTTTTCAAAGGCTTACCCCAGCCTCATAGATCTTAATAAAAGCAGAGCAGACGATGACATATTATATCGACGTCAAGTAGCAGTATGCTTACTGTGTGTTGAGTGTGGAGCGGCGGAGGCCCATTTCTTCCCTCAGGAGAAAAGGAGAAGGAAGGGGTCCTTCTCCTTTTCTCCTTGCCCGCGTTTCTGAAAAAGGCTCGACAAAACATCTGCAACTGTTTTGGTTTTGCAGATTTCCATAGGCGGCGATGACTACTTGCAATCAGGTTACTCGCCTGCTCGTTTCCCGAGTTATCCCATAAAAAAACACGACAGTAAAAAAAAATGTAACAGCTCACTAGAGATTCATGTTGCTTCCGTGAACTCGAAACCGTGTAAGTAGCTCCTTCCTTTTCCAGTTCAGACATCAAGGAAATAGCTCAACGGCTCTCTCAAAAAGAACCACTCATCACCGATGAGGTTCGCGACACGTTGGAGCAATGCTTGGACATGCTGAAGAAGAGGATCGAGCACGAAGGCCCTTCTGGGAAGAGGTTTTATATCTACAAGACCCTCATGACCCATGTGCTGCCTCTCACGAACGTCGCCTTTGATAAAACTGGGGAAAGGTAAGTAATGCTTGAACATGCTGATCTCACCATCATCCAACCATTCTTTCATTAATGAGGGACTCGTAACTTATTTGCAAGCTTACGCTGCAAAGCTAGTGTCATGATTCAGATTCATTATATGTTTACATAGATTATAATTCGTTCTTCTATTTAAGGACTGAATGGCATGTGGAAAGTTACAATTTTAAATATAACATGCAATTATTAATAGGTATTGACATTACCTATAAAGGAAATTATACCTATTAGGTATCATTATTTTCTTAAAACGAATGTCTTTCATCATAAGACGCAAACATGTTAGGTATCAGATGATAATATTATTGTTGTCGTTCGTGAATACTCGTAGAATAGTAAGATAGTCTATTATCCATGCTTTTAGTTGTGTATGTAAAGTTCATTGCGTATTTTGTTTGTATGTTTTTTTTTAAAAAAAAAGCTTACTAGCAATTTGGGTCGCACATTACTAGTATTCTTGTTAACCCCTCGTACTAAGCTAAATGCTTGTATTACGAGTGGGTTCACGTCGGTAGTGCAATGGGTGAGTTTCGAACCGGCGACCACATGATTGCAAGTCCGACGCCCCACGGTGGGCTGAAAATCGGCTTTCATAGACATAGCGATTTCAATTTGCAAGTGCCGGATTTTTTGCCGGATATCGCTTCTATTAGTTATTACTATATTCAAAAATGACACCAGAGTTAATTCTGCACAAAAACGAAGGAATTATATTTTTTTCTTGAAAAAATTGTATGGAGCTGGTATTAAAAAGTTAATTATCTCGTAAACAGCAAGGAAAACCGTAATATCCTTACAGGTGGTTATAGTACAAATTATTTATGATTTTTTGACATATGTCATATAACGGTTATCGCTGCTAATTTTTTTTTAAAAATCGTCAAAATATTTTTATTTATTTTTACATATGAAACGGTTCCTTTTAGTGTTTAAGTTGAGGAACACAGACTTTTAATAACACGTAACATAAAATAGCATCATCCTTATATTCCCGAAGGATTAGTCAGAGGTTTAGCGTACATCCACACTTACACAACTATGTTTGAGCTAGATACCTATGTATCAATACAAAATGAGTTTTAAAATTTGTAAAAACATATTTTTATTTGGTATTTTGGTACCAAGTAAGTGGTATTGTTTGTAACTGTCTGAAGTCTGAAAAGGTGATTAAATGATTGTTAATTATTTCTGATAAGTAAGCTAATTTGTTGATTAGTTGTGTTAAGAGTTCTAAGTTTTTTTTTGACGATTATAATTTTTTATTAGCTCATCTTTCAAAACTCTAATGAGGGTAGTTAACTAATTATCGACGTTTTGCAATAAAAAGGCTTAAATTTTAATTAATAATTTAGATGGATCACATCTGTGCAACTGCAATCACAATTTTTTTGCTCTGTGACTATAAAATCTTAAAATGGAAAGTTTAATCACCAGTTTAGACTTGTTTGTCTTCTAAAAAGTGAGAGTACTTCATTTAATCATGAAGTATTGCCTTTCTGCTTTACAGAGGTGGATGAAATCTAACCGATTCCTTGATAACTTCAGAAGACTGTACGGAAATAGGCTGCAAGCAAATATTAATTGGCCAAGTTGTGTGCAAACTTTAGTTAATCTAGAATGAACTGTTGATGAGATACCAAGAGCACAATCAGACTTTCAATTAAAGCCATCATCATCCGTTGGAACAATGACAAAAAGGTCTCGAAAACCATTCGAAGATCTGAGAAGTAAACAGAAAAAGAGAAGATCTGATGATCATACAGGCGAAGACTCCAGTGAATTGGCATATGCAGCTACAGCGCGTTTAAAAGAAGGGCATGAGGATATGGCATCTGTGATCGAATACATGTTGAAAAAGCCTGAAGCAGTTATTAAAATTAAAGAAACGACATCAGTAAAAACAGTCATATTTACAGCAGAGAAAGCGCTGGATTGCTCCTTTCAATAAAACTGTCAAAGTGGCAATATATTACTTTGCGAGAGGCTGCCATTCGGGAAGGTGCTATGGATATTTATCCATCCTACTATAAAGTGCAACAAACTAAGCTTGATTGCTACCCCCCAAAGCATTCAGTGTCAGTTACGGATTCCTCGGCTAGGATTACACTTCAAGCTTTACTTGACATCACGGTGACGAGGATCCTTCAAAGTCTTTCTGACAATGCCGATGTGCAAAATAAGCAGCTAAAGCGTATATCCAAGTGGGGATTTGATGGTGCTTCCAACCAAAGCCGATACAAGCAGAAAATGGAGGGTGAGCAAGATGATGCAAGCATTTTCATGACCTCCTTGGTGCCACTAAAACTGACAGATGGAGATAATACTGTATGAACCGAAAACCATGCTCAACTTAGTATTGACCCCCAGTTCAGTTAACTTTTGTAAAGGAGAGCGAAGCAGTTGTCATCGGTCTCAAAAAACAAATGGATGATGAAATTCGGGCCTTTATCCCCACAGAGTGCAGTAAATAATAATAACATGGTGACTCATCAACTAATTATGACAGTGATCGACACCAAAGTCTGCACGTACCTTTCTGAGGCCAGATCAAATCCATCGTGCTACCTGTGCTTAGCAAAACCTACGGAAACGAACCGCTTAGATGTTGTAACATCAAAGACTGTGTGTGCTGACATATACAAATTTGGCTTATCATCCCTACACGCACGTATAAATTGTATGGAATGTCTGTTACATATTGCGTATAGGCTCGACTTCAAACGGTGAGCAGCGAGAAGTAATGAAATAAAAAATGTATTCAAAATAAATTCAAGTTCAGCTCAATCTGTTGATTGATGTTGTGAAACAAGGCTCGGGAACTACCAATGGCGTGAATACCGCTAGAAAGTTTTTCGAGTATCCCAATAAAACTGCAGCTATTACCGGGTTGGACGAAGATCTTACTAAAATATTTGCAAGCGATAACATTTGGCGAGAAGATCGAGATTGATAGGCGAGAATAAAATTTAAAGATTTTGCCCGCAAAACAGCAGAAAAGTATGTGGAATTGTATGACTGGTACTACATGTCGTCAACCGTACATAAATTATTAATACACGAGGCTGATATAATCGAGAAAACTTATATTGTGCGATTTCGGACTCTCTTGGAAGAAGCCTCAGAGTCTCGAAACAGAGATTTTAGGAGGTTCCGGGAATATCATTCGCGGAAAAGAAGCAGGCAAGATTCTAATCAAGATATCTTAAATATGCTTGTTGTTTCTTCGGATCCTTTCCAAAGTGCACAAAGGCCTAAGTGAGATGCCAAGAGAAAGCAGAGCTTTTTTGCTGAAACTCTCGCAAAAATTCAGTTTCAGGAAAGTGAGTTCGAGTTTTTAGATATATCCAATCTAGATTCTGACTCAGAATTGGAGTCCGAGAACGACAGTGATAAGGAAAATGTATAATATTTGTTTTTTTTTTCTATTTTTGCTATTTTTTAAAATATTTTTCTTGTTTTATATATTTTTAATATTTGGGTCAATAACATTCTTCATAATTAACAATGTTCTTAATTAAGTCACTAAAAGGAACCGTTTCATATGTAAAAATAAATAAAAATATTTTGACGATTTTTAAAAAAAAATTAGCAGCGATAACCGTTATATGACATACGTCAAAAAATCATAAATAATTAGTACTATAACCACCTGTAAGGATATTACGGTTTTCCTTGCTGTTTACGAGATAATTAACTTTTTAATACCAGCTCCATACAAATTTTTCTTAAAAAAATTATAATTCCTTCGTTTTTGTACAGAATTAACTCTGGTGTCATTTTTGAATATAGTAATAACTAATAGAAGCGATATCCGGCAAAAAATCCGGCACTTGCAAATTGAAATCGCTATGTCCATGAAAGCCGATTTTCAGCCCACCGTGCGCCCTAGCCATTAGGCTACCGCCGCTTATAACATTATTATGTTCACAGATGTCTCTCTGGGAGCTATGACAGGACTTGTAAGGTGTGGGACGTCGAGTCGGGCAAGGAACTGAAGACACTGGCTGGACATCAGAACGTCGTCTACTCTGTCGGCTTCAATTTCCCAGCTTGGTAAGTTGTCCTTACTGTGTATCCATGAAAACGGGACATTTACTGAAATGGCAATAATATACTACTTGTAGTTATAACCGTTTGAGTTGTGTTATGTGTTTTTTTATTATTTATTCAATGGTTATTGAAAAAAAGAAAGTATCCTATACATTCTAAGTACATACATACATCAAATTCAGACTGAGATTTTCTGATTATATTTAGAATCGTTTATTTAGAAATATGTTAGCTTTTTAAAATCAAACCATCTTATATCTATATAAAAAAAAATCTTTTAACCCTTTTTAACCACAGTGCTCGCCCGAAGGAGTGCGAAGTCTGGTATGATTAAAGTTCATTTACAGAAGGACTGCAGAAAACTAGTGTGGTCGAATTTCGACCACCGTGCGACCACTAGTTTGTTTAATTACGTTCCTATCTTCATGCGTCCACAGCAACCGCGTCATAACAGGCTCCTTCGATAAATCGGCGAGGATCTGGGACCCGGACACAGCTGAATGCCTGGCCACGCTGTGGGGTCACCGCGGCGAGGTGGTGGCTGCACAGTTTAGCCCCAAGGGGGACCTGGCCGCCACGGGATCAATGGATCATACTACGAAGCTGTATGATGTTCGCACGGGTAAAGATGTTTTTCTGGTAACATATTTAGTAGGAAGAGGCACGTTGACGGATAACTAAGGATCTATTAATTATTGTAGTAACTTTTTCCGGTAATAATGTCTTTAGCATTAAGTCAGAAAGTCCCGGGTTGAATTTCCAGGTAGTGCACTATTAAGTATTTTATTTAATTTTCAGTAGCAGCTATGAGGTTAGATTTGAGCCTGATTGCGAGCCTATTTTATTGTTATTGTGGTGCGAACTGTGAGAGGACATCAGGACATCTCGGCCTTACCCCTTCGAGATATAAGCGTGATGGTTCCTATGTTATGTTAAAAATTAACAGGCAGTGAAATCCACACTTACACCGGTCATACCGCCGAGGTCATCGCGTTGCAGTTCGACCCCAACGAGGGTCAGAGACTGATCACCGGCTCCTTTGACGGCACCATATCGTTATGGGACACCAGAACTGAGGAGTAAGTTAATTTTAGTTCAATATAATACCGCAGAAACGCCTCTCTTAAATATGTGAGCAAATCATCGCCGCACACGTTGCTCTGTTAAATTAGTGTTACAAGTTAAAAAACTCGGAATATTAATTGAAAACAGTATAAAAAGTTAGTATAGCATCCTGTAAATGCCTCCACTACTCCTTAGAAAGTGCAATATTTATCTTTTAACTAAGAGTTTCGATTCCAATCATCGCTGGTGAATCTGGCAAATCTAATATATAAAAATCTCGTGTCACAGTGTTTGTTATCGAACTCCTCCGAAACAGCTTGACCGATAAGTTTTGGTGTTTATTTGAGAGTTCTGAGGCTTTTTTTATACCCCTACCCTCCCTCCCCCTTTTTTTATCGCTTATTTAAGTATGGCAGAACAACGTTTGCCGGGACAGCTAGTATTATATAATTGCATCAAAAATCTCAACAGTGTCTCTAGCGGTCATCTAGGGGAACTAGGTTTTCAATACAAAATATTTGACGGATTCCCTAGCCACCCTCTCAAATACTATACGGGAGAAAATTCTAGTGTTGCTAGCCACCTTAAAAGAAAGTCACAATGCATAAATCGTGTTTGTTCTTCATCCAGTTGCATCTCAGTGCTCCGTGGTCACGACGGTGAGATCTCCAATGTGCAGTTCAACTGGGACAGTTCCCTGGTGGGCTCCTCGTCGCTGGACGGCAGCGCTAAGCTGTGGGACGCGCGCCAAAGCTCCTGCCTCGCCACCGTGTCGGGACACACTGATGAAGTATGGCGACATCCACAAGGATCTATATCTTTAGTGTGACCGCTCGAATGACGCAGTTTTTTTTCTTGCTTCGTCTAATTGTGGAGCAGTCGACTTCTGTACTACGGGTTGAGGGTTTGATTTGGATTGAATTTTGAGTTGGATACATTGGTGCACTACTGATCCAAGTATCATTCGACAGTAAAGCGAAAATTCACAGATCTTGATTTTGAACAAAATGTTTCTGAATTTCTTGTGTACTAGCCACACCCTGCCTATAATCGGCTTATAATATTCCTACTGCCGGGACATAGGCCTCCACTCGGTGAGAGGAAGTGGGCCGTAATTCACCACGCGTGCCAAGTGCGGGTTGGCAGAAGTCACATGTCTTCGAATTTTTAGTTCTAGTAGGTACTACCTACCTACATGCCAATTTCCTCACGATGTTTTCCTTCGACGTTTTGGTGCCTGCCTTGCTTCACCGAAAAACTATTAAGGTGGATTCTAAATGACAAGAAATAGGTAAGTAGACTATTTATATTATAGTCAAGCATTCGTTTTCATTAAAAAAACTCATAGTAAAATATGAGCTAGGCTATATTATAGCTAGGCTATATTCTTAGGTTTTGGACATCTGTTTCGACTGGGCGGGCCAGCGCATGGCGACGTCTTCCAGCGACTGCTCCGCCAGGATCTACGACGTAAAGTCTGACTTCAAGGAGTTGGCCGTCATGAAGGGACATAGGGATGAAGTATCTAAGGTAAGTGGAGAGAACTTGTCGTAGAAATAGGTTTTCATCTCGGAGTTCTCCGGTAAACATACCTTTCACTAGTCAGTATTATACCGAAACCCGTCAAAAATAGGAAGTAGGTAGTTATTCACTTTTATTTCAAGTTATTTTTCTGTTACCTTTGCTCACTATCAAACACGGAAGAGATAAACTCTTCCGTGTTATCAAATATAGGTACTGCATACACTCTGAAGTCTCGGAAGGATAAATATGACAAATAAATGTCTAATATAACTTTCAGGTTTGCTTCAGTCCAGCTGGTGGATGTCTTCTGACAGCATCAGCAGACAGAAGTTCCAGAGTATGGAACACTAACACTGGGAACTGTATTCAGGTATCTATTTCAGCTATCATCAGTTTTATTACCCAAAGCTTTACCTAGATTTAAATAATTGTTGCATCGTGCAAGACTGTTCTCAAACTAGTAAAACGAATACGCACGGCTTCACATCAAGCTATTCAAAACCAGTTTACACTTGTCCCTAAATGTTTGGGAAGCCTATACAATGCAAGATCAGCTTAAACTGAATTTGTATAGGTTGACCTGTAGCCGTGTGTACAAGTGGTGATACAATGTAGTAACAGTAAACCCTTACTGCACCTACCCGAAATAAACACTTGAGGATTGCTGACCCAACCCACTAACAGCTTCTAATAGTCCAAAAAGGCGTCAATCTCCCACGCGGATGTTGGATGCACCCATTGCACCGTTACATCACCCGCTAAAATGCTACATCCTTAGCCAGTTCATCATTTAGTGTGTCTTCTTATTTTCAACCCACATGACAGCAATTACACAAGTATAGTTACTAACTCGACGATCAGTCAGACGAGGTATGCCGCATTCATAGCTGTAACTAAGACTTAGTGGCTATTAAGCTTGCAAGTTGCCCCATAATTCTACAAGCATCAACTGAAATGCTCGTTAACTTCCTATAAATAAATGCTGTAGATTAGCAATTAGGTTATAAATATACATACCTACATACATAATCAGCCTATAATGTTCACACTGCTGGGGCACATGCCTCCTCTCGGTGAGAAGGATTGGACTGTTTTCCACTACGCGGGCCCAGTGCGGCTTGGTAGATGTCACAGGTCTTCATTTTTTTGGTCTAGGACATGACGGTTTTCTCACGATATTTTCCTTCACCGTTTTAAGAGCAGTGGTGATAAAATAATTTACACAAAGTAAAGCGCCTGTCTAAGTTTAAACCTAATACTTATCTACAATTTGTAAGTCACGGGTGTTACCACTTGGCCACTTCCGCTCCTGGTAATAAATATCAGCGGCGGTAGCCTAATGGCTAGGGTGTCGGACTTGCGATCAAGTGGTTGCCGGTTCGAACCCCATCCATTGCACTACCAACGTGAACCCACTTGTAATACAAGCATTAAGCTTAGCACGAGGGGTTAACAAGAATACTAGTAATGTTTTTTTTTTTTTTTTTTTTTTTTTTTATGGGATAACTCGGCAAACGAGCAGGCGAGCTACCTGATGGTAAGTAGTCATCACCGCCCATGGACATCTGCGATACCAAAGGAGTTGCAGATGCGTTGCCGAGCCTATTAAGGGAAAGGGAGGGGAAGGAGAAAAGGAGAAGGAAGGGGATTGGGGGAGGAATTGGGCCTCCGGCCCTCTCGCTCACCGAACGAAGCGCAGTGACGAATCGCTACTACTCGGACGTCGGTCTTCTGCGAGAGTGTGGTACTTCCCCGGTCAAGCCGGCCCATTCATGCTGCGAACAGCGTGGCCCTACCACAACAATGTGTGGTCCATATTGCTAGTAAGCTTTTTATATAAAAAAAAATACAGTAATTCATCAGTATTTTACAACGGCAGTCTGTGTAAAATAATGCGATACCAAGATGTGGTTACATCAGCTCCGGATTGGCACTTCACCACAAGAGTAATTGAGGTCGTCGAACTGCCAAGTTCGTCCGGATTGGTACCATCACATTGCCGGGTCTTCTGCCACTAAACAATAATTTACACATATTATATTATAGTGTTTTGGATTTTAAGGTATTCTAGCTAGATAAATTACTGGGCAAAATGAAATTTAACAACTGAGGTCCCAAGATGACAACGCGCGAGAACCACTGGTGCCTATCCCATTTCAATACAGAACTTTCACCAAGAGATTCCTTTTTAGTTTTCCTGTTACGGTGATCTGCTTCCAGGTGCTGTCAGGCCACCAGGGCGAAATCTTCTCGTGCGCGTACTCGTACGCGGGGGACGCGATCATCACGGCCTCCAAGGACAACACCTGCAGGATCTGGAGGTGATTGGACTGGTGGATGTAGACCATCCCCCCCGGTATACAACAGCGAACTAATCATTTGGAATGAAAACTTGAAAATAGTATGATGGACAATGTAGAACGGTTGTAGGTTAAACAGAATAAGATGAAGTTACGAAGTGTGCAAGAGCTATTTAATCATAGAGCTAGACATCGATATAATGTAGGAAGAAATACAGGTTAATGTAAATTCATCTTATCTGTCATTTTACCATACAACCCGTCAATTTCTTCTTTGGTTTTACGTCTCCTAGTTCTTCATACTTAATCATAACTAAACGAGACATAACACTATTGCATTTTTTATTATATCTTATACTTACTAGTTTTATAAAATTTTGTTAATCTATTGTCAATATTCCTTTGACATTTCATAGCATAAAAATTCATTACATGGCATTTGTTAGAAAAATGTGAATCTGCTACTTACTTACTTTCATCAACATTTAGAATTCATTCCATTCCTACATTTGGCGGTTTTCTGTAATATCCTGTTCCATTAACTAAAATAATCTCTACATCTTAAAAATAAAAGTCTCAGTTTGTGTTTGACCGAGCTAATCTCAGAAATTACTTTACGGATTTTTATACGGTTTTCACCAATACAAGGTGATATTATCTACTTAATTATGTTTATGTACACTTGTTCCTAAGTTGCTGGGAGGATGCCAGTAATTTATAAGTAATAATATTATTTATATGTACATAATCTGATCCTCAATGGCTTAATGACACATGAAAGGAATAACAATATAGAAATGACGTCTCAGTTGGAAGATGACGACACGGTGAGTCACCGGACGCGGACGGCTGGATCGATTGGACCAAGGATATGTGGTCATTATTGTGTTTCAATGTAGACTTGTATTAAGAAAATGAGGAAAGTGTTTGAGTCGGCAATACGTTATGATGACATACCACCAAAATCGAACATTGAAAGCTCGGATCGGAACTAAACACCGAAGCTCAACGATCTTTATAATTTAACTATTAAGTATTTTACGCCATTAACATTTCGAAGTAGCATCAATGCAAGCTCACATTATGAAGTCGCGATTTTAAAATCGATTGTGAGTTCCAAACACTTTCGTGGTAGGAAAACATATTATCCGTCAGTCGAAACTTCATTGTTCGAATTCCGTAGTAGGGAATTCTAAAATCTAATCTAATCTAATCTAAAATCTAATCTAATCTAATCTAATCTAATTCTAAAGTCTCCAATAAGTGCAAACTGGAAAACAGATTCTTTCTTTCAGAAAACAGATTTATCAGATCAGTCACGGCCCGTCCTGAACCCATATATTATAAAAAAGACTGACAGTTGCAGTAGGTAACTACTATTGCACTATCGACGTGATGCCACTCTTCATACAAACATTTAGCTTAGTACGAGGGGTTTACAAGGATGCTAGTAATCTTAGAAAAAAAAACTGAGTGTAAAAAAGTACACCTACTTATCGCAATCTAATAAATCAGATTCGATGTATGTCATTTGTCACTGGAGGGGACTATATTTCATTGCTTAGCTTCACATATTGCAAATGCAGCCTTGTACACAACATTATGCTTGGAAAAGTAATCCTAAGAAACCTTGTCGCGCCTGAACAGATTTCTTTAAAATTTGGCTAGGAGATAGATTAGATCTCCTTTTGGAACGCGAATAAAACCGCAGTTTACAGCTAGTATCTTATAAAAAGGGGACGTATTGATCTGACATGTAACCACGTCTGTTGCCACGACTCCATTATGTACCTGTATTAAAATGATCTCATTATTTTAGAAATAAATCACAATCATCATAATTATATAATCGTGTTATCTATATTTTTAATGATCATTAGCACTATTTACGTTTTAAAATGTTCATCGAAATATAAATTAAATTTTATGTTTAAAAACCTACCTCAATGAATTAGGTTTAATTTTTAATGATTGTTAACTTTACATTAATAAACGGTTATTTATTACTACGTCATGTAATTTTATTTTGCTATGTAATTAGATAAGTACTTTAAGTCGTTACTCCCATGGTTCGTATAATTACTTACTTTAAAAACATTATTTTATCGGCAACAAACACTAAAGTTTGCATAATAGTTCCAAATAGCTATAAAGTATACGAGGCACTCAAAACAGAAAATAGGAAAGATCATCAACTACTTACAATTAATTATAAAAAATACATAAAAAACTCTTAATTGAAGTAAAATGTATACCAATGTTTCATTTTACTTGCCGATAAGGAAATCTACCTAAATAATTATAATTTAATAACGATAAGAGTACTTCGAAACAAAACATGTATGTACCTAATTGTACCCGGTTCGTAATGTGGTATGTAGCAGTGAGTAGGTTAGGTACATCCTGCTGGCTGCCGAGACAGGGGTCAAATGAACTCAGATAATAACCATACGGGTTATACGCACACAAAAGTGCTACAAAAGTTATTCAAATAAAAATCCCGAAATTCATTTCCATAGGTTGTACGTTGGCAGACTTCAGCACAAGATCATTATTTCTACACTGTAGATGTGTCGTAGGTACCGACTAACATCCGCCTTTGCCTTCTCTTGCACTTGTTTTTTTATGGGATTTACTGAGCTACCAAGCAAGCTACCTGATGGTAAGTAGTCATACTGAGTCTATTCAAGGAAAAGAGACGTAAAGGAGAAAAGGAAAAGGAACTGAGGGAGGAATTGGGTCTATTGTGTCTTCGTTCTTCGTCGTCTTGCGTTCGCTGGGCCCCCCTCAAAAGGTAAGGCCCCGCCTCGTATCCCGCTCAAAGGCGTGAGGACTTGGATCGGTAAGAGAACAATGTCCAACAGTCATCCTGGATTCTAACTCTGACCACGCTGCACTGTGGGCAAGCCCCTAACTACTCCTCTATTAGGAAATACCTACTCTAGTAATAAACATCTTTCCAACAAAACTGTAATATTGCTGTTTGTAAATATCGCAGAGCTTGATTCAGCTACAGTCGTAAAGGCCCCGGAGATTTCGCATTGTGTCTATAATATAGGACTAAGTTAAGCACGAAATTTTGCGCAAGAGTACCTTATACAATACCTACAACAGTAAGACGGATTGGGTATTAAATAAAATACTTCATGTAGTTTAAGTTGGTATTTGCTTCATGAAAACAATCGCATCATAAATTGATATCAATTTGCGCAACACATGATCGCATTTAGTTTCTTACAACAACTGCAATACCTACATAATTCAAAACATAATTTATTCAACTCATCACTTTATAATGAAAACCGCAAACAAAAAACAATGGTGGCTTTTCTTGACAACAGTACACATATAACATTGCATAAGCTAGTATACAGTTCACCGGCGCGATCGCTCATTATCACATTGGAAACTAAACAGAGTGGACGTGTCTATCTAGCAAGATGATACAAATAATCTTCTACATCGCAGTGTCGTTGTGTGTAGTGCGTTCAGAATACAAATACGAGACCAAATGGTTCAAGGTTCCGTTGGACCATTTCGGATTTCAGAGGAATGAAACCTTCCAAATAAAGTATCTGGTGAATGATGATAATTGGGATCGAGGAGGTGGACCTATCTTCTTTTATACGGGCAATGAGGTAAAAATATATTTAAGTATTAAACTATCCAAACCAAGTACCTAGAATTGAGTAGAATAATGTAAATACATACTTTTTTATTTTTAAATTATTGATAAGTTGTGTTAATCTGTATTTATGTTGAGTCACAAAATTCTAGTATTATTAAACGGATTTAAAATAAATTTCATTTATACAAGGCAACGGTAGCAGGCATTTGTTTGCCAATTGTTTATTTTCTAATTATACGCTTTTTGTTTGCTAAATACAAGTATATTTCAGCTTGAGGGTAGGTCATAAATATTTTTTAATTTTCGGCTTTATGCATAAGACAGTCGGAGTTATCCTAAAAGTTGCAAAAGTAGATCGTAAAGGTATAGATAAATTTGAATCCCATTAAACTTTAATCAAGTACAATCGTTTTAAATATACATGTTGGTCAAGATCGTTCTAGAGTTCAACCTGTCCTTTATTCGCACTCATATTGAGTGTTATTTTAGCATTAAATAGTCACAATATCACTCCATATAATTCTGTTATCGGAGCATGTTTACATTCTTGTAAAATAGGTCGTTAGCCCCGTCGCGAATTACTGTGACCTCTTATAAAAGATCTCCACGATTGAGTGGTAAACAATGCGCGATTAGACTCTGGTTCGACGCCCAACAAAAAACTTACCGTTAGTTGCTTAGATGTTTTGTGCTCTTCGTTCAGAATGCCGTGTTGTTTTGGATTTTGGACCTTGATATTCTATTACGAGTATACTGGACCT
Organism: Subacronicta megacephala; assembly: GCA_958496365.1. Taxonomy (NCBI): domain Eukaryota; kingdom Metazoa; phylum Arthropoda; class Insecta; order Lepidoptera; family Noctuidae; genus Subacronicta; species Subacronicta megacephala. The sequence goes on from OY292514.1 coordinate 16,837,634, forward strand.
ATTATTGTAGTTTTACATATTGTAAAACTTAAAAAAAAAAACATGATATTCTGAGTTTGTTTCGGCTTTTCTTTTCAAAGGACGTCAGATAGGAAAAGCCGGCCCCATCTAGTTTAATAACGAAGCAAAACATTGACTGTCTTTGAAGGATCTATTTACAGAAATAAATATTATTTATAATCATTTATCAGGCACACTGTTCAATAAAAATAATTATATAAAATTTTCAAATATCGCATGGCTTCTAAAGAGTCTAGAAACACATTTACAAACTTATTTGATCATGACTATTTGAACAGCTTTTATCAACGCAAAACGTTGAACTTTAAAATATATATAACATACCATCACGCCTGTATTCCCCGAAGGGTTTGGCAGAGGTATACTACCTAATTTACACCCAAACTTTGCCGGTATGTTTACCTACCATGTAATAGGGGCGAGCCTATTGCCATTAACCGGACATACATTCAGACTCCAAATTACTAACTATGTTAACTTACAAACACTCTACGCTTTCCTAATCTGAGACTCTACCCTCACCCTGAAAATCGAACGTAGCAGTCGCGCTTAGTACCACTAGACTACTAAGGTAGTCTATTGTATCTTTATTTTAAATAAATCGTATATTTCAGTCCTACTCCATTCTTTCAAATGTAATAAAACAAGATGTTTATGGGTATTGCTGGAAACATCCACCCAACCATAGTATTTAATGGAATTGACTGTAGATATTATTCAGTAGACAGATGTAATAAAAAAGTAGAATTTACAATACTTATATAATTAGCTAATCATGTCTTTTATGTATTTCAGGGTCAAATTGAATTGTTTGCAAAACACACAGGTTTTATGTGGGAGATCGCAAATGAATTCAAAGCGAAGATTGTGTTTGCTGAACATAGGTTAGTAACAGTTGATAACCGAACGGGGTTTCACCTCTGCAATCTAACATTCTAATCGATAAACAACGCCCACTTTGTCGAGACTTGTGTCATTTATATACCTTTAATATTTTGTTTAGGTACATCCACAAAGATATGAATTTTCTAATTAAAGAAAATTTCTAGTGAAAGAAAAGTTCGATCTCAGGCAAGGTTTGAATGAACTATGTCTTTCAACCAACACGACTGCCTTTACAGCTTAGTTGGTAAAGCGTCTGGTGTACTTAACCAGAAAGACGCGTGTTGGTTGAAAGACATACTAATGTCTTCAATACATGGTGCTGACGTCGCCTGAAGACGTAAAATGTGGAAGAGAAATTCGACATCACAGGCAGTGGTCTCGGTAGCTTAGTTGGTAAAGCGGCTTGTGTACTTAACCAGAGAGACGCAGGTTCAAACCCTGCCTGAAATCGAATTTTTCATTCACTAGAAATTTTCTTTAATTAGAAAATTCATATAATTGTATATGTGAACATAATAAAAAAATAATCATTTTGTTTACATTTTATTAATAGTACACACGGCTACAGGTCAACCTATATACTTCCAGTTTAGGCTGATCTCGCATTGTATCGGCTTGCCATACAATAAAAGGCCAGCGTAGACTGGATTTGTATAGCTCGCCATGCGTAGCCAATGTGTAGTCACATCGTAGACAATGCGTAGTTACCGGTGTATCCAATACGTAGACATACATACACAGACACCACGCTTTGGGACAATGTAAAAATATTATATTATGTAATGTCTTATAATCTTCGTATAATTAACCCCCGACGTGACACAGACAGTGTGTCTGTCTGTGGCATCATAGCTCCCGAACGCATGAACCAATTTTGATTTGGTTTTTTTTGTCCAAAGGTGAATTAGTCTTAGGAGTGTTCTTAGCTATTTTTGATGAAAATCGGTCGAGATATAATGCAATTGCCGGGGTATTTTTTAATTTTAAGTATTTATTAATATCAATACAAAATTGGCGTTCAAGGAAATACCTATAATTTCCAGATACTATGGAGCGTCCATGCCCTTCGGCAACAAGTCCCTGGACAACGAGCACATTGGGTATCTGTCGTCTGCGCAGGCGCTCGCGGACTACGCGGAGCTCATCAACTACCTCCAGGGCAACACCATCAAGCCAAGATATCCTGTAATAGCTTTTGGGGGTACGTACGTATACTTATCTATAAAAAAAAATGACGTAATATGACTTATAACTATTGTTGTAAAATTTGAATCACAGTACGTTTAATTAACTAACTCCAAATTTGGGTTTAGATTTGATTGATTATTATAAGAATAAAAATATATTCGAAATGACCTGCACGTCACCAACGCGGGTTACAACAACTGGTCGATAACTATTACTAATAACTGAATAATAATTATTCTTCGGGGAATTCCTATCCACGATAATAAATATCATTTTATTTTTAATGTATTAGGTATAGCTCTTGTGTCTGTAATACAGTTCATACTCGTATTAGATACCGTCGTCAACCCTATCTGATTTTTGTTATTGTAACCTGTTTTAAAGTAAGTATTCTATTTTCAACCGACTTCAAAAAGGAGAAGGTTCTCCATTAGGTAGTATGTTTGTTACGCGATTACTCCGCCAATTATAGATCGATTTTGATGATTCTTTTTTTTGTACATACTTCAGAGGTGGTGGTGTCCCGTTCAAATTTTATCGAAATCGGTTGAGTGGCTTTAAAACAAATCACCTAAAATATAAAAAATGTATATATCGATGATATTACCTATCGTTTACTCCGAAATCTCGCTGTTTCATTAGAACAGTGCGTTAAGTTGGCTTACAAGTATTTTAAAGAAACAAAATTTTCCACAAAAAAGAAAAACTGCCTTCAAAAATCAATGAATTAATAAATTAAATAAAAAATAATAATAATTACTGGATTAACTACGTAATATTTTGATTCAAGCGTATAATACGTTGTATTTTGAAAATACATGGTATGGGCACGTGATGAGGAGGCATGAAACTTACATGATTAAAAGAGTTATGAATATGAATGTGGAGGGGTAGAGGGAGACCAAAAAAAAGATGAATGGATTGTGTTAAGTCAGATATGATGGATGGATGGATTAAATTATGAGATGACGACTAATAGGGATGAATGGAAACATTTTTTTTTATATACAAATGAATTGGGAAAAGGGCAGGAAGATGATGATTTAAAAAAAGGACAAAGAAATCTAACCGCAAAACATGTTCCCCAGGATCATACGGTGGTATGTTGGCTGCTTACTTCCGATTGAAGTACCCTCACATCGTGAACGGTGCCATCGCGGCCTCCGCCCCAGTCCACATGTTTAACGGGATGGCACCCTGCGGGGTTTTCAACAGGCTCGTCACCTCCAGCTTCAAGACCGTCAACACCAACTGCTCCGAAAATATCAGGCAGTCTTGGAGTGTAATTAGGTAAAAACTTGGATTACTACTCGTATAAATGGACCGCTTTTATAATTTTTTTTGGAATCAAATCGCATTTTAGAACTAGGTATGTTTTTTTTGGCCGAAGATTACCGAAACTGAAACCAAAACCGAACCTTCGGTTGAATACTAATTTTATCCGAACCCTTAGCAAAATTTTACTGTTAAACAATTAATAAACAACAAATAATATCTACTTATTACAAAATTAAAATTAAGGAAATAAAAGCTGTCTCTTAATTTCCATCAAAGCACAACGAATCAGAAAAAACGGAGAGAAATCTAAGTAGTGAGTTAACCTTAGACCGTGTGTTTGAGTTTGCAAGTCACTGTGACATGGTCCGCGCTCACCGATCTTTTCCCACACCTCAAGCCTCACATCGCCACTTTCCTAAAACGTGTCCACCACGCTACATCACACAGTTCACAAATTATTTTCTACACAAGCAATTAGGACATTTTGATGCGGTTTTTTTTTTAATTTATTTAGAAGGCTTTGTCGCTTAGCGACCACATCGCCTTATAAGAACAAATACATAACAATAATAATATCTTAAACCAACGAATTTACTAACTTATATAAACGCTTGGCTTCCTCGGAAGCCGGACAAGATAAAATACTATTACAAACTCCGACATCAAATGTTTTATTGTGACCAAAAAGTGACATTCTTAGATCCGAATTCCGACTACATTCCGTCAAAATATGCAGGACATCGTCTAGGATATTACAGAAAAAACAATTAGGAGAAGGAATTTTTTTCATTAAGTATGCAAATTTATTTGAAGGAATGTGTCCGGAGCGGAGCCTGACGTCCGGAGCGGAGCCTGATTTGATGCGGTTCTGATACATAAAGTGCAGATATAAATAATTATTCACGTAATCGGAAAACATTGTTGTTATGTTTACTAAGGGCTGTATATTTTTTTCAGAAAGTACTCCTCAACCGCTAACGGCTCAGTAGCCCTACAGAAAGCATTCAACCTCTGTGGCACCTATAACGCGACGGAGTTGGACGTGCTCCTGGAATTCATGGAATCCATGTATTCCACGCTAGCCATGGTGAACTACCCGTTCGCATCGGACTTCCTGACCGCGTTACCCGCGGAACCTGTGAGGGTCGTCTGCCAGTACCTCAATGAAACCTTGTCTGGAGATCAGCTATTACAGGTTTTTATACTTACATCATTTTCAATCTCGTATCGTTATTTATAAAAACATTATAAAGAGGTAAAGTTTGTGAGTTTGTGACATTGTAGGGGGTTATCGCTGGATTTACTGAACCGAATTTGAAAATTATTTCACCAATAGAAAGCTACATTATTCCTGAGTGACATAGGCTATATATTATCTCGTACAATGAAAAGAAACGTTAAATCCACGCGGGCGAAGCTACGGGCAGAAACCTAGTTCGTAAATATCCTTATAATGATAAGGAGATTCAATGTTTTTCATTTGTTTCAGGCTATAGGAAAAGTACTAGATATATTCACAAATTATAACAAGAAAAATCACTGTGTTGATTATAAGCAAGGTGATGACTACGGCAACCTCGACGCTAGTGGATGGGATTTCCAGGTAATATTTTTGTACCTAGGACACGTACATGTAGTACCTAAGTAACTTACTGTCATTGTAAACTACATCGAAATTTTTAAAAAGACAGCTCTGCTTCGATGGTGTTTTCCAAGTCGCCACATTTTGTATGTAGGTAAGTGCGACGAAACTAATCCTATTGTGTCTGAAAGAACGAAATTCTGTCAGACAAAATGACAAAACAATAACAGAACTTACGAAAGATAGTTTTATGTACTGACGTCATCTTGTGCGAGCGATAATATGTTCATTGTTTGCACAGGTTTTCCCTTGAATATTTTATTGCCTACAATACGGAATTAGTTTAAGAATTTGGTGGTTTAGAGGATGTCCGTGTTACCTTCCGGACAGCCCTGCCTTTCCCTCTTATTTTTTAATAAATTACGAATGCATCTTCAGCTACATTAAAAGAGGCTGTAGGGGTGGTAGCAAAAGTATAGAATCGTCTGGTGGACACTAAACCCTAACCAGTCAGCCTCACTGTTAACCTATTAACTGGCTAGTGATCAACGTATTATGCATGAACTACACACATTAAAAGTGTCTAGGAATCAAGTACGTTTTTTATAGAAAATATATCGGCGCAATAAAGGCCCGCCTTGTTAGTAATACCTATGTATTTCCGTTTTGTTTTAGGCATGCACGGAGATGGTGATGCCTATGTGTTCGAACGGCAAAAATGATATGTTTGAGCCCGAACCATGGAACTTCACCACTTTTGCCGAGAGCTGCCACAAGAAGTACAAGGTTTATCCTCGAGAGGACATGGCGAAGATCGAATATGGAGGCAACAGGCTACAGGCAGCATCGAACATCGTATTTAGTAATGGACTCCGAGATCCTTGGACAGGAGGTAATACTTGTCACAGTTTTCTTCAAGTCCACTGGGGCTTATTAATCTCTCAAATTGGAATTAGACCTTCACTAGTGTTTTATGTACATGGGTCTTATCTATTCTTTTTTTTTTAATAAAGCTTACTAGCAATGTGGGTCGCACATTACTAGTATTCTTGTTAACCCCTCGTACTAAGATAAATGCTTGTATCACGAGTGGGTTCACATCGGTAGTGCAATGGGTGGGTTTCGAACCGGCAACCACATGATCGCAAGTCCAGCACCTTAGCCATTAGGCTACCGCCGCTTAAAATTATGAAACAATCCATGCACCAAATCTCGATGCCGCGGTAGGCAATTCATATTCTCGACTAGTGCCGTAACTAGGACGTTGCCAGCGGAGCCCAGGCACTTGGCGCCGACCCTGGAGGGGCGCAGAAATTACTAGAATAAGATTAGAACAATTTTCAAGGGCGCAGTTATAGGATCTCGCCGTGGACGCATAAAAGGGTACTTACGGCACTGTTCTTGACTGCAGGATTTAATAAAGATGGATAGCAGCTTAACGTTTTGTCGGCACTATGGCATTATGTTTTTTTCAATATCACAAAATTATGCCTCGGTATCTAAGAGCCATTATTTTATGTCCTCACTTGGGGTTCCTGAAACTTAAATCATTGTTACTTTGTTAAAGACTATGATCTATGTGAATCACATATCGGTATATCGTATCGAATTTCCGTTTTTTTATTTGAGCTCTTTATTTTTTTCTTCAGGTGGCATCCTCGACAGTTTGAGTGACACAGTGAGAGCAGTAGTGATAATCGACGCTGCCCATCATCTGGACTTGATGCCCAGCAACCCGAGCGACCCAGAGCCGGTGAAGATAGCCCGCACAATTCACAAGCAACATATCACCAGGTGGATCGAGCAATTCAAGGATCAGTTGACTAATATGCGTAAATCTTGACTATTGTGACGTTTTGAATAAATATTATTTAAGTTTCTTTACCCGTTGTTTCTTTTCATAAAGCACTATTTATGTCTTTGATGTTAGTAGTTCCCTGCTTATAAAGGCCTTCTAACTAACCGCACAGTACATTGGCGGGGTTGTCTGCGCGTACTTTTAAAGTTTTACGGCTTCTCCGTCCTAAAACTCGCCAAATATGACAGTATTTAACTTTTTTTTTTCTTCGTTTTGCAATATTGAAGTATTGAACTTCTTATAATTGGCACAAAGGCCTCTGAAGGCATGCCAAAAATATTACAAAAAAAGTCTTGTAATAATCTGTAAATTACATTTTTAATGTAAACTGATGACTAGGCAGCATGGTCTTAGACCTTAGCCTGTTCCGTAAGGAACAAATAAAAAAATGTAAATGACATTGACGATGACACTGACAGCTGTCAATACTATTTGTGAGGTTATGTTGTTATTGCCATGGCGGCGAAAAGCGATGTTTGTTTACAAGAGCCTATGATGAGTACAACGTGTAAATATTGCAATGAACCAGAAAATAAACAGGATAGGCCGGGCCTCATTTGTGAGAGTTGCATATGTTTTGTACATCTCACCTGCCTTAGAAGACCAGGAACGCCTGGCGACTTTGCCTGCGATGTTTTCTTCGATTTTACTTGCGAAGACTGCTCATCCGACAAAAAAGAGATTTTTACGAGGAACAGGTTTCCTTGGTAAGTACATTTTCACCCCCGAAATGTGCATATTACACAGCTTGAGAGATTTATTTGGTTTCATAAACAAATTACTATAAAATCGATAATTTCTCAGCTCACTTCTAATCCTAGATTTCTACTATAATTTCTGATTTCTACAGTTTGTTCGAAATAAGTAAGCCGATCGGAAGTTGTCTGCAAGTGGTTTAGAAGTGGTAAATTTTCATAGAAAGAGTTGGTGTAAAGATGATTAGAGTCGTATATGCTTCACATTTCTAATTATTTTGTTTACTTATTTCGAAATTTATGTATTAAAACACTTAATTAAACGATTTTATCACCGCGGTAGTTCGGAACGGCTAACTTCCGATCGGCTTACTTATTTCGAACAAACTGTACTATATTCGAAATATGACACGCTGTAATTCTACCATATCGAGGGATCGAACCTGTTTCTCCTTAACACAGGTTAAACTGTAGCCTAGCTAGGAGAACAGTACTTCACCCACTAACTAGATTAAGAAACTATGTATGCCTGTGCTAAAATTATTACAAAATGTAATCTGGTCCTACTTTACCAATAAAAATTATATTATATTATATTATATTATATTATAAAGTTACTTCGATAACAAATAAATTGGGACAAGGGCAGAAGCATATTTAAAATAGGGCCTTCAGCTGATTCTCTGACTGGATAGCTACAGTAAGACAACTACTAATATGATTACATTTATTTGTAGGGTAAATGTGATTCACCTGACTCTATACCACCTGAACCTGCAGTCATATGGCATTAGCAACCATGGATACTTCCACTACAAGACTCACATCTGTTCATTTATTGACCGATATTGGCAGTCATTGTTTGGCTCACAGACGTAAGTATCTACCAACATCACTGATAGCCAAAGATAGTTCAGAATGTGTTAAAGACATAAATAAATACTATTATAACTAATTACTCAAATTAGTGTTGATTCTCATAAACATTAGGTACCCCTTATTACACAAGATGGTTTTAAACTTACTTTTAGTAAAATCTAGGGACTAAAACTGAAAAACATATCTGATTGGTAGAACAGATACATTTTTTCTCTAGATTTAACTATTAGTTTAGGAAGGTTCACAGATAAGTTATTGGAGACAAATGGAGCCACCCATTTATCTCCAATAACTTATCTATGAACCAATTTTTCTCAAATATACAAATAGAAACAAATCTTGTCCCTTATATATATGGGGTTTAAGGGGTGGACCCATTGACACATTTTATCAGAATAAGATAACCTCTTTAAATATTAACCTTTTTTACAGAAAGCAGAAAAAGAACTGGGTGGGTACAATAGCTGGTGTGTTATCTGTGTACAATAAGCTGTTCTTCAAGTCAGGCTCAGCAGTACTTGGTGAAACAGGCTGGTGGAAATTATTCCACAACTTCACACCAGCTGTAGCGGCACATATAAGTAAGAGATAGCTATTCTTAGCTACTATAAGTTACTTAAGATGCCTGAACTACTGGTTTAGTGGTTCTTTCAATATTTATAAAAACAGAGGTGTGTAGTCCGATTAAGAATAAATAATCATTGCTTTATGGGCATAGACATAGTTGTTTCTATTATTTACTAGCTGTGCCTCACAGTTTCACCCACATTCCAATATTTATCTTTTTGCTCTGCTCCTTATAACACGGCTCCTTATACAAGAATCGGAGATTAGCGGGAACAAGCAATGAGCCAGTTTATTATTGTTAAATGTACCACATACTGGTACTTACTTTACTCTGGTGTTGCAAGTGTCCATGGGTGGCGGTCATCGCTTACCATCAGGCGATCCGTCTGCTCGTTTGAACCCTATCCCATAAAAAAAACAAAGTTTCATATAAAAAATAAAGACCATACCATATCAAAGAAGAAAGCTAGCGGAAGTGATACTAAAATTAACATGGTTAAATTTTAATGTTACAGTACAAGAAATCGCAAGAGATAAGCCTAAAGTTCGTCCACGAAATCAATTGTCTATTGATAAGAACCTCTTCCTGGCCAAAGTGACTGAAATGGGTATGTATTTATTTAAGTTGAAGACAGACTACCGAGTACAATGGTTGATAGTAATGAGTATTGCTGTGCAATTAACGACAAAACTTAATTAACGCAATGGTTAAGCAATATACTTAACTGGTGTTGAATTTAATGAAAATAACAGGCCTATTGTAGGATAAAATTAAATACAAGATGTATACTCAAAAATAATTTCAATAAAGTTTAAATCGCCTAAAAAAGTTTTAAGATAGGAATTATGTGTTTTAAGTATTTGGTGGGATTGAGTGGGGATTAACTCTGTCCCTTTCCCGCGAAAGACTGTAATTATAGAAATTATATGGTCTATCGGATTGTGACGTTACAAGCCGATATAGTGTGCTCTCTGTCTAGCATAAAATGAAAACAAAAAAATTAAAGAATAGGTACTTTAGCCTCCTTTTATTTACATTGATTGAATAGGATGTCTTTACCAGGATATAAAGACTTAATCGACAATGAGAGTACGTCATTCACCGTGGGTTCAGATCCGGTGCCGTGCAAGAAACGTCGAGTTGATTCCGACGAACTAAGTGGCGTATCCAGCACTTCATTTTACGACCAGCTTGATTCAGATAGCAGGTATGTACTGTAAGAAGAATATTTTCCACTAATAAGCTGCGTTCTTATAAGAAACAAACGCAGCCTTGCAACTTAGCTTCATCGCATATTTCTAAGAGAAAAGCACAACACACAGGTTTTTAATTAAACCTAAATCAGGCACTCACACACAGGTCACTCACATTGGTGAAACTTAAGGAGAGTTATAGATTAATTAATTATAAGACCAGTGCAGTGAAAGCCTTGTGATATGACCATTGGACTCCTAAGTCAAAGGTCTCCTTTGACTTAGGAAACCTCTGTCTTTTTGAAGTCATGTACGTATAATATCGCGATCGTGAGGAAACCTGCATGATGCCTGAGAGATTTTCTTGACGACATGTGAAGTCTGCCAACCCGCAGTAGGCTAGCGTGGTGTACTATATAGCCTTATCCCTCTCGTTGCGAGAGGAGACCCGTACCCAGCAGTGGGACAATATAATGGGTTGATGATGATGAATTATAAGACCTATTGTGAAGAGAAAATAAATAAATTTATTATTGTAACAAAATAAACTAAATTGCCTAACAGGAAGAAAAAAATTATATAAGTAAATGCTTTGACTTTGTTTAGGAATGAAATAGGTGATGAGAGTACGTTTGACGAGTCCCTGAGCATGTTGACGCAGAAAGACTGCTCATATTCAGACTTGGAGCTTCGAGGGTTCGACTTCACGCCCGTCAACCGAATCATGCCCGTACAAGTAAGAAGACACTTACATGTTGTAGGATAAGCGCAAATTACCCAGAAACCTACTTAAGTATCTCATGCTGAAGATATTGAGATGAATATGCTGAGAGAATGGACAAAAGATGACTAACGATTTATTAAGCGAATATCAATGGACTTACTATTTTCAACTTTAATAATCATTAAATTTGTTATTAGATATTTAATTAGCTATACCATCATTTTCTATTCTCTTCTACAGAGTGACTCGTCCAGCATCCACTCCTTCCAACAATCAATGCTGTACTATGACTCAGATTCTCGCAGCGGCTCCGAGCACGACAACAGAAAACTAGTCTTTGATAGACCCAAGAAGCAGGTCACAGAAGAGAAGCCAATTAGAAGAGAATCTCTCTTCTCTACCGAATTAAACTCTGTGGATGTACCCTGGGAAGATCCACTTCCAAAACCGGAGCCGGATCTGGTGGAAATGACCCAGTATGAGGAGGTACAGCTGCTGAAGCGGGTTGAGAACTTGATTCCGAAGGTCAAGGACCCCAATAAGAAGACATACTTGAGTAGGCTGAGGGCTAAATTGGCGCTGCGGAGGCTAAAGAGACATAAGCAACTGCCTATATTTGATTTGGATAAGTAAGTATGGATCAACAGTCTTAACTCACTAAATAAAGTTATTATTTATAAAGTTACTAGCTTTCCGCCCGCGTGAACTATTTGTTTCTTTTTATTGTACGGGATAATATATAGCGTATGTCACTCAAGAATAATGCAGCTTTCTATTGGTGAAAGAATTTTCAAAATCGGTTCAGTAGATCCAGAGATTAACCTATACAAACTCACAACTTTTTCCTCTTTATAATAGTAGTATAGATTTTAGTAGTCGAACTTGCGTATTCTGGTAAAATACACCCGACACTATGATCAACTAAGTCACCGCGAGTCCCACCCGCTAGCTTGAAATTTACCTTCACATTCTGAATTTACATGTTTGATAAATGTTACTGCTGCTTCTGTTTTTGCAAATACTAATTATAATTCAGCCTTATTGGCTCACTGTTGGGCAAATATCTTCCCTCAAGAGAGGAGATTGCGGTATGGTAGATCACGCCGACACAGTGACACAGTACAAAAAACATAGGTATATTTCATAGATTTTAATTCAAACAAGACACAAGACTGGCCGGATTTTTACTTCTAGCACAGCTAAAGAAGATTATTTCTTTTTTTTCAGAGAAGTAAAGCTGCTAGGTGGCTATTTAACTGAAGATCCAAGAATCGTTGTCAATTCAGAAAGGGTCCTAGATCGATTCCAGAGATCTGTGAGTATAAATTGAGTAGTAACTCTTTACCTAATGATCGAATAATTTGGGTAACACCTGATTCCTACATTACGATCCGAAATATTTACGAATATTTGTTTTCTGCCTTTTTAGTCTAGTGTAGTCGAACTTAGGACAAGTTCGACTGTTACGCTTGTCGGGTGAAGTGTTATTGGGTTTTTCTATGAAATTCTCAGTAGCAGCTCGGAGTCTGGATTTGTGCCCGGTGAATGGCAATAGGCTCGCCCCCATGGGACTTTAATATACCGGTGAAATATGGTAGCACACATCTGCCTAACTCTTCGGGGAATACAGACGTGATGGTATATTATTTTCTTTGTTCTAGTATTTAATAGATAATTTATGCGGTACCATTGCAAGTACCAACTACGGTACTCTCCTGCTGTCGACCATTGAGGCGAGTCCCTTCCGCTCGGCGTACTCTGGCGCCATGCTGAAGCCCTACATCCGCAGGGACGGGGACACCGCCCCGACGTGGCTCCGGCTCACTGATGAACTACTGCGGAAGACTAACAGGTCAATAAAGCAACTACATACATACATACATACATATTGTCACGCCTGTCCCCCATGGGGGTAGGCAGAGACTATAGATTTCCACTTGCTACGATCCTGGCACACTACTTTCGCTTCATCTACATTCATTAATCTCTTCATGCATGACCGTCGGTTTAGGGTGCTCGGAACCTGGCCCTTTTTTAAGAACATCCGCAATTTGGTTGCGGTACCTTCGCCGAGGTCTTCCCCTTCCAACTCGTCCATCCATACTCACCATATATACTTGTTTCGTCAATCTCCGTTCATCCATTCTCTCTACATGACCAAACCATCTTAACATACCTTTCTCAATCCTTGTTACTACATCTTCTTTCACTCCACATCGCTCCCTTATCACACTGTTTCTCACTCTATCTTTTAGCGTCACACCACACATACTTCTCAAAGCTCTCATCTCTACAGCATTTATTCTGCTTTCATGCCCTACATTGATAAAAGTATGAAGTTAGGGTAAGAATAACTACAGTTTGTTCGAAATAAGTAAGCCGATCGGAAGTTGTCTGCAAGTGGTTGAGAAGTGGTCAATTTTAATAGAAAGAGTCGGTGTAAAGGTAATTAGAGTCGTACATGTTTCACATTTCTAATTATTTTGTTTACTGATTTCGATATTTATGTATTGAAACACTTAATTAAGCGATTTCATTACCGCGGTAGTTCGGAACGGCTAACTTCCGATCGGCTTACTTATTTCGAACAAACTGTACTTACTCGTACCCTTACTTCATACTTTTATCAATGTAGGGCATCAAGTAAATAAATAAATATCTATTCCAATCGCAATTTGTATGACAAGATGTATGAATGTGGACGAAGCAAAAGAAGTATGCAAGAATCGTAGCAAATGGCGTTCTGTAGTTTCTGCCTACCTCTATGGGAAAAAGGCGTGAGTGTCATTACTATTATAAAATTGTGAAGTACCTGATTCTGTATGTTGAAGATATAAAAAAAGTACTTAGAGTATAGGTCCCAGAACCAAAAAAAAAGGATTTTTGGGATTGGCACAAAAATTTCTGAGCTATTTTAATTTTATAATTCGTGTACTGAAATTATAACTGAATCGATAAAAAGTTCCAAATTCCAAGTTTCTAGGGGCGATTGAGATACTTTCTCCCTTTCCCACAAAAAAGTGTCAGTATAGAATTTGTATAGCGCACGCACGGTTTGACGTCACGACGTGCTATAGTGCGCTCTCTATCTAGCATAGAATTGAAATGCTTATCACTGTCTTATTTTTGAGCGGATTTTATTGTTGTTTGGCTCTATAAGTTGAAAAAAATATATTTTATGAGACCATACAAAATATTAGTCATCTAGCCCAGGGGTCTGCAACCTGCGGCTCTTTGGATATGAAGCTGCGGCTCTTTAGTTCCATACGCAAATATTATTTTTTCAAAATATTTGTGCACGTATTCTTTATTATTGGAAAAACTTTTGTCGCTCTATAAAAACTTTGAAATTTTTTAAATTGTAATTTTTGACTCTTCCGCTTCCAAAGGTTGCCGACCGTTGCGGGCTACAGGGCCCGATTCACGTAACACAACCGTAGCGATATCGCAGCGACTTAATCGTTGAAACAGTTTTCCAGTGTGATGTGAATACTGTCAAGCCAACGTTTTACAACGATTCTCGGCTAAAGAACATGTGTGAATACGGTTCAATGATTTTTCAATAGGGCGACTTCTAAATCGGTCCGATCGACGATAATGTGAATAGGAAAACTGTTTCAACGATTAAGTCGCTGCGACATCCCTACGGTTTTAATTACGTGAATCGGGCTACTGAACTAGCCTATGGGAGAAATTATCTGTGTGAAATAATATCTCTAGGACACTATAATGTAAATTGTACACAGACACATAAAAGACTACGAGCCTCCCCCGCGCGCGACCATCGACTTCTCGTACGTCCGACCGCAGCACATTGCCGCCGTCAACAATCTGTGCGCACAGTTCTTTTGGCCCGGCATTGATCGTAAGTACTTGGAAACTCTCAATAGAAATGTTCTTCGACATTCTTGTAAACTACAGATTTATAAATGTTTCTAGAACAATCTATAACATTCTAAAGAAGTCTCCTGTCTCCTACACGTTGTTATATTCTATACATTTCTCGAAAAGTCGAAATATTTCAAAGGACATTGTCTGTACACACCTAGAATAAGGTAGAACATTGTCGTTCATCATCATCATCATAATCAGCCTATAATGTTCCCACTGCTGGGATACACATCGGTGACAGGGAGTGGGCCGAAATCCACCACGCGGGCCGCGAGAGTGTCGGTATTTTCATTCATTTCAGCATTATTTTTTAAATAATCCAAAATATTCTAATGATATTTCACATCTTTTATAGGATTCTCAAACAAACCAGCACTTTCCTAAATCTATCTTGAATAGTCTTTTTGTTTTCTTAAGAAACTGTGACTGGTGTCCATTTTTTTTCTATACTTGATCATGTATGTGACAACAGTGACAGAAGCCCTCCAGTACCCTGAGTTCAGCTGCGTGGTGACGTACAAGAAGCTGGTGGTGGGGTGCGCCTTCCTGGTGCCCGACGTGGGCCACAACGAGGCCTACATCTCCTTCGTACTCACGCGGCCAGAGTGGAGGAATGCTAAGATCGCTACCTTCATGCTCTACCATTTGTTACAGGTTTGGATTTTATGTAACAGATTTGTATTGTTTTGTTTCTCAGCTTTGGCTTATCAACTGTCCTGATATTTATAAGAGTACTAGTGATCCGGGTACTACCGACCCGCCATGGTTCTGCACGCTAAACTTTTCTCAAGAGTCACTCTGCCTATTGGTAAAACTGCAAGAAAATTCGTTTAGTAATTTTGTGAGACATGAGACTCATGTTCAATATTTCAAAATGCATCAGCAACAAATACATCCTACAAGACCTGAACCTAACATCTGTTAAACAAGAAATATTCAGGAGAAGTCTCAAATACCAGAATAAGCTATCAAAACATGTCAATGCTTTAGCGACAAACCTTATGGGCTCTGGTAGTACCATATACTCAAGACTGAGGAGGAATAGTGTTCCAACCCTCCAATACCGATTCCCCATATAGTGAGTGAGGTCAATGGAATCTCCTCCTAGCCAAATGTCACACCCAGACTCTGGTCAACGAAAGTAGCAGCTAAATGTAAGAAGAAACAGATCGCTGTGCTGAGCATGATATATATAAAGAAAAAAAAAAGTAATTTTGTGTTTTATCGCAATCAGAATAAAATGTTAATTATTTATAGAAATAAATATCATCTCATTCCAGAGGGACTAACGCTGCGGAGGACTTTGTTTATTAAAAAATATTTAAAAAAAAACTATTAGAAACGGAAGCATCAAATTTATAATGTCTTTACTGTGCCTCACTCTGCAAGCTTTTTGTAAAGGAATTTTCCCTGATTTACTTGCCATGTTACGTTCCTTATTACATTACATGAAGTAGCATTCTTTGTTATTGTACTTGAAAATTTCTTTGTCTAAAGAAACAAGTTTAGTTACGCATTACAATTGTCTTTAACAATAGTTCTGAGGGAATTGCTAGTGTATTAATGCCGAACATAACCTGTTTGCTTAAACAGGTATTTTTAACCGACTGTAAGAAGGAGGAGGTTATCAATTCGGACTTTTTTTTTATGTGTGCAAAATATGAGATTTTTGTATCTAAAGGGTATTTAATGTTTCATGTTACAGACATGCACAGGTAAAGATGTGACGCTGCATGTGTCACCAACGAATTCTGCCATATTTCTGTATCAGAAGTTTGGTTTCAAAGTGAGTATAATTAAATTACAAAATAAACACAAGATCGTACCACTCTAGAAATAGTTATGGAAATAGTATCATTTAACTTTGTGTAGCTGACATTGAAGAAAAGGGTAGCATGACAAATAAGGCATCTTTGTAAGCAGGTTTGATTTCTGCACAGACTAATAAATGCAAAAACAGTGTTAGAAAGTACAAAATAAAAGAAGGAAAATTGTACAAAACATTAACTTATTTATTTATTGTGGTTTAGATATAAAACCTTCATACAACAAGTAATCATAGATCTTCCTAGTTTTGTTCACATCTATTTTCACGATCCTCCTTGCATCTAGCAAACGGAGAAAGCCCATTTTACTGTTTTGTGTAATTAATTGGTGCTTAATGTCTAAGTAATTCTCTGGCATCAGTCTTAAGTTGGAACAGAGGACCTTCTCAGCCTCTGTAAGTTGGTTAAACCCTGGTAGGTCCACAATTTCTAATGGCATTGATGTCCGTTTGTATTTTAATAACTGATTGTTCTTTCCAAACAGATGTGTATTCTTTACAGGTGACTGGTTTTCATATTTCTTTGCCATTACATTTGTAGCATACTTCTGCTCTTTGACAACAAGATCGTTCTCTTTCTTCAATTGTTTGTACAACTTTGCGGCATATAAAGTCTTTATCCCATTTCTCCGATACTCAGAAAGTCTTGATAACCTTTGCATTAACTCATTTTCTAAACTCATTGATTCTATGAATGCATCAAATTGCATTCCGGTCATAAACTGCATGAAAGAGAGGAGTCTCTCAGATTTCTGTCTTGTTAGTGTTGAGTCATACTTTTGAAGCCAAGAAATCAATTTATTTGGCATAATTAGACCATGATTTTGTATAATCTTGTATCTTCTCCGCCTCTCTCTTAGCCTGGTGTTCAAGGAACTCACTAGTGACACCTTTAATGATTCCATACATTCATCATCATCGTCATCATTATCATCATCATCATCTGAATAGCTGTCTTCTATATTGAAGATATTTTCTGCATTATGATCATAACTCAGTTCAAATTCTGATCTGTAAGCATTGTAGCCAGCCAGATGTTGATCTGCATTGTTATTTCTTGGTGGGTTTGTGCAAATTTCTGTACTGTATAGGTATGGTATGAGTGGTTTTGGAAACAATGATTGTTCTGTCTCTGGTAATAATTTCAACTCTTTGTACTGAACATTTTCTATGTAATATTTCTTGTAATGTTCCTGGCATTCCAGCTTTGAGCGTGTGTGCACACTGTTAGATATTTCTTCCCAGTTTCCGAAGCCGTATGTGGATAGTGCGGAAAGCAGTTTACATTCTTCCTTGGCCGACCAGTTACAGTTTTCGAACAGAGGAAAGTCATTTCGTCGCACTGCGTATTTGTGATCATTTTTGTGTGCACCCACTTCCTGACCCGACGCAAAACATGCAGTGCACAAAACAGCATCACATTCAACACATTCTATGTACGGTTCATGGGCAACCTCGCCGCATGAGTCGCATTTACTTTGTAATATATCGTTGGACATTGTTTACAGGTCGAGGAGCTAATACAAGACTTTTACGAAAAGTATTACGACATTGATTACAAAGGCTGTCGGCACGCGCTTTTCCTGCGACTCGCTAGATAAATAAATGTTCAATTTATTTAAATAATGTGGTCTTTTATTTATAAATAAACGCGATATAATATAACGCTAACAGAAAGAAAACACCTAAACCCAGTTAAACTGACATTACTGACACAATTGACATTGACAGAAGGATTGTTGATTGATTTCGCGAATATGTCACTTGTGCGGACAGGACTACAGCACTGCAATGATTAGAGGTGTAACTAATATATTCGTAATAGGTATAGATATTATGATACGAGCTATATATTCATATTAGTATATATTAGTTTAGCGTAGACTATTACCAGATATTAGTCAAATAATAGGCACGCCAAGAGATCAGTGTTCTGATATTCGCGGTGACTTGCGCGGCTGTGTGCGTCGACGAGCGCGCTACGGGAGGTTGCCGCACGCACACACATACAATTACTCCGCTGCAACCGCGTCATAGCGAGACGATTCGGGGGAGTGAGCGAGATGCCTATATGATTCTTCTTACTTCTGTTTGACGTGTGCGTGCGTGTTTGAGTGAGATTTCTAAAGACAACATTATACACGTCGGGCTTTGTATGCAAGCTGAATGTGATGGTTACAAAGTAAACACTCAATGAAAACAAAATCACTACATTTAGCGCTGAATATGCAATATTAGTTTGTGCATAATATTTTATAATACAAACTAATATCATGTATTAGGAGGTGTAACGATGAATAATTATTATTCATTAAATAATTCATAATACTATTATCTATAATATAAGTACAGAATAAGGTACGATATCAATAATATTAAAAAAAAAAAAATTATGTTCGAGTAATGAATATGGAGAGAATAGGCACGATATCAATACATATTATGTTAGATTAACGAATACGGAGAATAGCTACGATATCAATATTATGTTAGATTAACGAATACGGAGAGAATAGGCACGATATCAATATTATGTTAGATTAACGAATACGGATAATAGGTACGGTATCAATATTATAACGAATACGGAATATCAAGATGGCTGACTAATATTTGACTAATACCTGGTAATAGGTATGGTATGCTAATATCAGCTAGTGAATATATTCAATAATAGTAATATCCAGATATCACCCTAATATAACACCTCTAGCAATGATACAATGTTCCCCCATTTATGGTTGGATATCGTAGGGGAAGGGGATACTCCAACACAGCGTAACTAACTGCTTATTGGTAGGTCACTTGGTTTATTAATCAATATTTTTTTATGTTACTAAAATCAAAGTTGGCCTTATAGCAAAGTGTCAGTTACGCGAATGAATGTAGATGAAGCGAAAGTAGTGTGCCAGGATCGTAGCAAGTGAAAATCTATAGTCTCTGCCTACCCCCATGGGAGACAGGCGTGACAATATGTATGCATGTCAGTTACGCGATAGTGAAGTATCCACGAGAATATTGTACACATGCCTACCTATACAAATGCAGTTTAAGCTGATCTCGCATTTAATAATATGCTTCCTACAACAAGAGGCCAGCGTAAACTGGATTTTTATAGCTTGATGTGAAGCCGTGCGTACAAGCAAAAGTAAAACACCCTTTACAGAATAGAAAAAAATACGAGCAGAAAATTGACGGCCTCGTTAGGAACCCCTCGTATACATACATACCGTGTCGAACTGTTGAGGAGTTCTTCTTTCTCTATCAATAGTGGTTGATCCAATCCAAACGAGAACCTCTCGAGGCTTTCGGCTGCTCCACGTCTCACATGTCGATAACTTCACTAAGCTAAATCAAGATACTTGTTTTGTTTATCATTTTCAGCCTTGGTTAGGGTCTATGTGAGACGACAGTGATATTGACAGTCATTGTGTGACGCTTTATGGCTTTTTTAGATCAATGAACACATCGAGCACTTAATAATGTTATCTCTTTTTTACTGTTCGGTAGTTCCACGTGTGCAGGATTGCAATATTCTATTCTTAACAAATTGCTGACAAATTAAATAATCCTGGCCATCAATTTTATCCTGATGTTAATAATTGCTAAGTCGTCGTCTATCATTTTTCCTGAATATCGTTTCGAATTTCAACCAAATGTGCATAACAATAATTAGGCGCACCGCATGGGTACGCACGGTTACACGTCCAGCAATACAAATCCTATTTAAGCTTCTCATTTAAACGAAAGGAAATGCGAAAGTATAACTGGAAATCTTTAGCTTGACCTGTAGCTGTGAGTACTTTAAACTATGTGATATTATCCACTAGGGTGTCTATAATCCTGCCTCTGAGACTGCCTCATTGGTCTAGTGTTCCTAAGCGCGACTGCTACGCTAGACGTCCTGGGTTTGATCCCCAGGTCGAGCAAAGTATTATTGGGTTTTATCCCAGTTGCAGCTCGGAGTCTGGATTTGTGCCCGGTTAATGGCAATAGGCTCGCCCCCTATTACATGGGACCTAAACATACCGGCGAAATTGTGGGTGTACATTAGTACACCTCTGCCTATCCCTTCGGGGAATACAGGCGTGATGGTATGTTATGTTAATGTTATCTAAATCTTTACAAGATCTTTCAGGATGTCGTGCTTATGAAGAGATCTACATCTAGCATTGGATGGCAGCAGGTTGAATGAGGCATAACTATGAACTAATATAACTATTATACAATCATATTTTACGGAATATTAAATTATTTAATTGTAGAAACCAAAATTAAAAGATTTTTGGCATGTAATATTTTTACCACTGACAATGAGAACAAACCTTATTCGATAACACAGTTTAAAATAGCAATAGAGAACACACTGTTTTCCTCGATCGGATCGTGATAGATGACGTGAGCTCCATTACCACTTATATTTCTGAACGAAGAAATTTATATTCATCTCTGTCTAGCTTATGCGTGACCGCTCTGCATATTTCGTATTTTGTCCCGTTTCTACAGAGGGTGAAGGCCCTAGAACGTTCTAGATGTTTTATTGTATATATTTTGGCGCAACGAAGGCGCAGCGTTTCATTCAAACGTGAGTTGCTACTGTAAGGTGTTGAGAAGTGTTGTGTGTGAATATTTTTGTAATTTCGCCTATCTTTTACTATTTGGACTGCATTTGGAGTTATTAGTGAATAGGTAAGTGTTCTAATGTCTTTATTTTCAATTATTTGATCCCAAAACATAAGATTACTGTCTAAATTTGGTAGAAAACTTAATTTTTATATATTGCGGATCGTCGCTCCTCTACATCTACATCACCATAAATGGTGCTAAGTACTAAGGCTAACAGAAATTGTTTTTGTTATAGGATAAGGATTCACAATGGGAAAAGATTACTACAAAATATTGGGACTATCAAAAGGCGCATCTGATGACGACATAAAGAAAGCATATCGCAAGCTGGCGCTGAAATACCATCCGGACAAGAACAAGGCAGCTGGTGCCGAGGAGAGGTTCAAGGAAGTGGCTGAGGCTTACGAAGTGCTATCAGACAAGAAGAAACGCGAGATCTACGATGCTCACGGCGAGGAGGGACTCAAGGGAGGAATGGGATCGCACAATGGTCCTGGTGGCGGACAGTCGTTCTCGTACACATTCCACGGGGACCCGAGAGCGACGTTCGCACAGTTCTTCGGTTCCGCGAGCCCGTTCCAGGCATTCTTCGACCTGAACGGTGGCGGTGGAGGCACTACCATGTTCTTCGACCGCGATATGGACGTAGATATGGACCCCTTCGCCAACATGGGCATGGGCACCGCGCGGCAAGGTGGGCCCGGCGGTGCTTTCCGTAGCCACAGTTTTAACTTCCATGGATCGCCAAGCCGGAAGGAGAAAACTCAAGATCCACCTATTGAACACGACTTGTATGTATCCCTGGAGGATATTGCGCGCGGCTGTGTAAAGAAGATGAAGATATCTCGCCGTGTGCTGCAGCCTGACGGCACTTCAAAGAAAGAAGACAAGGTTTTAACTATTCATGTGAAACCAGGATGGAAGGCTGGTACTAAGATCACGTTCCAGAAGGAAGGCGATCAGGGCCGCAACAAGATCCCGGCAGACATTGTGTTCATCATCAGAGACAAGCCAAACCCCTTGTTCAAGAGGGAAGGCAGTGACATCAGATATTCTGCAAAGATCTCATTGAAACAGGTAGGTGTTTGACTTCTAAAATGACACTGATTGACTTTTTAAACAAGGTTATTGACACTGTTGCCCGAATTGTTTACAAATTGTGCTGTGAACATGCAACATTATGTCAACAAATTTATATTCTAGAATGAACTACTTGACTAATGAGTACCTAAAAAGTTTTTAACCTTCATAGATCATGAGCTTTGTGAAGTTCATTGTGCCTTGACAGTTTTGCAAATAATTTCTAAAAACAAATATATTAATACATGCTAGCACTTATTCTTTTTAAATAATTAAAAATCATTGCAATACTGTCCATGTGTTACCAGGATGATTCATTGTGACAATACAATAACCTATGTTGTTTCCTTGTTGCAGGCTTTGTGTGGCACCATCATTGAAGTTCCAACCATGTCGGGAGAGAAGTTGACAGTCAATCTCCAAGCTGAAGTAGTGAAGCCACACACAGTGAAGAGGTTCCCAGGTTATGGTTTACCATTACCCAAGGAACCAACGCGGAAAGGAGACTTACTTGTTGTGTTCGACATCAAATTCCCCGACCGCCTCTCATCAGGAGTGAAGGAAATTCTCATGGACACTCTACCCAATTAACAGACTGGATTATCTCATTAGTGATTTTAGTGTATAATGAAGTTGGTTCTGACAGGAAATGGTTTATTTTGATTGTGGTCTGAGACAGTTACTGAAAAGCCCTTTGGTATCACTGCTGGACTTGAAAACTGGTTGTGGTTGTTCACTAGACATTTAGATTTTGTGATGTGTTAGTGAATTTCAGTGACCAAGACTGATTATTTGTCATAATTTATTGTTACTGTTTTGCTAAAGCTCTTGATTTGTCGTGAGAGGGATCTGTCAGGACCGCTTGGTTCATATGCTCAAAATTAGATGGGACATTCCTACAAGAGCTGTACGAAATTTACTCATACCTATATGTTGCCTAATTACGTTACTGACTGTAATTGTTGAGAGAATGGCTAGCCAAAATTAGGTTGATTGGGTAGACTCCATGCGTTTTAGTACGGAGAGCTAAGTGAGACTGACAAGTGTGTTGATTGTATTTAATTCTGATTAAGTTGTAAATATTTTATAATGTAAATACATGATGATGACAGTAATTGTAAGTTTTAAGTTTCAATGGAAACCTAGAATTGGCAATTGCATTGGAAATGTTCTTGAAATGTAGTTTGTTATTGTTTATATCAAGTTATGTTTCAGAACAGTGGAGGCTGAAGATGTTTTAGTTGTGTAGCGAGATAAAGTGAAATTTAACTTATCACTTATAATTGCTGTTAAAAATGACTAATAAACAAAATACTACATTAGTTTATCTGTTTAATTTAACATTCCTCCTAGTTGTTGCTATGAATGTCAAGTTCATAATAGCTCTCTACCATGCTGCTCGCTCACGTAAAACCGCTCACAAGACTCAAATTCGTAACATTATCAACACATTCATTTCATTACAAATCACAAGTTCGATCTGTCTGGGTGAGATGACCTAATTAATTATGCATGCATTGTGTACATGAGAATAAATTTGTTTGTAGGTACCTACGAAAGTATATGTTGTTTGTAGGTACATCTGTACATCTAGATGAATCTTGTATCTCGACCGGAAAAAGATTATCTGTGAAAAATAGGTAGGTAGGTAACTGACGTCATGCAATGTCTCAGGAAAACACCAGTTTACTTCCTGGTTTCTCTATATCTTCATCTCTTACGTCTACATACAATGTGAGTTAGTGCCCAATCAATAACAATAGTGTTTGCCAAAATAGATGGGCGTGTATATATATGGTGGGGACCGCAAGGCCAGATGTGTGTGCCATCTGCGACAAAAACCGATTTTTCTTTATAGACCCCTCAAAAATTTGGATTGTTATAAAACATTTTTATTCTATTTCGATAAGAAAGAATTTTAATCTCTTATGAGTGGACGTGAATACTTATAAATACGATTCTCTTGTATTAACAACTGTGTAACGGCAGATCTGTTGACATGGCCACCACGACGGACCTTGATGGCGAGGAGTGTGGCAACGAAATCAGCGGTATTCAATATCGCTATAACAATTTTATCAACGAGAAAGCGCTCCAACGTTTTTAATGACGACCTAGTTTGTGAAAACCTGTGCACTGCGTTTTTTTTTAAATCAACTAACCCTTTTAGTTTAGGTAATTCTCTTTGATATCAACCTTACGTAGTCTGTTGTCTCGTAACATTCGAATCAAAATAATGAGGGAAATAGTTAGGTACTTCTATTTATATCGAACAGTTCCTTTCCCGCTAGGTCGTCGGTTCTTTTCATGACCACACGACATGCGGAGGCCGAGTTCCTGACGTCACCGGGTAAAAATACCCGTGGCGCCCGCCCCGCCCGCGCACTCGCACGCTGGAGAAATGCACACAACGTGATTACCGCAGATTTTATGCGATTATCATTATGAATAACTATGTAGGTATCTCAAGTAATACTACCGGAAGTCTGGCCTACGAGATTTGTAAGAGGTACGCACCTCAGTTACAAATTGCGTAGGTAATTGAAGTCGTTTTTTTTATGACAGCTGCTATTTTTTATGTTGCTGAAACTAGATGCTGTTCCAAACTAAGATAATAATAATAATTAATCCTATTAAAATATCCAGAAGTCGCATACCAACTTTATTAATCTTGAAAATGATAACATGCTCCAACGTCCATACGTACGCCTACAAGAGTTTATTTATATTAAGAAATTACTGATGGTCAAGTTAAAAGCACTCAGACAGAAAAATATTTATGATTAGACATAAAATAATATATATCAACCAAGGATTATTACTGTAAACTTTCTGTTTCTTAAAATTAAAGCTTGAAAATTGTAAAATTAGAACCACTGCTGGCCATTTGGAATTCTGAACCAATAGAATATAAAATAACTATAGTGCCTATGTAGCTTTTGTCTTCTATTGCCTTTTCAGTAGGTAATAGGTAGGGTCAAATTAACTAAACACAGAAGTAAATTATTTTACAAGAAATCTACCGGGACCGGATCTTTATAATAGGGAACTGGACTGGAAGTCTCGTGGACTTCAAGGGAAGAACTTGTACATGTAGGTAGTAGATATAAAACACCATTTTGTTTTAATACTAAAGGACGTGTTTATCATGCAGACATGTACTGCACAAAAAGCTGTTACGTAGGCGAGCGCGTGCAGTTTATATAAGTAAGATAGGTACCTATCACGTAAAATATCTGAGTATGTACCACGACGGACAACACTTCGTGGCCCGGAAGAACTGGAATACTAAGTATGTCGGTCGTACTTATATTTCAACGTGGGGAACAAACCCACCAGGGCGAGTTGGCGATCTGGCGCGGAAGCCAAGAGAGTCGTATTTACATACCCTTGAGATATACAGAAGTAGGTATAAACATTTTCAGTGAGATTGTAGGAGAAAGTACCAATGGATTCAGTCTAGTGAAATAAATGGTGACCGAAAAAGCCTTTACTGCCAACAAAGTGGCCGATATGGGGTGGAAACTAATGCGGGAAAACTATAAAATATTTCAACAGAAAGCTACAGCGGCGAAAATGACAATGCCAAGAAATTCATCCTGAAATACATTGAGGTCGGTACGTCATCTATTTGTTTATTTACGGTCAAGATTCGATTTGAAGCCGTTGACATGATTGCAGGCAATTTAGAGCATACCTACTGCAGGTTAACGATCCGTACATACTGACTGAGTCACTAGGAAAGTCATCGTCAGTCGCTGTACCAATTTTGATGAATAATTTTGGTATAGAGATAGATTGGACTTGGATTGACCATTTGGAGCCCAACGTGCATAATAAGGTCATGTCATAGTGTAATGAATTTATTACACTATGGTCATTCTTCGATCAGGATCAGGAGTAGGTACTGCCGCAGAAGAGTGCTAAGTGCTACAAGTTGAATAATTATACTACTTTTTAATGGATTGAATAGTAAATATGCTTAACACAAGATCGAGGTCCTACGCGTAAGCTCTTCCGAGTGGCAGAACGAGGAAGATGAAGACGAAACGTCAGCGCAAATGACATTTCATAGGGATAAACCCCAGATGTAGCTTTTGCCTCGAAAAAGTCATTTCGTGTTGAAGTGCAACCGTGGGCAACAAGAATTTATGAATATATATACGCGGTTAAAATGCGCAGTAACGAGGATAAGGAAAGGTTTATTGTGATGGTTTGGGCATGTAGAGGGAACGGATGAACGGAGATTGACGAAACATGTATACCTATAATGCAGCGAGTATGGATGGACGAGTTGAAGAGGCCGACTACGGAAAACAACCAAATTCTGGACATTCTCAAAAAGGCCTTTTTGAGAGCATACATACACCAACGAACTAACAAATATAGACGAAGCGAAGGTATCCCAGGATCGTAGCAACTTGAAATCTATATTCTCTGCTTACCCCCATGGGAGACAAGCGCGATACTATGTATGTATTTAAGTAAAAGGTGCACTGACATTGAAAGAAGAGTTGATTTAAGAGTTTTAAATATCTTATCGACGTAGATTTATGCATGTTGACTCGTTAAAAATTTAAATGTTTTTTTTATTACCGTTGGCTTGGCACTCGGCACGACTCGACTGACAGTCGAGGTTCTTCTGTCCACCGAGACCATACTAAACATCAGTGACTTCTAAAACGGTGGCCTTCGGTGGCGAAGAGACCGTGCTGGAATTAAAATCCGTCCGTTAGATAATGAGATTACTGATCAAATTACTCTGACTTGATGTTGTCCATATTCTACAGGTATTCGTAGTTAGGCAATACGCATCTCCAGCAGACAAAACGGATTGTTTTTGGCTTATATTTATGACTAGCTTTCCGCCCGCAGCTTCGCTCGCGTGGACAATACGATTTTGACCGTTATTTTTTTTCTATTTCCGGCGGGATATTGTAAATTGTCTAAAATTAAGACCAAATAATTTGCTCCACTATATTATTTTATTGAAATATAAAAATAGCATGTTATTTTTTTATTAATTTATTCATGGCCTTTTAGCTAGAGCGATGGTTATTCTGGACGCCTCGTAAGGTCGATTTCAATGAGGAGGTACAAATACCGGAAGACCAATTTGCTCTCAAAAATTAAAATTGCACTTCTTTGTATACCACATTGGTTTTTCTGTCTGGTATCAAAATGACCAGACTGCTATTAATACAGTAATAGGCAAGGTAGAATTTCCTGTGTGAGAAGCCGTTCTTCCCTTAAATCTATGCCTGCTACCCTTAATGACTGAAATTTAATTTATAGCATTACAAAGCATCTTCTTAAAAACATAGGCATCAATTCACACATTCGAGGTATGAAAACTGAATCCCCCCGAGCACATCCAGTAATCACAGTGACCTTTTTAATATTTTTGTGCAATGCTGATACTCTCAGTCTAGTCCCGTTACATAGCTTAAGTGCCAATCTATAAACTTCGTTTGTATATTAGAAAAAATAGGATATACTCTAAGATCTATCATCGTCACCTGTCACTACTGTATTCAGGAAAGATGATAAACATTTTTACAATCTCCATTTACTATTTTAAGTAATAGCTCAGAAAACTCTCCAGCAGACGCATCTCTCTCGTATTTCTTTTTAAAGATAATCATTATGTTGGGTCATAGGTATGACGATGTCAAGGAAGCTCTGACTTCGTCTGCTCGTGTTCCTCTAGGTACAACAGAATCTGACGGAATTCCCCTGCCAGCAGCACAGTAACTCCACCCATCACTCTATTGCTGCCTCTAACATTTTTAAGAAGGGTTCTATGGTGTGCCTCTCAATCTCAATTCCACTTTTGTTTGCCATAGAAAGTATTTTATATGTGTATCAACTGTGGTATCAACCAACGTTTCTTGAATAAAATCACATTGAGTTTTCAAACATGACATGACATGTGTCAAAATAAAAAGTAAATTAAATCAAAAGCACTAAGGAGTATTGATATCAAAATCGAAGCAAATCATCCCGAAAATAACTTTCCCCCCCTTTTTTAAGTCCGTTTGGGGATTAATTTCAATAAAATACGAAACACATCTTCCATCAATTCTGTTAAAGAACGTTTATGCAAAATTTGAAGCAGATTGGACCAAGGAATCACGTTGTCCCATACAAACTTGGCCCCCCTTTTTCACCCCCTTAGGGGTATAATTTCGGAAAATCCTTTCTTATCGGATGCCTACGTTATACAAAGAATACACCCTCCAAGTTTCAGGTCTCTACGATCAGCGGTTTAGGCTGTGCGTTGTTCCGTCAGTCAGTCAGTCAGTCAGTCAGTCAGTCATTCAGGACAAAGGATTTTATATGTATAGATGTATAGATGATTTCGAGGCCAAACAAAATTAATTGTTTATTTTATGCTATTAAATTTGGAGTCATCGTGTTCCGTTTTCGTGCTTGCTTTGCTGATAATTATGTTCACATAATTATTTTTACCTAGATAGCAAACTAACTAGATATGACAGACCTCTTGTGTGGGCTTGAGTCATCCACACGTATTTTTCTAATCATTATAAACATTATTACGAATCGTGGATTCGTGGACGGGTCAAAGCCGCTTTCTTCAAAAGGACATTTAAGGAAAGGTCGACAGTTAGGAAATGCCGACGCCATCTAGCTTAAAAAAAAATTAAAACGGACTTGTAGAAAGATCTATTTTTTAACCGACTTAAGAAAAATTAAAAAGGAGGTTATACGTCTGTAATTTGTTTTTTTTTATGTAGGTATGTTTACAGATATAAATATAATTTATCGTTGAACTGTCTATAACAGTAGTATTAGGACTTATTACTCCATTTATTACATCTGCCCTATACTTCTATATTATGCTTATGTTGTTATTATTCCTCGCTTTGGTGGTAAACGATGGATGGATAGGGGTGGTAGACAAGACTAGGTGGTACCATAGTGTAATGAATTAGATTTCATTACACTATGGTGATACTTCTTCTTCTACGTGTCGAAGGTACGTATTTTTTTTATTTTGGTGGTACTATAAATACCTACCTACCGTATTTAAAATGTAGTCTTTAAAGAAAATACGAGATCATTATTATCCGTTATCAAAGCGTGCACTACATGTTAAAGAACACGTCCCGTGTTTTTTATTGGGTTTTAATTGCAAATGGTCTTATTGCTCCAGTGTTAAGGTTTATTTTCATATGTAGATGTAGAATATGGTTAACGGTACCAATACGCTTCGCAGTCGCAACAACTTGCAGTAAAACCCGTCGGACTCTTTCGAGAACAACCGACTTGTGAACGAAGCTGCCCGAAGCGTGCCGAGCATTCTAGACGCAGACTATTAGACGCGTCGGGGTTACTAGCCTTGTGTATTAATTTCCACTGAAGTAAGTACCGCTCGATTTATGTTTTATTGTGACGCCAATAATTTAAAGAGAAGTCCACTAAAAGATCGGTAACCGGCTTATTAACGACCCTATTTTATACCTTCTTTATTTTTTTTATTTATCACCTAGCCTCAGTAGGTGTGTATAGGTAATGACTATCAATGAGTAAGTAAGTACACAGTAAGTATCTAAGATACCTAATGCGCAAGTAAATAAGAAGTAAGGGTACCTAATGGGTACCTACATGCTTACTAAATTTATTATTTTCACCTGTTATAAATTACTTACCTAATGTAGCACATAATTCAAACACAATTTGAATTGGTACCTATATGAATAAATAAATCAATACTAGAGTAAGTACTATTGTAGTACAAGCAGGTAGGTATTATGTTTTGTAATTTTGTAGGTATCTTACTTTGTAAATAAGTGTTTAGGTCGGCGGCCTCAATAAAAAATATGACATTCATGTATCAGCAAGCGCCCTCTGACACTTTTTACGTAAATTTTGAAAAATAAATGCAGAATTTATCCACGGTGTTAGCAACATTACGTAGTTACACTTAACAATAATAGAGGCAGGTTAACTTGAATATTGCGGAAGTTTCCCGAAGTGTCTGGAAACTGTCTAGAGATGAGCACACAGACAATACAGCTGGCACGTGCAGTGGAACGTCACGTGTCTGTAAAACGTGACCGGTGACCCGCGCCTGCGCGCCACGCGAGTCTCGCTTTCGCGCTAACCACGGCGCAGTCCGACTAAATTAAAAATACTCCACGCAAAAATATTACGTGATAAAATGTAATGACTTATGCACTTGTCAGGGTTATAGCTACATAATTATCTAAGCAGATTATGGCGCCCGGGTGTATTCCAAATATTTATTATCATTGATATCGTTGTGTGACGTGTAACAAAACATAGTAAAGTTCCGATATGGAAAGATAAATTAGGTGTGGAAATAAATTATTATGATCGATTTTTTTAAGCATTTCTTCTGCTACTCTACTCATCTACATTACATAATTGTATAAAGTAAGGGGTTTTATGTAGGTCTAAAAACTGAAACTGCACATGCAGATACTCCACTAACACAATTAAGTATTTTATATGCTACAAAATATGTCGCACACTTAATAATAGACGCCATAAGCGAGAAAAAAATATATTTTAGTACCTATCAATAATTAAATAATTACTAAATGAATTAACAATTCTTACAATACGTAATTTATTATTATGTCGCTATTTTCATGGAGGTTTATGCCATAAAGTCAGACCAGTTGAAACTAACGAAACGTTTTTGCGATTTTCCAACAAGTAGCTTATTTTGAGATAGGTCAGTCTAATATTAATATTAAGCGTGCGATAAATATATTTTATTCGATGCGGAAATTTAAACCGGCGCGCAGTGCCTCGAAACGCGATAACAAATTCCTCCACAACTCCACCAAAAACTAGGTCCCTAATTCATAGGTAACAAGATTTTATAGGAGAAGATACTTGACGCCTCATAAATCTAGTGGGCGCCCGCTACAATAAAGGTCCCGAGTTTGACTCCCAGGTCAGTAGCGCCTCAGAGTTTGAATTTGTGTATAAGCTCGCCTATTACATGGGACCTAAACTTACCGAACTGTGGGTACCTGTAACTGTACATTTTAGTACACTTCTGCCTAACCCTTCGAGGAATACAGGTGAAAATGTTACATATTTATCTAGGTCACCTTACAATAGGCTTATTACAATAATATAGGTTTTTAGTGCGTGCATAAAAAAAATACTTTATCATTTTTTTTTATCAAGGTCATGGCATCTGGCAAAATGCATAGTGTCGTACTATCAAAGCTACATAAAAATTATCAATCTTTATTTTAAAAAAAGATCAATGTTAAATTAAACCGCTGTACGAATAAAATAACCTCGCTATTCACGTGCTTCAGATAAAATGGAAATTTCTGGATCCTAATGTCGTAGGGTTGGCCCACGGAAGAGATAATGTTTCTTTCGTGGGTATACCTATGCCCGGGTATTTATTTTTATGTCCAAAATGCCTTGGCAGAAACCTATATTATATATAACATGGGTATTTAAATGATAATAAAAAAAAACACGGATCTAGATGAGCATTCTGAATGAATACATTAACATTTTTCATCGCATAATATTACTTCATGAGATAGACTCTGAATAAGGATTAGTTAAGGTTAACAGGTTTGCCAAACAAAAACAAAATGCAGGCACAGACAAAAAAGTCAATTCTATTCCTTCTAGGTCCAACCAGGTAACAAGGTATTATAATAAATATGTCATGTAAGGTATGTATGCCCAATTTGCAATGTTTTTGCGTTACTTATTTGAATTAATTATTTTTGCATGGAAGCCGTGTGGTCATTGTTTGTGTCTAAACTTGTAGAAGACATAGAAGGGCCTCACGGAATATCATCTACTTATAAGTTTGTCGTATGCACGCATTGCACGTGTACATGTTGTAGTACACACGGCTACAGATTAAACTATACAATTCCAGTTTAAACTCTCGCATTGGTTTCCATACAATAAGAGGCCAGCATAAACTTGTATAGATTGACGAGTAGCCGTGCATACTACATAATTGTTATTTCTTTTTCTTGATTTAAGTATACAAAATAAATAAAGGGCTTATTATATTGTTTACGCTGTAAGTAGTAAACTGATTATAGTTTGGAAGCTTGCGCAGTCGCACGGTTTACGGAGAAGGGGACGACCCGTTTTATAAATAACTTTTATCAGTACTCATATTATGTATTCATACATTGGTACATTAGTATTTATGTGTACTTTTGGCTCCTTTGTCGATTACTGAAGCCATATTTGTTTGTTGAAAGTAAAAGTAAGTTTAGAAAACAACAAAAAAATTGTCAAAACAATATCATAACTTTTTTACTATTCTATTATAAATATTCTGACTATTCCTACAACTACTCTCAAGTGTCAACCCTATATAATTAAAAGTGGCACTAACCGTCTTACCTTTTTTATTAATAAACATGTGAAATTGACGATAAGATTTTTTCGACAAGGCTTGTTCATTTGTTTATATTATATATCAAACCATGGGTGATAGATTGGAGCATTCGTTTGCTCATCATAGCTACCTTGGCTTATGCCCTTAGAGAAAACCTGAAAAAATATTCTTGTGTAGGAAAAATTTGACCAACCCTGGCCTGCGTTATTGTCATGTTATTTTCATTGCATAGGTAGGACAAGCTTGCTTCGCCAGAAAATCTGCGACGAGAATGCACAAACTGTTCAAAATGATTTGTGGAACTAAGGAAATTAAACTTTATCTCAACGCTGAATTAGAATGAACATCGTTCACGGCAGCAGCGGTAATTTTGAATTTGTTTTATTTCCATTAAAAGTTTAATTTCCCTAGTTGCTCAGATGATTATAAAGTCTCTTCACTCCGGTATACCTACCTACATGTTTGTTGTTGGCTACACCTACCTATCTTAATTTCGTTAGTAAGTAGATAGGAAGGTACTACCTACTTAAAATACCCCCAAAGAAAAATTATCGCTGCTCGTTTGATAGGCACCTGGGTCAAAAATAAGCAGGTCATATACAAGATATAAACTAATATTCATAACTTGAGAGTTGTCAAGGAACACCCGGATGGAACGAAGTTCCTTTCGATTAATTAGTGAAGGAATTGTAATAAAATTTCATTTTTTTTAAGTTATAATAGTATTTTTTTTTATTATTAACAAATATAATGTAATATAAACAAAATGTAAAATAAAACAAAGAGAGAGAGAGAGACAGACAGAGAAACATGCGCACGCCGCACAGCTTACAATAGCAAATAGCAAAATACTATAGCAAAAAGTGTCGTGACAACTTTTCGTAAGATTTTTTTCCGTCTAGCCCCCTTTCACAACGCGCGAAAAGGAACTTCGTTCCAAAAATCACTCGGCAATCTAATACAATATTTGTATTATATTTATTTTGATGCCCAAACCCCACTTTGGTTACTACCGTGATCTAGTACTGCCAGAAAGCGTAATGTCATTAGGGCAAAAGTAGTACATTCGATGCAGTAGTCTGTGCATGAAACGCTTTCACACCCACGCTCGCGTCTGTGAATAATTTGGACATCACTAGACGCCATCTTTGGTGGGGGTGTCAGGAACAACCCGACCTTCAACGTTTTGATAAAAGAACAGGTCATTGACCTTTAAAATACCTACTTACTATTGTAGGTATCTGCATAACGGTGGAACTTTTTTCTTCAATTTGGTATTTACTCGCATAATTAAATTATATTCAAATATAACAAACCTACCTACATAATTATCAAGTAGGTAACAGACTAAAATCCATTTCTCTTGTTTAAATTCAGTGATCTTACTTACTCTTATTAATATAGTAGGAGATGTCTAGGTAATTATAAAATAATATAGAAGGCACATACATAGTTTTCATTGCTGGATCAGTCTAGAATGCTCCAAGATAGGTTCTTAGCATAGATTACCACTTCAAAACAATATAATTAACAATCATTCACTTATGAACTCGACTCGTACTACAACTACGATAGTAACATTCTCGAAAGATTTACAAGGAAACCGTTTTCATTGATGTGATGATAAAAATAGTGGCGCCAATATCTATAGTAGCAGACAGACAGCGCCATCTATGATAATTTAATTATAACTTATCTGTTTATATCTAAACGTCTATTCATTGATGAAACATTTTCATTTT
This sequence comes from Subacronicta megacephala, assembly GCA_958496365.1. Lineage (NCBI taxonomy): Eukaryota > Metazoa > Arthropoda > Insecta > Lepidoptera > Noctuidae > Subacronicta > Subacronicta megacephala. Next base: position 16,872,059 of record OY292514.1, read on the forward strand.
CTTTCTTTACATTATTTTCAGCATAACTAATATTACTTTCATACATTTTACTCAATTATTGGGTTTTTCTATAAAATTTTCAGTAGGAGGTAGCAGCTCGGAGTTTGGATTTGTATTTAATTTGTGATTGCTTCTTTGAAATATAAAAAAAATATGGCGAACTCTGGATGTACATTAGTATACCTTAGCCTAAACCTTCAGAAAACACAGGCGTGATGTTATGCTAAATGTTAAATTTAATTATTTTTATAAAAAAAATATATATCTATTTATCGATGTTAGAAACATTGCTTATATTTTTCCATAAGGCGTTCTCTGACAATGGAAATGTCCTTGGTCATGGGCGTGCCGTGTCGCGAATGACAACAACCAACATTATATTTATTTATACAATCGCCATTAAACATCGATTCTGTTCACACGTGGGTAGCTATGACATAATGGCGTCTTGAGCATGCCAATCGTGGTTTGTCTAGATTAAGAACTGAAGAGAAAATAATGTTCTTTGTTAGTGATTAGTGCAAAGAAAGTTGGTACTTAGAGCGTCGGAGGCCCAATTCTTCCATCAGTCCCCTTCCTTCTCCTTAGGGTCGGCAACGCGCTGGAGATTATAGACGGTGTTGTAAGTGTCCATAGGTAACATATGTGGGGAACGTAGCAGAGCGCCAAGTTAATTTGAAATAATGTATGATTTAAACTGTTAAATCTCTGGTTTATCCAAATTAGTAGGAGGGCGAAGCCCTAGCAAAAACATATGTCGTCGTCTTCTGACTGACGTCTCGAACAGTTCAACTTTTGAATTAAATAGATTATTGTTTATTCTTAATTTAATCTTTATGGTTTCATTTTAAAAAGGGTAACCGATTAGGTACCATCAGGCGGGCCCACAGGCGGGTCGTATGCTTGTTTTCCACCTAGAGTTTAAAAAAAAAACTTAGAAACTAGCTATAAACAATAGATGACGTAATTCCGGGCTTGTGCCTCAGTAGTTACTATGCTGATCAATAGAACTGCAAGTATATGCTGTGCTTGCTACTGTCAATAAATGGCCGAAGATTCTTATCATATACTTTATATATTATTTATTTCATTTATTTATTTATTTAAATATAAGATATAAAGAAAATTATAAGATTCTTATCATATACGTTATTCCTATACTTGTCCAAGACCTATCAAAATTCCAAGTAGTAGGTCAAGCCCGAAAGGTGTGACAATCAGTATGTATCATCTATGCTATCATCATCTATGCTTAGTGTACTGTGTTGCCCAGAAATTGGGTTATGGACGTCTAATGACAGAAAAAAAAAATTAGATCCGCTATGGTTTGTTTTTATCATAATTGACAAACCACTCAGAGGGGTCCCTACCTACAGTGAAGGGCGTTAACCCATCGCCCACTGACACCATAACAGAACGCGTTCTTGTCACTTACTCTAATGAGAACCGAATGATTCATTTGGTTTTTTTATTAAGAAAATCCTTACTTACTGGGTTATGAAAAAACCCGGTTCTGTTACTTATAACTCCATTAGGTATCCTCCATTATCATTATATGACCTAGGTATATTGAATTTGCACAGAACAATCTGTACAAAGATTCTAATAAAACGATTTTTTAGCTTTTGCCTGCGGATTCGCTCCCTCGGAAGGTGTTTTTTTATAAGAGAAAAACAAAAACAATTCCTTTTTGTTATCAGAATTTAATGCTTATCGTATAAAATGAGACATATTTCCTAAACCTCAGTTTCTGAGACAAAACAACAAAAATATATCAGAAACCATCAAGGATGATCTCTTCTTTGTATGGGTCTGCATTTTTATGTTTCAGGATCCGAAACATTGAGATTTATTATCAATATAACGCGATAAAATTCGCAAGGAGAATTTTTATTTTAATATCTTTTATATCTCGTAGGAAGGTGTCGGACCAGTATTTATAAATAATTCCACCCAAACTTCTCATCGTAAAATATAATGCTATAAAAGTCAAAAGCTCACGATATATTTTTAGGTGCATACTCATGTTTGTCTAACATTTGGGCTAGTCTTCGTTATTAGTATGACCTTAATACGCGTATCATGATCGTCTACACGTGTTTCCTACATAGATGATGTACTAACTCGTATATATATATTGGCATAATAGACGCAATGCGACGCATGATAGACTAGAATATAAACATGGAAATGGCCGCCCGCACCGCACACTCCGCGACCATGAATCGAGAAAAGGGGTGTGTCAGATGAAAAAGTAGATAGATTTAGTTATAAAACATGTTATACATAGGTACCATACCATAACGCATTTACTCCCAGACGGTAAGTTAGGCAGAGGTGTAATAATGTACACCTACGACAGTAATAATGTAATAAGGCGTGAACTGCGAGCCTTTTGTCATTAACTGGACTCAAATCCTAACTGAGCTGCTACTGAGAATTTCTGAGAAAAACCCAATAACAGTATTTAGTATAAGATTTTTTTAAATGAAGAAAATAATAATTTTATTAAAACCCGTAAAACTTACGATAGATACGAAGATACGCATGTCATGTTGTAACAGTAAAAAACTAATCACGCTTGGTGTGATCAAATAATTCACACTCTCACAATGTAAAACTGGGCAGAACAGTTTCTGAAACATACCACAGTATTACAAACTCGTGAGTAAATAAAGTGTTTTGTTCTGTGTATCAGGTATATGATATTAAAGCTATGGAAAACTGTGTTCGTTACTGGTAAACAAATCTATCTGAATAAATAAAATGGATAGCAATTTACTATGAGGAGTCGTGCCAATTATTCAAGATGGACAACCTCTGACGCCTAGGTAGGTATGTGCCAATTTTTCTTACAAAGGAAGGAGAAGAATATGCATGGAAATAAGTATGAATGAATGAATGGTATGAAGTGCCAATGACTGTATGAGAAAGTAGGGTATAGTTTTTTGGCAACAAATATCATGTTGATTTCTTGGAATTTAAGAATGTAACTAATCATTTGCTGATAATATTCTGTCGTATGACATACTTACATAGTTACACGCCTACCATATATATAGACAGCCCTGACTATTTATAAGTATTTAAAGTATCCATGACATGGCGAATCTGGCCAAATCTGCTATTACAATAGTTATATCAGAAGTCCAATGAAGACTGTGAAAAACCAACAATTGTGATGTCATTCATTGAAACAATAAATTAGCTTGAATAGTAATAGAACTTAAGTATATTCTGAGAGCCTATATCTACATTGCAGAGTCAGCTCTAGATATGAATAGCTTGATTTGTAGCTGTGTGTACGATTACAATTGACTTTCTTTGTTTTTGTGCTGCAGGTAAAACTTGTCAGGGTCGTGGGGAATATCCCTTACCCCTAGTAATAAGACAAGGGACAGATTTAGTCAGAATGAGTCCGACATACTCCGTACAATCCTGGAAGTGGACGACCTATGAGAATTTTTCGTATTTTAATAAATTGTGTATATTAAAAATTATTAAAACATAATACCTGTTGCTAGTCTGTGTTATTTTCTCTTATCATCAAGATAACCTTAGATAGGCTTAGTAATTCCTCATCAAGATTCCCATCTTTAGTCATAGCATTTTGTTAAGGCAATTACACTGAAAAGCTCTCATTGTTCTCCATATAGTTTGCCTATGGTTTCGAAATAAAGTGAATATTTAAAGTTGATGTGTCACAGACCACACTAGCACACCAGGCTGGTGTTGGTCATTGCATTATGATAATATCTAGGCCTCGAGTTTATCGCCAACAGATGCTCGACCAGTCGTCATTATGTTGTAAACCTTTAACCTACCACATACTTCTGTTGATATTCTGTGGATATTTATTTGTTTTCATGAACCAACTGCCTAATTGGTCCAATACAATGATTGCAAATTAGCTGTATGTGCTGAGCCGAAGGTTCAATTCTCAGGTTAAGCAGTGATACCTTTAAGAGTTCCTCTAAAATTCTCAGTAATAGCTAGAGTTTGGATTAAACAGGTATTTATTAATGGCAAGAGGCAAGCTGAACACTATAACATTTGAACCTGTTTGAGTCCAAAAATGGTCTGAAATTTAATGCTGTATTTGCACCAATCTAGAACGATTTAACCACAAATTTTACTTGATAGGTCATAAGTTTGTACAAGTTCCTAAAATATTGCGTATTTGTTAGAATGTACGTATAAAATGAGTACCTAAGTAGGTATAATGAAAAAAACATAATGATGTTAAGAGGAGTGTCCCTCGCGAACGCAACAATGTTGCACAGTTGTCGCTGTCTCTATCCCTCGCGATGCGAACGCGTGCCCGAGAGGAGAAACAACAACATTTTCACGCGTATTTCGTATGTTCCGAATTTTGGAGATTACTCCTATAATATTGCTAATATGTAAAAAAAAAATCTTGTAAAAAAATATTCACTATATTATCTGGGTTTCCTTCGAATCAGAATGTTTCTGTATTGATACATTGTCGAGAAATACTAGCATAAAGTTGGGCCGTTTTTCAACGAAAATTGCCAATCTTTGAGCTCGTGTAACTTTTTAACCGTATATTGAAATGAAATTTTATATTACAGAAACACGTATATTAATGATAAGATTGTTACTGCAAAATTTCAATGACTTTCATTGTTTAAAATTCAAGCAAGGGCCAAACTGCGTTTGTATGGGGCGCGAAGCGGATACTATCCTCTTAAGGTAAACAGTTACTTAAATTCCAAATACAAAACATGACACATAAAAAAACAGGTTGCTCCCAAATTTGTATCAATAGCAGCTAAGCTTTGAGGAAAGAAAGGCTGTTCTGAGGTCGACCGCAAATATGTTTCTTACAAACCCTGCCTTGAAGCAATAAAGGAGTAATTCTGGCATTAATGCTCGTAACTCACTGGATATTAGCCAATTATGTGCCAAAGACAGGTGGAGTCAAGGTCCTGAGAAATTCGCACAGGACATGCTAATAGGTCCTGACATCAGCCAGCCTTCGCGACTATAAAACCACACATTTTTCTGTTACCAAAATCTTCCAGTTCCTAATTGCATGCTAATAAAGTTGCAGGTAGTATAGCAAGTGTGTTGTTTGGGTGTAAATGTAAGTTTGTATCCAAGAACAAAGTTTGTTGAGGCCGCAAGGCCATCGTCCTCCTACGGTCACCCATATAACAATGCTAATCGTTTGTGACTCACTTTCGCATAGTGATGTGGTCATTAAAACATTTCAATGAGATTTTTCTATGTATTGTTATGATTTCCTGGATATTTCCTGGAGAAATCGTCCCTTTCAAAACAACAATTTTCAGTTTTGAAATTTGATTTCCTTATATCCCGGTTACGCCTATCTAGCCAACCCGATTCTAATAGAATAGAATAGAAAATCTTTATTACGGGCGCAGAATCATAAAGGGTTTATACTTAATAGTAACAATTTTCCTAAAATTTTATGCACCTAGCTACATGCACCTAAGCAATGAAACAATATCATAAGGTTGAGGCTTAGCGATCAATAAAATCAACGTACATTGTACCACGTCTTCTAAATCAATCTTTGGAAGGCGAATAGGAATTGAGTAGAATCGACAGACAGTTGTTTTCAAAATGAGGAAAACCGGATCCAAAATAGGATCAATATCCAACCGACTGAGACGTATTGTCTGTCTGGTCTGGAGTAACGGAATTTCGCGGAATTAAAAAATAAAGACTACGTCAAATTACGTCATATATAAAGTAAATGATTCACAAACTTAAACTAGACTTGTCAAAAGTGGGATAAGATTACCAGAGGTTCAAATTTAATAACAGGTAAAAGAAGACTGCCTCGTTGGTCTAGTGGTCCCAATCGCGACTGCTACGCTAGAGGTCTTGGGTTCGATTCCCAGGTCGAGCAAAGTGTTATTGAGTTTTTCTATGAAATTCTCAGTAGCAGCTCGGAGTCTGGATTTGTGCCCGGTGAATGGCAATAGGCTCGCCCCCTATTACATGGGACCCAAACATACCGGCGAACTGTGGGTGTACATTAAGTGCACCTCTGCCAAACCCTTCGGGGAATACAGGCGTGATGGTATGTTTTTAAAAGTAAACGGCGAAGGAAAGCATCGTCCAGGAAACTCTTTCGAAACATTTTCTCAGCACCGTAGTTTGCAACCTGCACTGGGCCAGCGAGGGGACTAAAGTATAGTCTAACCTTTTACATTCTGAGAGGAGACCCGTGCCCAATAGTAGAACATAACCTACAGCAAATAGGTGGACATGATGATGATAAAACGGAACTTCCCTGTCAAGCTGACTCCCTTTTTCTAAATAAGGGAATTAAGCATAAGACAGCTAATGTAAGTAAAAATTATTACCTAGTGCCATCTCTATCTCTACACTATCATCATCAATTCGTATTTGTCCACTGCTGACCATAGGTCCCTTTTAGTAAACGCTAAAGAGCCCGATCTTAAGCTAAAAGAGCTCGGAAGAACAAGAAGTTCGGGCTCTGTGGCGGCATCCGGTTACTGCCAGCCGCCTTCCGCAAATGAGAAATAAATACATATTTAATTATATCATTAATTAATTTTCGAATAAGGCCATAAGTGATTTAGTATTGATTCTTTGTATAATTAAAATGCAATACAACAACAGCCATCACTAAAATCTAATCATGTTGATATTAGCCCACGTGCTGCATAGCTCAAATTTTTTGTCGTCGCGGTAAATATCAGCTTATCGATTTCCTCTTAGTTTCTAGATTTTATACTTTGTTTTGATTGGTCGGTTTTATTTTCAAGAGAGAAGTTTATTATTATTCGACTTTTTTCATAGGTATGTCTAGACTACTTCCTACTTTTCAGCGAAAACGGATACGTCTTACATATTTTATTACGACTTTGGCATTGATCTATCTAGTTATATTATAAAGTTCTTACTCGTAAATTGACGAAAATCGGCTATGTTATTATTGTATCAAAGGCTACCTCTACTTCCTTTATTATAACAAGCCTTTGCGCGCATTTTCACTCGCATCACAAATAACATTTTCAGACAAAAAGAAGCTTGTCCTTCTCCAACGTCCAGTCTATCTCTATGCACAATTTCATCTAAATCAGTTCAGCGATTTAAATGAAAAGGCAAGAGATATATCTACAGAGTTACTTCCGCATTTAATATTATATATGGTAGGTGGATAACACAAATAACATTATAACGCCATCGTCATATCTATGTAAAGTTCTGATAAACTCCGTTATCCCTACTCATATTATAAATGAGAAAGTAACTCTGTCTGTCTGTCTGTTACGCTTTCACGCCTAAACCACTCAACCGATTTTGATGAAATTTGGTACTGGGATAAACTAAAGCTTGAGAAAGGACATAGGCTATCTTTTATTGCAAAAAATAATTTTGAAGGGGTTGAATAGGGGATAAAAGTTTGTATGGGAGTTCGTCATTTTTTAAGATAAAACCAAGAAACTTTATATTAAGGCACTTGATAAGAAATAAATAAATATTTGTTCTACCGTTTTTGAAATTTCGACCTGTGTGGGGATGAAATAGGGGATGAAAGTTCGTTTAGAAGTCCAAACAAACTCACGCTCTCAAGTTTAACCCTGGAACCGACTTTGATGAAATTTGGTACAAAAATAGACAAGATACTGGGAAAGGATATAAGCTACGTTTTTTTGTAAAAAAAGGGGTTGAAATAAGGGATGAAAAATTGTATGGTAGTTTGTCATTGTTGTAGATAAACGCTGAAACTTTCTGTTTAGGCACTTGATAAGAAATAAATAAATATTTGATATGGGGTTTATGTAATTTCAAACTGTGTGGGGATGAAAGTCCGTTTGTATTTTGCAAAATTTGGTACAAAAATAGACTAGACCTTGGGAAAGGATATAAGCTGCGTTTATGCTTATTTTTTATTATTTTTTAGCATTAAATATTGCGAAATTTTCACAAAGAAATGAATTTTCTAATTAAAGAAAATTTCTAATGAAAGAAAAATAAGCATAATACGGTAAGGCAACATCGTTCGACATTGAACTACCTGTAAAGGCAGTCGTGTTGGTTGAAAGACATAGTAATGTCTTCAATAGATGGTGCCGACGTCGCCTCAAGACGTAGAAGGTGGAAGAGAAATTCGACATCACAGGCAGTGGTCTCGGTAGCTTAGTTGGTAAAGCGTCTGGTGTACTTAACCAGAGAGACGCAGGTTCAAACCCTGACTGAGATCGAATTTTTCTTTCACTAGAAATTTTCTTTAATTAGAAAATTAATTTCTTTGTGAAAAGCTGCGTTTATATTTCGGTAAATCATAAAGTTGGACAAATTTTGTGGTCTACCCGAGCAAAGAAGCGGACAGAAAGATAATACCTATGTACGGATAATTTGCAATTTCCCGCCAGAATTGGAAAAAACTAAACAGTCAAAATCATGTTGTCCACGTGGGCGAAGCTGCGGGCGGAAAGCTATTTTACAAGAAAGGAATGTAATCGTTTTCCCATATAAAACTAAGATTAAACTCTAAAGCACGTAGAAATACTAATTCTGCATTGTAGCATTATACAATATTACAATGGACTTGACCAGAGTGTATAATGATGAGTATTAAAACAAAAATATCATTCAGCATTAAATAAAACAACTGATTTACTTAAATTATTTTTATTACAATTAATAGAAAAACAAAATAAGTTGGTATGTCGTGGTATGCCAAATTAAACTTACAATCTTAATCAACTTATAACAAAAGACGGTTTAAGCTAAATCCAGACTAACAATATATATTTTTCTATAACAAAATCATTATTATTACGTAAGTAGGTATAGTTAAAACACAGTACCTATTACAATACATTTTACTAAATTAGATAACATGGCAGAAATAAACTGAATATTTGAAGCAGTAAATGTTAGGTACATATCGTGAAAAGCTACTGCTATTAATACACTATTACAATTAATGTAGTTTCGGATGTACCGTTAAAAATAGGAAAGTTGTATGGGTGATAGCCACTCAAAAAATAAAGATATTCATGAGGCTAAGTATTACCAACCAGTTAAAAAAACAGCTGTAGGACCTGAAATATGGCTTACGGGGGAACTTATTTTGAAGATGATTATGGATTTGTTTGAACATAGTAGTAAAAGCCTAAACATATTAGTATTATCGTTATAGAAATCTATGTATAATAAAAATTAATTCCTATTTCCTTGGTCACGGCAACACGCGTGAACGGCTGGACCGATTTCGCTAATTATTTTTTGTTGTGTTTGTTATTGTCAGGAGAACGTTCTTACCAAAGAAAAAAATAAGAAAATTGCGCGGAAAATTAGAAAATTAAAGAAAAATCACAACGACAATTTTAACTTTTTTTTGTCCAGATCGAATTAAATGTTAATAGCTACGACAGGACAAAGTTTGTAGGGTCAGCTAGTAATAGATGTTTATCAAAAATAGGAAGAAATTACAGAAACTGCTTCACAGAGTACGGTTTTTGGCACATTTGTAAACAAAGTGCAGTCTGGTCTCGACTTGTTTACATATTAGACTCCAAAGGTGGCAGACTTCGTGACTTCATGAGGTGAATCTTGGAATACAAATCGATCATAAATGTATATTTATATTTTGACTCGTGTAATGTACGCAGTGTCCATTCAAAGACGGTCCGAAGTGGAAAAAACATGTTCGAACTGTGAATGTCAAAACTGTGAATTAATTACCACTAATTTTTACCAAATTTTCTACCAAAGTTAACTCAATATTTTTTATTGTTATGAACTAAGTATTTTTACTTTCAACTAACCAAATTCATTTCAGGCAAATGTTAATTTTTTACACTAGCTTGGTAAAAAATTACGTCATTTGAACTTAAAATACTAAATACATTAATATTAATAGGCAAGAATCTGAGTATTCATATAAAGTAGTTGAACTTATTACAAATATTCACGTCACATTACGGTAAATAGGTAATGGAAAGCGCTTAATTAATAGATAGTATTTTGATCTATTCTTATAACTATTCAAAGGGTTTTTTACATGGAATTATAATAACAATAGATAGAAATCAGAGTAAATTATTGTTTATCATACTTTTTATAATAAGGAATGTTGTGGTCAATGCTTCTTTTGAATTGAAATGGATAAACCAATATCTGATGACTGCAATGATAGATAACAAGCCTTTTGTACAACACGGTTGTACAAATGTTGTTTTGTTTAAAACGGAATTGTTCCGTGTTCAAGTCTGTAGAAATTTGAGTAACATTAAACATACTACATACAGGATGTACATTTGAATCTAAGCAAGCTTTCGTTTTCTTTCAAGCATTATGAGGAAAACTGCACACCTGAGAGATTTGCTCCACGGCGTGTGAAGACAGTATATGGGTAAGTGATGATGATGAAGCTTTTCGGGTCCTTTAAGAGCCAAATCCTTGGAAAACAAAGACTTCTAACCTTATAATCTTGACACACTTGATATTGCGAAGAATAATGATGTGCTTCTTAAATCCTAAAGTAATTTAATACACATTTTCATCATAGAATATCGAAAAAACTAAGGAATTCCTCAGGGCACTATCTTGGGACCCGTAATAAAATTGATTATTACTATGGACGAAGTGTTTTAAATCTATCAGCTCCAGACAAACTTAGGTTCAAAAATACATCTAGTACTGTGGACTAGCTATAATATGATAGTTTCTTGTCCGGCAACTAGATTAAGGTCATGTTGTACCAGGGCTTCAAGCTCGGTTGCGGCAGCTCCCAGCAGTCAACCAATGGGTTGGTGGCACTAATGGCCTCCATGACTCGTGGCTGCGCTTCGTCCAGCAAGTCTTCGTTGGCGCAGATCACACCGGCGAGCGTCGTCTTGCGGATTTCTGTTAATTGATCTGTGGGAGTATTGAGTGTGTTTATTTATCAGGATACAATACAGGTATTTGTACTTGATGAAATAGCGTGTTTCATAGAAATAGTAGAATGAGACATAAACATTGGTTGTCTGGTCTGTTATATTTTAGGAGATTCTAAGTTAGTGATCGATACTGTGCTTTACATAGATTTCTTCGTAAGTAAATACTTACTCTTGTAATTGTATCTTTATACAATTAATTATTCCGTACATGAGTATGTAATGAACTGCACCTAATCTACTGGGCCGACTTTGTATGTGTTTAAGTGGCCCTGGAGCGATTGGATTCACAACTGGTCCCAATAGGTGGCTTTGCGATCGATTACGAGCTGGATGTCGAGACTGCTAGTTTTATATGGATACCGTAGAAAAAAACAAATGGCTCTTACCTGGCGTGAATGCAATCATGGGATCCGAGGTCTCATACCAAAACCGGTCGCCGAACTTCAACCTGAGGAACTGGTCAGCAATGAGGCAAGTCAGGGTGGGACCGAGGAGGCGGCCCTCAGGGTCTTCTGCTAAGGCGCCCGTGTATAGGTCGATGTCATCGACTGATCTGAAATAATTGTTTTATTATAAGCATCATTATTATCTCAAAATTGTAAAAGCAGAAAGAAAGAATTTAAAGAATACTGATGATAGGTTTTAAAGAAAAGAAATGCTAGAAATGCATGCCCTAAAACGTTCACGCATAAGACCCATACTTATATGACCTATTATAGTGTCAGCCGCTTTAAAGTTGTAGGCAAATATCGAAAGGAAACCGCATACTTTGGGAATATTCTAGACCGACTAAAGCTTGCCGACCTGCACTAGGAGGAGTATAATAGGAGATAAGGTATGGTCCACCCAGCGTGGTGTTATCTCCTCTTATTGTGAGAGAAGATTCATCCCCGCAGTTTACTACAACAGTATTGACAGCATTGATGATGACTATGACGATGATTAAAGCAAGCAACAGATGACAGCACAAGATATTTTGTTTAATTTCGCCTTTCTATATCTTCTCTTTTTCAAGAGGAATCTCAAAACTTACTTATAAATTTGACAGATCCTGCTGAACGAGGTTTCATCGAATATTGCCTTGAGGTCAGTGAAGTTCTTGGGGCGAGAGAATCCGCAGTGCTCCCTCCACACGGGATAGGAAGGCAAACCGTGGTCGCGTCCTCGCTGGATGTTCAGCGACACCAGGTCCAGACCACACGGACCTGGCTTCTTATCAGAAGGTGCAGAACCGTTGGCTGCGATAGGCCTCTCGAATAAGTGGTTGCTTAACTGGAAGAATTAATGTATAGGTAAGATGTGGAAAAGCGAACTATTATAGAAATGCGCCATACAAATTCTACAATAAGACTAGTTTTACGGAAAAAGGAAACAGGGAACATCTACACTCAATATTTTTCACAGCAATCAACTGTCTTCCTATATAGTCTATCCTAGATAACGATTTTTTTAATACAGGGATGTAGAAGTAGAGCCCATCCTCATATTCCGGCTTTTTTTGGTTTGTAGCTCCGTTTCAAGAACTCCATGTCATTGCGTCCCATTTCGCAATGACATGGGTCTATACAGGCCTCCTAAGGGTCGACAACACATCAGCAATTACTTCAGTATGGCCATGAGCGTCGATGACATCCATCCATTTTTCGTTGTGGTATAGCAACGCTGTTCGCAGCATGAATGCGAAGAAGCGAGGAGGCCGGAGGCCCAATTCCTTCCTCAGTCCCCTTCCTTCTCCTTTTTTCTTCCCCTCTCTTTCCCTAAATAGGCTCCGCAACGCATCTGCAACTCCTTTGGTTTTGCAGATGCCCATGAGCGGCGATGACCACTTACCATCAGGTAGGTAGTTCGCCTGCTCGTTTGCCGAGTTATCCAATAAAAAAAAAATCTATCAGTTGACAACGTCTAAATATAAAAAATGTCCATGTGTACCTCGGCGGTGACGTGCGGGTCCACAGTGTGCACGAGCGTGTTCAGGGCGGAGGTGACGGCGTCGCGGCCGCCGCTGCGCGAGTACAGCATGAACGGGTTGAACAGCATCTGGTGCAGCTGCGTGTACTGCACCGAGCCCGTCAGGCTGTTCGTGTTGTGGATCAGACCCTGACATAAAAACGATACCAACATGTAGCTTCTGGATAACTATGAATCCTATAATGTATAGACGTATTTCTCGTAGGCACAAGAAATAGTTGATTATCTCCAATCTGATGGTGACTATTGAATACTCATCATCATCATCATTATCATCAACCCACTGCTGGGCACGGGTCTCCTCTCCGTACGAGAAGGATTAGAATATAATCCACCACGCTAGCCTACTGCGGGTTGGTTAATACTATAGTTATAAAATGCTAGGAACTGATGACCTCTAAGAAAAACGCAGAAACAAACTCAAAGAACCATAAGTTAATAAGAAGTCAAAACAGTAGTACTTCAAGTTTGTGAATGACTAAATGTAGGGCAATTTCTGAAATGTTCTACTGAAAAGAGGTATGAGACTTTGAAAATAATAATCTCAGACGGTATGCATGCATGCATGCATGCATCAGTCATCGGAGTAAATATGGCACCATCTTTATCTAGTTAATTAGAATGGTGGATAAAAATATCTGTTATAGGTACCGGTAGTAATGTGTGTGCGAATCTGAATACAGCAGATGCGAAGTGGTTAGCGACGGAGGGGTCCACGGTGGGGTCGTACACGTCCGAGTACCCTTCACTCTTCAATGTCAAGTTAAGGTACCACATCACATCCGTACCTGAAATAGAACAGTTATAGTTAAACTCCGTGCCTCGCGTTTATCAGTTAAACCCGTGTGAATTTTCCAAAATCTTTTATAACATACGCCTTACGCCTGTATTCCCCGAAGGGTTAGGCTCCGAACTGCTACTGAATATTTATAGAAAAACCCAATGAAAACAGTTTGCTCGACCTGGGAATCGAACCCAGGACTTCTAACGTAGCTGGCTAGGACCACTAGAATAATGAGGCATCTTTTCTTAGTAGATAATATCAGACTTCATAGTTTCTAGAGATAAGTGAATGAGTTGTATTTCGCTTTCATGTATTCATAGTCTTAGTTTGTACCAAGTTTAGAGTATTGGTCAATGCAAATTAAGTTATTCAGCTTGCAGGTCCTTCGTCTTATAGCAGAACAATGATAGCTTGAAATCACAGATTTATTTTATGTCTGTGCTTGAAACTCTATTTGTGTATTTCAAAAAGTTCCTGTTATCTCAAGAAACACGCGTAATTTTTTCTAATATCCTGGAGAAGTTTGCTTGTCTAAAGGTCTGTCTTTCAGCACTTACCAAGTATACTGGGCAGGAACTCAGAGTATGTGATGTGTTGCATCTGCGCGCCCACGATCCTCCTGGCCTCCTGGTACACCTGGTCGTCGTCCCAGGTGGGGTTGTGCTGGCGCAGCTCGACCGCCAGCCGGTTGTGCTGCCGCGCCCAGATCAGGTGCATCGTGGTGAGGTGGAGGTTCTCATTGGCACGGTCGTCACCTGGAAGGATGAAGAAAGATGATAAAACTTGACAACCATATTTTAAAATCTGATATCATTAGTCTAGTGGTCCCTAGCGCGACTCCTACGCTAGAGGTCCTGGGTTCCATCCTCAGGTCGAGCAAAGTGTAGGAGCTTTAGTAGCAACTTGGACTCTGGATTTGTGCCAGGTTAATAACGCCCCCATTACATGGGACCTACACATATCGGCGAAGTGTGGGTGTACATTAGTACACCTCTGCCTAACCCTTCGGGGAATACAGGTGTGATGGTATGTTATGTTATCATCAGCCTACACTTTTTTTTTTATGGGATAATTCGGCAAACGAGCAGGGGAGCTACCTGATGGTAAGTAGTCATCGCCGCCCATGGACATCTGCAAAACCAAAGGAGTTGCAGATGCGTTGCCGAGCCTATTTAGGGAAAGGGAGGGGAAGGAGAAAAGGAGAAGGAAGGGGATTGGGGGAGGAATTGGGCCTCCGGCCCTCTCGCTCACCAAACGAAGCGCAGTAACTAAACGCTACTACTCGGACGTCGGTCTTCTGCGAGAGTGTGGTACTTCCCCGGTCGAGCCGGCCCATTCATGCTGCGAACAGCGTGGCCCTACCACAACAAGTCTGGTCCACTGCTGGACGTAGGTCTCTCCTAGTAAACGTCATAGTGCCCAATCTTCGGCTTTCCTCATCCAGAATCATAAATTAAAATGTTATATTTGGCTCTTATTTCAAAGAAGAAGTCTGCCAGTTGATCTTTTAGATTCTACAGAAGATGAAAAGTCGACAAAGCCTCTTCGTCATCATAGGCTCTTATAAATTTTGTTGTGGTGGAAAAAGAAGACAGTTAAGTTAGTATTACAGAGTGACATACCTGATTCAAAGCAGTACCGTCCCTTAGCGTTCATCTCAACAGTATTGCAGCTGTCATTTGGGTCAGTGGAAGGGGGTAGAAGTTCAGTAGCTCCAATCTTCAGCATTTTAAGCTTTCCGCCCACGAATGAACGGAGTTTGCCAGAGCGTTTCTCCCCAAACCCGTACACTGTTGAGCCGTCTATGAAGGCAGTGGCCTGGTTCAGTTGCTCGCGAGAACCTGCAGTGTAACCAGATAACTAGTTTTATAATGGTATAAGGTTTATCAGTAGTTAAATCGATGGAGGTCGTAAAACCATGGAAGAAGCAACTACTCTAGTAGGGATGAAGTTCCGTAGGAATATTCATCTTTTACAATGCACAGCCCACACCATCGATTTACA
The DNA here is from genome assembly GCA_958496365.1 of Subacronicta megacephala. Classification (NCBI taxonomy): domain Eukaryota; kingdom Metazoa; phylum Arthropoda; class Insecta; order Lepidoptera; family Noctuidae; genus Subacronicta; species Subacronicta megacephala. The sequence continues at coordinate 16,887,731 of OY292514.1, forward strand.
ATACTGCATAACTACAGAAAGGATGATCATGTAAGGGGTTAATATTTTTTTTCCCATAGTAACTGTCTATTGATCTCTGAGAGATGAGCTATCTATTTCAGAAAACACAGTAATAGATCAATTTTCTCCTTGAAGCTGCTGAGCAGGTATTCTAGATGCAGCTCTAATACACAGAAACATAATTATTGCATAATAGAGGATGATAGATGACATTATATCGTACCAAAGCGGCAGGTGGGTGCTGGGGCGGACCTGACGAACTCCATGCAGGTGATGTTATAGGCCTGGTAGAAGGGGTCGTCCACATCCAGCTGCACCGGGAAGCACTCCGGGTGTGGGGTCTGTGTCGGGTCGCAGCACGAAAGTGCTGTACCGTTCTGACCTGGAAATAAAATGAATTTAGGTAAACTGATTGTTAGGTGTAAGTAATATGTACCAAACTTATTGTTAAATAGTTCAAGTTCAAATGATTTTATTTCAATTAAGCTTATACAAGCATTTATGTAACGTTATGACTCTAGTTGCACGGTTCCAAAAGTTGATCCTATGGAGCAGAATCCGGCAAGAAACTCCATAGACACTTTTTTTTAATAAATGTGTGGCATTATTCACTGGTATATTTTGGCAATAAGAGGATTTGAGGACATTGGAGTTTATAATATATAAGTCAAAACATAGTAGGTATAGCGAGAGTAGATAAGGATATTCTGCGTCAGCAGCAATTATTGCTAGGCACTGGCTTTTCGTTGGTCACAAAATAAGTGTGCTTGATGAAATAATACGAATCCAATAATCATTTCAAAGTCAAAGTCAAAATCATTTTCCAATAACGCCCGCCCTTCGCCGCCTCTTAGTGTTTTTGCTGATTCCAAAATTCGATTCCACATATTCATAGATACCTAACTACAATGTCTAAGGCAGATCCTCAATATATTAAGTTAATGATAGAATCCCTACTACCTTCTCCAGACAAATTCAGACCGGCTATTTCTCTAGTGGAGTGGTGATAGGTTTCCAGCATGGTGGCGGTCACTGGCACTTTAAAGGCTTCCATCGTAAAAAGAAGAAAATTCCTCTTACCCTTGCTTATTGCAGTGGCGGTGATGTCGTGGTCGAGAAACTGTCCCCAGACAGCCAACATGACGGTGAACTCGGAGTCGTGGGCATAGCTGGGCCGGTGGACCGTCACGCTGACATCACGCGCGCTGGGCAGCCTCGCCCCGTCCACGCCCATTCGGGGCAAGCTGATGCCTACACAACCAAGATTATTGATGGTGTAGAACAATGAGATGAGTAGACAACAGAGAAGAATCCGCAAGAGAGAAAAATAAAACAGAAAGCTGCGATATTTGTTTACAATGCACGTACTTAAAATATACTTTAAAATATTTAGTTAATAATCATTGCAATAGGTTAGCTAGATAGGCTCGCGTATAAACATTTTGGCAGTGCATTGACATGCTACTGCAGCGAAGCAAATTTCATACAATTTTATACGTAATTAATTTAGTGTTCAAATAAGTCGGACAACCTAACCTAACCTAACCTTTTTTTTGGTCCTCAAAGAACAAAGATTTGTGGAGATGCTCCCTAATGCTTGCGCTCTCGACAATTTTTGGAAAAAACTATAGCGAAGAATGAACGGAACTTCCGAGATAGCAACATAAAACTTACCATCACCATAGTCAGCAAGCAGCACTCTTCTGAATGGAGTTTTGGAGACTCCCCAGCGGAGAGGGTTCGCCAAATTATTGCAGGCCCCGTTGATAGACCTGTACCTGGACGGTTTACAGGGCATTGGGTTTTGAAGGCAGTAGAGGGGTTCCAGGAACGAACCATTGAGTAGGGGACCCTGACCAGAACCACCTTTTCGCGTAGATATATCCGTTCTGGAAGAAAAGAAACAATTTCTCAAATTAAAGCACATAATATACCAAACTATGATGAAATAATTATGATAGAGAATTGGATAATCTCCAAAAAGTATCGACACACTAAAATGTTGTATTGCTTGAACGCATAATAATGTTTGGGAGTTTTGGTGGCCCAGCGACTTACGAATTGTAGATAGTAGGTCCTAGTTAGCTAAATTCCCCTGCTCCCAAATATGCTATGCTATAATAACGTTTGATACATAGAATATTCTTTATTTCACACCAGATGACAAAGGACAGGTTTAAAATCATAAGATGGCACATTGGACCAATTGGGACGGTGTTATCCATACTTGACAACTATAATGATAAGCTAATCTATTTCATCAGAATTAACAAAATAAGTATCTGGTCTCGCTGTTTCCTACTTAGTCTAACTGACTGGTTAAACTGGTTTAGTCACAACTGGTTAGACTTAACCAGTTACCGGCTGAATATCAGTATTTTAGCGGAGCAACTGCCAATTTCGGGACAATATCGATATGTGTGGCATTTTTCATTTTGATACGGTACATAGATACTGAGTAAATCCTTGTTAAAACTGTAGTATTGATCGATATGTTTTGGCGGAGTTCGGTAACCCATGCCCAATGAGGCGTCAAGAAGCCAGACCAAAGCCGCCAGGCTTAAGTTACATGGTTTTATAACAAGTATTGTATTACCACGACTGGTATATTTTCTCGTTCTAATTCCGATATGCGTTATAAGAGTACGATAATGTTAATACAACATGGTAATTTTGATTTGGCATTTAAGTAAGTTTAACTGGTTTTGCGGATGTTGGTTCAAAGTGCGTCACAGTCGTTCGACGATCGTGTGATGTCTTATTTATGGGCAGGTATCGACTCTATCTATCCTATTATCTATACTATTATTACAAAGAGGTAAAGTGTGTGAGTTTGTAGGGGATAATTTCTGGATCTACTGTACAGATTTTGAAAATTCTTTCACCAATAAAAAGCTTTATTATTCCTGAGTGACATAGGCTATATATTATCCCGTAAAATAAAAAGAAACGTATACTTAGTCCCGCGGGCAAAGCCGCGGACGGAGACTTAGTTATCGCGGTTTCTTTTGCATCCTAAAAGACTTTTAGAGACAAAAGATACTCCCCCCTTCAAAGGTAAACTGTCCCGGCGGTTAGGTAGCGGTCAGCGGTTTAAGCGTAGTTAGGTAACAGACAGGCAGATAAAATTGATTTCGCATTTTAATAATAATATCGATAGATTTTTTACAGATTTTACGCTAGATTGCCATCATATCTACTTCTTGCTAAATTAAAGTGTACAACAAAAAAACTCCAACAGACGATAAAGAAAATATATTAATGGTATCATAACGGATAGATTAAAACCAGAATATATTAAAGTGCTTAATGCTGTTAGTGTTCAATGTGCTTTATTGGAAGTCCCAACGACTGTAGCGTCGGCGATAAGCCAATTACAGCAGAGTTTAATGTTACATAGAATCTATTTAGCTTCACCTAAAAATATCTATCACAAAACCCTACTACGAAGAAAGTAAATAAAAGTCTCTTATCTTTCATATGTACTTTGTTCTTCATTGATTGCGGCTTCTAAACTAAAATAATAAAGAGGAAACATTTGTGTTTCTGTATGTATGTTTGAAATAGGGACATTTCAAAAACAAATAGGAATCCCTAATAAAAATGCAATAATATAAACCAAGGTGTGAAAACGCGGGCGAAGCTGCGGGAGGAAAGCTAGTTATATCTAAATGCAATGCAGAGTATTTAAATTAGGTCTAGACCCGAGTAAGTGCATTCATGCAATGGCGGCGGGATGCCAATTGTCGTATCTAGGTGACCGGAAGACTACAGCCCATAATTGAATGACCACTGAATGTTGACTAGTTGGTTATGCATAAGCATTATGTTTGTGTATTTTATTTTTAAATTAATAATTGCCTGGTTGTTTGAAGAAGGAAAGTTCTTGCCTGCATTTCAAATTAGGCTTGGCAGTCCAATGATTATTACACTAGGCTATTGCTTGTGCAAATTTTTTTTACAAAAACAAAAAATAAACCCAAACATAAACCAAGTAAAGATCGAGATGTTTATAAAACAAAAAAACTATCCCGAAATCTACAATTTACAAAATTACCTATCCAATGAACAGATAAAACTTCTAGTTCCATTTCTAGACATTAATATTTTGTCTGCGTGGTATCATTTTCAAATCCTAGGAACCAGACATATTATTTTCTCTGAAATCTTCATTTTAATTAAATAAAATAAAAGTACATTGATAAATCTCATCTTTTGTGGTTATAAAAGGGATAAAGGCAGGAAGATGATGATGAAAGACAGTTTTTTTTAGAGGGTTTTGGCACTGAAATGCAGGTTGCTCCAAGTTCAGCTGAAACCATAGCTTGATTGACCATAGTAACAAAAAGTTTAATAATAATAACGCTTTGTTTGATCTTCTTCTGATTAACTTTTTCGATGGTGAAATACATTACCGTTAAGGCTTTAAATGCTCGCTATTACAATTATTTTAATCTGGGCCTAAACAATATCCTTCGTAACTTATGATTAATTAATCTATTAACATAACTATATATAAATTTACGATCTATAAATACGCACAGTTAAATGTAAAAAAAATATAATATATTTGAAGGTTGCGGCTCGTTAACATTTAGATGTACGTTCATCACGCCATATATTATATGATTTAATCTTGACTAGTTTAAAATGTAAGCGAGATAATAAATAATAATTGATATAATTTCGAACATTAGTTGGGACTTAATATCGGATGTCATTTTTTACAGTGAGGAAAAAAATACATTGCAACGAGTAAATGTCTAGAACTAAGCGTTTGTCAGAGTTGCCTGTTTCTTATCTTCTTTTTGGGTGATACGGTCAACAACGAAAGTCGCTGAACACCGCCAAGTTTTGCAAACATCACAACACCAATACTTTTTAATAGATTCACTTAGGTAAAAATAATGGTCTAGTATGTAGAAACTAGTACTACATACCACATCCCGGGCCAGTAAGTTCTGGATAATAAATTATGTTTAAGCGATTTGAAGATTTCATCGTGTTCAGCGACTATCATTGCTGACTGTACAACACTAATGTCGCAGTAAATTTTTCATTAAATTCAAATTAGTGCTAATTATATTCCTTATTATGTATATTATGTTTAGCACTAGAGGCTAACGGCGCACCCACGAAACGCATACGAACTGGTTAGATATTTTTACCTATAATTCAATTTATAAAATACTCTGCCACAGAAGGCATATCTCCATTTAGGTACCCAAAAGCCCACGTTCTTACTCACTAACTTTTGTTAACACATGAATTTCCATCAGGAAAATATAAATGAGAATATACCTACTAGTATTCAATACTTATTTAAAGTTTCAATTTAGTAATATATTATTTTGTTTATTTTTAATTATAGATTTTTAGTTATACCTGCATAATATAATGTGTATAACAAGCCATGTTCCACAATCATCTTATAAAATCACAAATTTTCACGTGCTTCAGAATCTACGAGCTAGGTCTTGCGGTAGGAGATCGATCTTCGATCACATTGTGATCATTTTAGGAATGGAATATAAGTAGTTAAGAATGAATGAAATGAACGAATGAGTTAATGATGATAAGCGGCGGTAATCAATGGCTAGGGCGTCGGATTTGCGATCATGTGGTTGCTGATTCGAAACCCACCCATTGCACTACCGACTTTAACTCACTCGTAACACAAGCATTTAGCCTAGCACGAGGGGCTAACAAGAACACTAGAAATGTGTGACCCATATGGCTAGAAGCTTTTTCTTAAAAAATGAATAAATGAAGGCTCCACTCACCCATTCATCAAAGCTTTGGTGGCCATTTCAGCTCCATACGCTGCATCAGCCAGAGGCTTAATGTCGGCGGCGGTGGCTGCCGCGCGCTGTGCCCTCGTAGCTGGAGCATCCGTGTCCAAGGGCCGCCTCTGCCATTCCACCTGGCTCAGTTGTAGCACAGCATCCCTTCCTATTTTCAATGCTGAAGCCATTTCTTCTTCGCTGGGATGATCGTTTGCCCAGGGCGCCATTGGATGATCTAGAAGAGTGGGGTAAGTCGTTTGAGGACTTAGAAATTGATTACAGTGCAGTGGGTCTATCGATTCAGTGTTATAATTTATTGTTTATTACCCTTAGGAGATCTTTATCAGTGTTAACCCTCCTTGGGACACCTGCGAAACTACGAGTCCGTTACATACTCGACTGCGAGTACTGCGATGACTGAATATGCTTGGGGGAAATCAGTTTTAATACCTCAAATGTACCCTCTTTGTTTTTGAATTTAACGATTAAGGGTGGCAAGCATAGATTTAAGGGAAGATTCAAGATTGCTTTTCACACGAGCAACACTGTAACAGGCACGTTGCCTGTTACAGAGTCAGTAAGTACTTACTAATAGACAGAAAAACCACCAATGTGGTGGTGAAGTGCAAAGGTAAATCTTGAAAGCACTGTGGTCTCCTTCTATTTGTACCTCCGCATGGAAAGCGATCCAATGAGACCTCCGGAGTGTAAGGCCATCGCTCTAGCTATCGTAACACGGCAGCTCATTTATATCAATTTGCTCTATTTTTATCAACAGACTTCAAAAAGGAGGAGGTTATCAATTCGACTGTATTTTTTTCGGAATAAACGATACAGTCAAAATCGAGGTGTACTCGCGGGCGAAGCTGCGGGCTTTACTATACCTATTCAATAAATTAGTTTAGTAGGATGCACCAGAAAGGGCACACCCTATTCCAAAAATATATTATAGGATAGGATTAGGGAAAGGGAGGTCACAAACTACCAGCGACCCCGCTTTCACGATCCCCACAGTACAAATTCCATTTACCATGCACGCTACTTATGTTAGCGCGTGGAACGAAACCATAGCGCGATCTATGTCGACGACAACACCATCTATCGAGCCAATGGTAATGATTTTTCGCTTCAGCCTGATAAAATTGCAATTGCACAATTTCCATTCATTATTTCATTATGCAAGATTAGAGGCACAGAAAGAAAAACATATAGCGTTAAAAATATATTTAATGTAATCTATAGTTACTAATATTATAAAGCTAGTTTGTTTGTGTTTGGTTGAAAGCGCCAATCTCAGGAACAGGTTCAAATTGAAAAAATCTTTAAGTGTTGGATAGCCCATTTATAGAGGAAGGCAATAGGCATTTATAGAGGAAGGTGATATAACATCACGCTACGACCAATAGAAGCAGAACATCAAAGACAAATGTTGCAAAAACGGGGAAAAATATTCTTTTTGAGGACTTCCGTTGTGTGCGATACGTAAATGGTTAAAGTTACGCAAAAATTATGTTCGACGGCATTATTCCTCTTAAAAAGGACTGAATAAAATACGGCATTTGTCTATCTTTAAAAGGTTCAGTATACCCTTTTTATAGTAATCCGATTTAATCTAAATAATGCATAATTTGTATCAAAATAAATCTTCAAATATCACCTACCAAATTACGTACATACAAACAATATTTCTCTTGATTTTGTCCGGGTGATTTTAAATTACTAATGAAGTACACGCGGTTACAGGTCAACCTATACAAATGCAGTTTAAGCTGATATCACACTTATACAGTGTGATATCAGCTTAAACTGCATTTGTTTGTGCACGGCTTCCGATACAATAAAAGGCCAGCGTAAACTGGTTTTGTATAGTTTCATGTGTAGCCGTGCGTACCAATTTTTTTAAATTTTGTTCAATGGTTAATAATAATAATAATAATAAATTCGTGTTCTCGTCTGGCTAACGGCGAGTATTTGCACAGGCATTACCAAGTGGCCAGGATTATCCACCAGCAACTTGCTTTAAAATACGGCCTTGTGGATTCTGAGGTACCGTATTACAGGTATGCGCCCGACCCAGTTCTCGAGAATGACCATGTCACGTTGTACTGGGATCGATCTGTTATCACTGACAGGACTATTGTAGCCAATAAGCCTGACATAGTGGTAATAGATCGATCAGCGCGCCGCACAATGATATCGATGTCACCGCCCCGCGTGACGAGAACCTCGTGAAGGCTGAGAAAGAGAAACAGCTAAAATATCTCGACTTAGCCCACGAGGTGGTCGCCATGTGGGATGTGGACTCGGCCATCATTGTGCAGATAGTCGTGACGGTCAATGGACTTATAGCGAAGAGCCTCGACCAACGACTCAGGAGGCTCGAGTTGGGTGGCTGGGTTAAGGGCCTGATTCAGAAGGCAGTACTCCTTGATACGGCGCGTATTGTGAGGAGGTTCCTGTCTCTGGGGCCCTAACCACCGGTAGCTTGGACCCTGTTCCCCATGCCGGTGGATCCCTATTTTTTAAATGGTTTTTTAAATATAAGTAATTTGTTTGCATTGAATATGCTCTGAAACTTCTGGGCCGATTTGAAAAATTCTTTCACCAATAGAAAGCTACATTATTCCTGAGTGACGTAGGCTTTATATTATCCCATAAAATGACACGAAACGTATCTACATTCCACGCGGGCAAAGCCGCGGGTGGAAAGCTAGTCTAAAATAAATAAACAATGAAATTCTGACTCCATTAGGGTTCAGAGAAAATGACAATATCTATAGGACAGCTTAGCAGGACAGACAGAAGTTTGGCCGTACCACGATCATTTTTTGGCTGTGAGAAAGGGATGGCGCTATTTAATGTGTAGAGCGGCATTCCATTCTCTTAATCGCAAAACGATTGCATTTACACGTCAATAATACATAGCTGTTCTACAATTTCTATGGTAATTAATATACGACTAGTTTCGTAAATTAATTTCTGTTTGATTTGAATATCTGAATCAGGAAACCAACTACACATGTTTGCCTGATAAATTTACAGACGGTTCAAGGTTAACATATTCTTATTATGAGGTGCATTAATTCACATTCACCACTCACAAATTATAAATTTTGTAGATCACTATACAACTGCCGTCGTGTACGCTACTGCTAAGCTAAGCCTGGATTCGATTTTTAGGCTGAGCAAAGTGATATTAGGTTTTTCTATGTAATTCTTACTTAGTAGGTACCACCTCGGAGTTGAGATTTGTGCCCGGTTAATGGCAATAGGCTCGCTCCTTTTACATGAGACCTAATTTGTACCAAGTGAACTATTAAACATTAGTACACCTTTATCCCTTCGGGGAATACGGCGTGATGGTATGATAAGTTATATCACTAAAATTCATGGTGTCTTAGATTATGACCCTCTTATTGATACTAGACAGAGCCGGATTTAGCCCATGTAGCGTCCGGGTGGAATCCATACCCTGGCGCCCTTTAGCTAACACCTGATCAATATAGAATACTTTAGGTTATATAGCGTCGTTGGCCAATAGGGCACAGAGCTCTTTGAAGCCGCCGCGAACAGCGCCCAGCGTTCCGTAAGACCCTGCGCCATAGGCCAATCCGGCCCTGGTACTAAATAGATTAAGTAACTCCAAAATGTCGAGGTACCTTCCAACGGCCACTTTCGAGTCAACAGAGGCTGCAGCGACGGCGGTATTGCCTTCAGCGTAGGCGGTATCATTCCCATTGACATCTTCAGCAGGGTCAGGTTGGAAGACGGCAAAGGTATGGAAGGTGTGTTCGGTTCTGTTGAGTTGTCATCATCGTCCATGTCCTGACTGAGGTTGTAGGAGATGGTCACCAGCAGCGCCACCATTAAGATACCTCTATGAAAAAAAACAATATATTACTTTACGTTATCTTCGCAAATAAACAGATTTTGGTTATTAATTTCTGTTATAAACATTTTAATACTTAGTATGTATGTATTAGACTGCCAAATCAAAGTTCTCGAGATCCATGGCACAAACCCCTGAATTTTCGAAGTGGTGTGTGTATTTATTAGTTAATTATCACGGGGAAAATATTGGGAATACTGCATACTTAAGAGCTTTTCTTGGCGTAAACCCACTGTAGGCTAGCGTGGTGGACTGAGAGGAGACCCGTGCACAACAATGGGAAATTGTGATGGCTTGAAGATGATGAATACTTAAGAAGTAGAATGGAATGTAGTAGTGGAGTTGAACTCGAGATCGGAATCATGATCTTATTTTATAGACCAGATCCAAACAGTCCTTTAATACTTATATTTATCAATTATGTATATGAATAGTATTTTGTATTCAGAATAAAAAATGTGCTAGAATATATCCTAATAGGATTCAACAGATGCAAAATATTGTAGAGTAAAGGACGAATTAAATTATTTTTAACCTGTCGTGCGCGTGTAAAGTATATAAGTTATGTATGTATAATTAATACAGATTAGGTAACAGTCTACTTTGCAGTCTCTGTTTTAAACGAGAAAACGTTGTGAGCTAAGTAGGTTCAAGGTTGTAGTTATGTAAAAAATATTACCATATTATATTTAGAATTTTGGTACGGTAAAAGAACTAACTATTGAAAAAACAAGCGAGGTTAGTGAGCGTGATATGTTGAGATCAATTTGGGGATCAGTCAAGCAAAGCCTGTTTGCCTTACCTACGTTTTCTATTGGAGATTAGGGTACAGTTTGTTCGAAATAAGTAAGCCGATCGGAAGTTAGCCGTTCCGAACTACCGCGGTGATAAAATCGTTTAATTAAGTGTTTTAATACATAAATATCGAAATTAGTAAACAAAATAATTAGAAATGTAAAACATATACGACTCTTATTATCTTCACACTGACTCTTTCTATTAAAATTTACCACTTCTCAACCACTTGCAGACAACTTGCGGTCGGCTTACTTATTTCGAACAAACTGTAGTTCACTGTTGTTTAATTTATTAAAAATAATGTAAATTTTATTATAAATAATTAAAAGCGCCCTCTTGAGCCTTTCAGAATGTATGATGACAGTTAATTTGATTGTAAGTATGTAGTATACACGCTGTCAGTAGTCACATGATCATTTCAACTACTTAGATATCATTTTAAAAATAGAGCCGAAATAAAGCTCAAGATCATTGTCTTTTTATGAGGTGGTTTGTACTTACATGATGAACACACAGATGGCGCATTGTAAGTTGTGCAGCCTCTTTCGGTAGCGGCGCGTGAGACTGGACTCGAAGACGTAGGTGGGGTGCACCAGCGGAGTGCGCTCACTGCTCGAAGTCGCCTGCATTGTCACCTGGACACAGACACACTACTTCGGTATTTCAGCTGCACTTAAACGACTTCAAAAAGGTAGAGGTTCGGTCCTAGTCGCCCGCACAACGTGCCTTTACATATTATTACTCAAAGCTTTCCGCCCGCGGTTTCACTCGCGTGGATTATACGTTTCTTTCCATTTTACGGGACAATATATAGCCTATACACTCAGTAGTAATATAGTTTCGTATTGGTGAAACAATTTTTAAAATCGGTTCAGATGATCTTGAGATTTCCCCCTCCAACATCGCAAACTCACAAACTTTACCTCTTTATAATATTGGTAATAGATGGATTTTATTTGAATCCTAATGTTCTCTTACAGTAACTACATTGGTGGTAATAGCCAAACAACTTTTTTAAAGATCTATACATAAAGGTCTTCACACACGAAGGTCTTCACATAGCAACTTACTTAACTAAATACTATTATTTTGTCTATTTTGAAGAAAATATGTAATTACTCAGTAGACTGTAACTACTGTGTAACACTAGGACTATAGAGATGGATTGAATAATTCAAACTGACAAAATAACAGTTTACCTACCTATTTTAGTAATTGGAATTATAAAAGATGATAAATGATGATACTTAGGAATTAAAAAGTGGACTCATTACGAATTACTTAGAGTGCAATAGTACTCTAATTGCACATTAGACAATTGACTCTCTTTAACATAATTGTGAAAAATCGTTTACATAACGATTTTAATTTCTTATTAAGTACTTCTATAGACTTTGTTTTGATATTATTCTATAGTTAACCATCATTTAAAAAACTGACTGGAGGGTAATTTATGCTATACTATTTTATTGTAGTCTATTGATAATAAGAATTTTTCCTCGTCAATTACCTTTGTTGGCTTTTTTTAGCATATTACGTAAGTAATGTAATAAAATTGATGTACCTAAATCAATTTTACAATTTTATTTTCCATCATCTAAATCTAAGTTATTATTGTAAGCTCTTGTCAGCCTGATTGTGGTTTACACAACCCTTACTTAAATATAATTGTCTTTCGTTTTATATCTAGGATCAATTTGCAGTTTAACTAATACATTAACGAAATGGTATGAATGAAAGGGACACCTAGAACTGCGTAGTATGAACTGTCACACTTTATTGTGCAATCCATCTTTTTCTTCTTTGCTCAAGATGTTTTTTCAGTCGATACCTAATTCAGAGGTATATTTAAGGTTGGTCATGTCAAGCCATGTCTACCCTAGACTACTCTGCGCTTTGGTGCCTAATATAGCGGTTAAAATAAGTACCTGTGACCGTTTATTAGAGCGGCCTGTCCCATTAAAATCAACCTTAACCGGTATTGTAACATTTTACAAATAAAATCTGTTTTTTTGGTTCTATCGACTTGTTATTTCGTAACTGATGATAATATGCCCATTATTTTTAATTTATTTTATTGGATACATTAAGGTTGCTCCTAATACTTAATAATATTATAGAGTGTGAAATCATCCATGGTTAAAAAATAACTTAGTAACGTGGCCATTGTCATTACATAAGGGAACATAGTCGCTCCTTGTTTAGAGGCCAATCAATAATATTATTAACCCATGTTAAATAACAAATTACAGACACAATACAAAATCTATTGTTTTTGTGAACCACAAATCTAGAACCGAAGTCGTGACCCACGAGTCTGAAGAAGCAGTCTAAGTAGCCAGATGTAGAGTTTGGAGCAATGAGCTTTTGGTAAAAATATGCAAGGCCGACTAGAAACGAACGTCTTTAAAAATGTAATAAGGCGTCGAAAAAATGGTAAGTGGTAAGTTGTACCCATGCGTTCTATTTTCCATAGTTTTCTATTATTCTCTCTATGTAGCTTCCTAAGATACATTAATCTTAGCCGCAACATTACCTACTTATGTCTACTTACAAAGATATGATGGCAGGAGTTTCATGAAGCTGTTTCAGAAAAATATAGTGTATTATATTTTTTACCCGAGATGTTCTTAGCCGCTGAAAGAGCTTTATAGATTTTTTGTCCCCAACACGTGTTTAAAACACAAAAGTTGTGATATTTTCTTTGGTGGCGACGTAGGTTTTTTTATATTGCTAACAACTCCAATTGGAGTGTTTTTGTGTGTTAATTTTCCGTGAGCCTCTATCACACCCACCTCCTTCATTAAATCATTACGTAGCACCATTGATCGACTTACAATTCAAATATATTCGAGGTTTTAGTTTAGCATGTATATGCTTTTAACTATAACTACTTATTATGAAATAAAAAAATAAAGGCCGAAAAGTTTGTGTCCACTTGATACTTAACATTTTTTGTTGGAACCGGTTTGGGAGAAGCCGGTTAAATATAAATATGAACTAACCGAATATTTTGCTATAACGTTGCTTGACTGCCTCATCATATTAGACGACTACTGGACTACATAACTTACAATATAGAGGATGTCCAAGGTGTCTTTCATTGACGATCTTGTATGTTATTATAGAACTTCTAAAATTTATAGACTCTTCAAAATGTGAAACTATTATGGTTTTATAAAGAGTATTAGAGGTAAGAGTAAGTAATAATACTAGTTTATTTTTTTATTAAAAAAGAAAAACTTGTATGTATTAGCACTAAAGGCTAAATGTTCAGCGTTGGGCGCCAAAATAATTTTTATTGGTTATTCGCAAATTGTTCGTCATTAACGAATTCTAGCCACATGGCATTAGAAATTGCGACATCAACAATAACTTTATTCACAATTGATTATTAAAACTTTTGCTTAAAAACCGTTATGATAGAAGATTTTGGTATAAAATAGAGAATTCGGCCAAAATAAACAAATTTACACCAAAATCTTCTATGAATTTGGCGCCCAACGTTGAACGTTTATACTTAAGTCTAAAGCGTCAGGGCTCGACGCGAAATTCAATTTTAGCCTTAAGTTATTAAGTGATGATTTTTACCTAATATGCACCTAGCTGATTCAGACCGACTAGATCAGTAGTATATGTATATTATTTTTTTAAAGAAAAACTAGCATACATTAAACATTTTTGCGTTCAGATTATGTAAATAAAACAAAATCAAAAAGCCGCACAGGCGAATGACCAACGATGACCGCAGAATAACTAGTTATGACCTCATTTGTCCAGATCTAACATAAAACGTGCAAAGCATGACTGAGATCTATAATAATAGGGAAAATTTAAGCCAAAATATATGGTTATAATACTTAATACATTTCTTTCATACCAGATCAACGCTATTTCACTTATATAGCTACAAATGGTAGGTAAGTATGACAACGTTTCCTTTAGCCGGAAACTGGAGTAGGTACTTATACATAATGCAAGAAAACTCTTCCAAAAAAAAATATCTTAAATGGGCACTTACAATTAAAAAAAACTTTTTCCTACAGGTGTATTTGACACTTTCTTTGTAAGTAGGTATAGGGAAAGCCCTCATACTTTTTAACCGACTTCAAAATGGAGGAGGTTAATTGAGAACCTCCTCCTGTCTGTATTCTTTTTTTTTCTTGTATGTTTGTTACGCGATATCTCCGTCAATTTTATTATGGATCGATTTTGATGATTATTTTTTGTTGGTAAGTTATACTTCAGAGGTGGCCCCGTATAACCGACGATGTAAACATTTTTTTTATTTTGGTTGATTTTTTTAAAACCGCTGTAACCGTCTCATTGGAGCAGTGTGTTAAGTTGGCTTACAAGAAATTAAAAACAACACTTTTTTTAACTAAAATGTTTAAACCGCCTTCAAAAAATAATAAAATAATTTGATGTCTAAAACAGTTTGGGAAGTCGGTGGCGAAAACGATATAACCACTCAAATTGAAGTCACCGACTTCCTAAACTGTTTTAGACATAAAATTAAGTATGTTATTATTTTTTGAAGGCGGTTTAACTTTATTGTTAAAAGTAATTTTTGTTGATAACATGTTGATAGATAACGAAAATCAGCATGTTATAAGGTCAATTAACGTGTGGTTTGGAATCTGGTACAATCAGTGATTAAGCCTTGCAAAAATGCATTAAAAAACACATTACGAGGTAATAATTGTAAAGCCGGTTATACTCGTACCTATTGCATCATATTTTGTGATAACTAGAATGAAAGAATGACCTATTTCAATCTTAGGAAAAACAAATTTTATCTAAAAGGTTTTTTTGGTGTGCCGGTGATTAGTGCTAGTTCTAAGTTATTTACAAGTAATTAGCACTATCAGTAGAATTAATTTAACGATCTATTATGGTTGCTCAAAATGAAAATGTATAAGTACCTAAAATATCTCAGTACCCATTTAAAAGTTCAGTTTTTTTTGGTTTTGGCAAAGTCTCGCCGGAAAACATTTTAATAGCTAAGTAGATACCTACATGAAGCCTCTTATGTACCCGGTGGCACTTGAATGGTATCGATCTATGTAAAATTCATATGTATCTACATACTTGAATCACTACATAGTATAAAACGAAGTCGCTTCCCGCTGTCTGTCTGTCTCTATGTACGTGAGGTATGCTTAGATTTTTAAAACTACGCATTGGATTTTGATGCAGTTTTTTTTGTAGATACAGTGATTCGAGAGGAAGGTTTATATGTATAAATCTTACATATTTATAGTACAGAACAGTCGAGCAACCACGCGGATGAAGCCGTGGGCGGAAAGTAGTTAACTGTATTAATAAGAAGACATATTATGGAAGCACTTTAATTCTTCATATTGTTTAGGTACCTACTTTATTTTATGTATTTATTTTTTTCAACGGGGCCTATACTGAATGGTTTGACATCAATAAGGGTGTTAGACAAGGATGTGTAGCGTCACCGTGGTTGTTCAACTTATTCATGGACAGTTGTCTGAAGGATTTGGAAGAGAGTGAATGTGGTTTAAGGATGAATGTAAAGTTACTCGTCAATTGTCTCCTCTATGCCCATGATCAAGTTATCCTTGCTCCATCGGAGGGGGAGTTACAGAAGATGGTAACAATTATGGACAGTGCTTTTAGGAGTAAGGGAATGAAAGTGAATGTAAGCAAGACGAAAGTGATGGTCTTTGAAAGGGATGAAGTTATGACAGCGTGCAATATTTTGATAGGTGGCGTAGGAGTAGAACAAGTGAAAGAGTTGGTATATCTGGGTTGTATACTATTGTATACTAAAGATGGTAAACATGAGAGTGACATTGAAAGGAGAGCGAGTGCTGGT
Organism: Subacronicta megacephala; assembly: GCA_958496365.1. NCBI lineage: Eukaryota > Metazoa > Arthropoda > Insecta > Lepidoptera > Noctuidae > Subacronicta > Subacronicta megacephala. The sequence goes on from OY292514.1 coordinate 16,904,052, forward strand.
AACCAGGTGAATGGGGCGCTACACACCTTCAAGAATAGTCGGAAAGTGTCCGAAAAGGCACGGCTGGCTGTGATTGGGGGAGTGTCGGCGCCGACACTAATTTATGGTAGTGAAAGTTGGGTATGGCAGAAGAAACGTGAAAGCAGAATAAATGCTGTAGAGATGAGAGCTTTGAGAAGTATGTGTGGTGTTACGCTAAAAGATAGAGTGAGAAACAACAAGGGAGCGTTGTGGAGTGAAAGAAGATGTAGTAACAAGGATTGAGAAAGGTATGTTAAGATGGTTTGGTCATGTAGAGAGAATGGATGAACGGAGATTGACGAAACAAGTATATATGGTGAGTATGGATGGACGAGTTGGAAGGGGAAGACCTCGGCGAACGTACCGCACCCAAATTGCGGATGTTCTTAAAAAAGCCCAGGTTCCGAGCACTCTAAACCGAAGGTCATGCATGAAGAGATTAATGAATGTAGATGAAGCGAAAGTAGTGTACCTACTAGGATCGTAGCAAGTGGAAATCTATAGTCTCTGCCTACCCCCATGGGAGACAGGCGTGCCAATATGTATGTATGTATGTCAGTAGGTTCGGCAAGCATTCAATGTCAATGTCACCGGCAGTGAATGCTTTTGCAGTTAGTTAGCAGGTTCCAAAAAGTCGATCCTTTGTATAAACGAGTCCGGTAAGAAACTCCATGGACACTCTTTAAGATTAGGGGTGATCCATTCTTCTCTACGCACTAGTATCATGCGATAACAAGGCGTAAGGACATTGAAGGTTAATGACTTAGTTAAATTACTGAAGTCGACGAATCATATTGAAGTTTCCAGTATCTGAAAACTTAACGTCGGGAAGAGTCGAGAGAGAAGACATTGCTTGACCTGGTAATCGAACCAAGCCTGGATTTTTCCATGGGCCGTATGGGCCGCGGCCTGAGGGCGGTAGATTTTAGGAAAATCGCTCGTGGTGGTTGGAACTACTACTGGGAAGCAGAATGGGACGGAGAAATAAAAATTAAAGAAATGATGAGAATACATAACATACCATCACGCCTATATTCCCCGAAGGGTTAGGCAAAGGTGAACCAATGTACACCCACATTTCGCCGGTATGTTTAGGTCTCATGTAATAGGGGGCGAGCCTATTTCCATTAACCGGGCACAAATCCAGACTCCGAGCTGCCACTGGGAATTTCATAGAAAATCCCAATAACATTTTGCTCGACTCGGGGATCGAACCCAGGACCTCTAGCGTAGCAGTCGCGCTTAGGACCACTAGACAAATGAGGCAGTCAAAAAAGATGAATTAATGACATAAAATGAAGTGGCCTAAACCTATTTATTAAAAGTATAATCTATACTAATATTATAAAGATGACTGATGACTGCCTCGTTAGTCTAGTGGTCCCAGTCGTGACTGCTACGCTAGAGGTCTTGGGTTCGATCCCCAGGTCGAGCAAAGTGTTATTTGGGTTTTTCTATGAAATTCTCAGTAGCAGCTCGGAGGATTTGTGCCCGGTGAATGGCAATAGGCTCGCCCCCTATTACATGGGACCTAAACATACCGGCGAACTTTGGGTGTACATTAGGTACACCTCTGCCTAACCCTTCGGGGAATACAGGCGTGATGGTATGATGGTATTATAAAGATGTACCTAAATTTTGTGAGTTTGTGAGGTTGTAAGGGTAATCTCTGAATCTACTGAACCGATTTTGATACCAAAAGATAGCCACGTCATTTGTGAGTGTCAGCTAGTTAAAAATATAAATTTGTCACTCTTAATGCGATTGTGACTTGAATACAGGTTGAGCATTGTAAAAATACAAATAAAAAACTCGAGCACTCAATCTCCTCAATAGAACTAAATGTGTAGCTGTTGATATCTGCAATTTTAGGTTGGTATCAGTTTGAAGATACGTAAAGACATTTGACCTACCTAATTCGTGATATTGATTTTGACTTACTTGAAAATGTCGATCGAAAAGAAAAAGTTTCCGAACGGAAAAGCTTTGAGATAAATATTTTTAAACCATCCAGTTTGTTATCTAATTCCTATAAAATATGAATAATAATAACAACACCTAGACGTATTATATAAAACAGATATAATAATAAAGCTTTGTACCTATGTTTCGTGTACAAAGCTCATTAAAAATTGTAAGTAAGTAGCTTGAAAGCAATTAAAATAGCCTCAGGCGGTAGAGCGCTTATTTAAAGTAAATTTATGTAAAAAAAAACTTAGTTACACAATTTTAAACCTTGCAGGTATTCCACTAAAGTTTAATTCCTGTCACGAGCATATACCTATTAACATTTCTTCCTTAAACCTCTAAACAGTCTCCAATTTTTTTTTTAAATAAAGTTACATATTTAGATGTAGGTATTTTAAATTGAGACGATTTAATCGTCATCGTTGTAAAAAGGTCACAGTTAAGATTTTTTCGTTAAACTTTCCTTAAAATATGAAGAGTAAGTATTTTACGCACGTGCCGTAAGAAAACTTACCGTAGAGATGCTCCTCTACCAAGTACTTTTAAAAACACATAAATATCACAGGATAAAATAAAAAAACACTTTTTTAATTAAGAAAACAATGAATATTGTTTTGAAATTTTAGATATCTTTTTCCCGCGCACTGGCCAGCAACCGCGCTGCTAACAAGGTTGTCTATTACTAAAGAACAAACTATAATCTATTCTGTTAAACAACCTTACAAAACTCAGCTGATGTTAATTAACGTTGTCAATAAGATCTTCGGTTATATTCATACGACTTTTAAATTTCGTCGTGCTACGTTCTTTTTAATTTGTAGTTTTGTAGTAATTTTTTGCTTATATTTTATTGTTTGCCTATGTATTAATATTAGTATTATATTACGAGATTACAGCTTGAGCTTGTTCCTATTATAGTACGCTCTCTGTCTAAGCATAAAATTAAAATGCTTATAAATAACTTCCTTAACTTTTAACCGATTTTAATTTAGTTTTTGCTGATCGGCTCTATTTAAGGTGTAGGTACTGTGTTGTATTGTAAGGCCATAAAATTAATAAGTCAACAGTCAGATTTTAGGGATCGTATTTATTGTATGTATTTTATTTTCTGAGACATTAGTAGTGACTATGTTAGACTGTTCTTCTACAAGATGCATCTATTTTATATCAAAATTTAATCGATATCCTTTCAGCGATTTAAGTTTTAAAAGTTAACGGACTAAGAGAGCTAGGTTGATTCTAGGTGAGTATAATGAAATGAAATGATATTTATTCCTGTAAATAGATCTTTTAAGACACTTTTACAAGTAGATTTTTTTTTTTTTTAACTATATGGCGTCGACGTTTCCTATCTGACGACCTCTGAAAAGAAACGTCGAAACAAACTCAGAGAATCATGGTCTCTTTTAAAGTCCAGACAATAGTGATATTATTAGATATGCGAGTTTTACAATGTAGGGCAAAATCTGAACAGGCCTTTTGAAGAAAGAGCCATAGCAGCTTTGAGTTGACCTGTCCTAACTGACGGCACGCATACATCAGTCATCGCGTAGCTCAACCATTTTATAGGGAAACTAGCTTTCCGCCCGCAGCTTCGCTCGCGTGGACAACACGATTTTGACTGTTATTTTTTTTCTATTTCCGGCGGGATATTGTAAATTATCTAAAATTAAGACCAAATAATTTGCTCCACTATATTATTTTATTGAAATATAAAAATAACCACATCGGTTTTTCTGTCTGGTATCAAAATGACCAGACTGCTTTTTAATACAGTAACAGGCAAGGTAGAATTTTCCGTGTGAGAAACCGTTCTTCCCTTAAATCTATGCCTGCTACCCTTAATGACTGAAATTTTATTTATAGCATTACAAAGCATGGTTTTTAAAACATAGACATCAATTCACACATTCGAGGTATGAAAACTGAATCCCCGAGCACATCCAGTAATCACAGTGACCTTTATAATATTTTTAATGCTGATACTCTCAGTCTAGTCCCGTTACATAGCTTAAGTGCCAATCTATAGACTTCGTTTGTATATTAGAAAAATCACTACTATATTCAGGAAAGATGATAAACATATTTACAATCTCCATTTACTATTTTAAGTAATAGCTCAGAAAACTCTCCAGCCGACGCATCTGTCTCGTATTTCTTTTTAAAAATAATCATTATGTTGGGCCATAGGTATGACGATGTGAAGGAAGCTCTGACTTCGTCTGCTCGGGTTCCTCTAGGTACAACAGAATCTGACGGAATTCCCGTGCCAGCAACACTAACTCCACCCATCACTCTATTGCTGCCTCTAACATTTTTAAGAAGGGTTCTATGGTGTGCCTCTCAATCTCAATTCCACTTTTGTGTGCCATAGAAAGCATTTTATATGTTTATCAATCAACGTTTCGAGAATAAAATCACATTGAGTTTTCAAACATGACATGACATGTGTCAAAATAAAAAGTAAATTAAATCAAAAGCACTAAGGAGTATTGATATCAAAATCGAAGCAAATCATCCCGAAAATAACTTTCCCCCCTTTTTTAAGTCCGTTAGGGGATGAATTTCAATAAAATACGAAACACATCTTCCATCAATTATGTTAAAGAACGTTTATGCAAAATTTGAAGCGGATTGGACCAAGGAATCACGTTGTCCCATACAAACTTTGCCCCCCTTTTTCACCCCCTTAGGGGTAGAATTTCGGAAAATCCTTTCTTATCGGATGCCTACGTCATACAAAGAATACACCCTCCGAGTTTCAGGTCTCTACGATCAGCGGTTTAGACTGTGCGTTGTTCCGTCAGTCAGTCAGTCAGTCAGTCAGTCAGTCAATCAGTCATTCAGGACAAAGGATTTTATATGTATAGATATTCGTAAACTAGATAAGGGATATTTTCGTAAACTATTCTCTTAACGGATTCTCACGACCTAAGTATAACTGTATAATTATGTATTATGAGTCAGTGAGTGGTATTTCGCTATATAATAGCAATGCAACCGTTTCCTGAAACATATTAGAGACGCAATATTCGTAAATATTATGCAAATAATTTTTTATCTTAATAATATGGCAGAATTATCCTTTGAGACACTTGAATTTATTCATCATTAGGTTTTAGAATTACAAACTTAATATCATTATGATAAAGTTCATCTTCTATTACTATCAACATTTGCGTAAATAGGTATATATTTAAATTATATTTATCTATGTAACTACTATTATATTACTAATAGGTAGTTAGGTATCCTATATTAATGTCACTCAAAGATCAACTAGATCAAGATATGTGGGTAAGTGGAAATTTGATAAGTTATCTGGTAAATTAGTTACATCGAATTAAAATTGTCTAACTGCCTCATTAGTCTAGTGGTCATATGAATGAATTCCAAGGTCGAGCAAAGTGTTTTTATTGTGTTTTTCTATGAAATTTTCAGAGCAAAGTGTTTTTTTTTCTCTGGTGTAAGACCATAGTTCGCCTGTTCGCCTGGTGAACAGGGTTCGGGGTGATAGTATTTTATGTATGTAATTAGTTATCTTGCGTATTAATAATTCTCTAATTATCACGCGCTTAAACGGTGAAGGAAAACATCGTGAGGAAACCTGCATGCCTGAGGGATTTTCTTGACGGCATGTGAAGTCTGGCCAAACCGCAGTAGGCTAGCGTGGCGGACTATAGCCTAATCCCTCTCGTTCTGAGAGGAGATCCGTGCCCAGCAGTGGGACAATGTAATGGGTTGATGATGATGAAGTTATCTTATTTTAATCACATCGGAAATATCTTTACTTTTTTCTTCGCCCTCGGCACCATGGTACTAAAGTACCTGGGGACCGGCGTCGTAGTGAATGTGACCACGGTCCCGGTGACCAGTGACCTAAGAGAAAGGCAAGTGAGGTCTTTGGCCGGTAAATGTCCTATATACCTCGCTTGTGTCGGTGCATGATCCATTAGGATTTTGTGTACTATAAAAAGAGGTACCTTTAACTACTTACATGATAGTAGCTCAAAGTTGAGGGAGCTCCCCAAATATTTGCTCAGCAGTGGACCTATTTTGACTAATATAAAGATGGTTATATGTATTGGGAGACTATATTAATGGGTCTCTTTTTCTGGAGCCAATTCGTCAATATCTGTGAGATGTCCGCATTCAATCCACTCAATGTTTTAATAATGTAAATAATATAGTTTCTACCGTGGTAAAAATATGAGCCAGCCAGCAGTTGGACACAGAACAGGTACCCACTCAATGTTCCTGTAAGTCAGAGTACCTACGCACTAGCAATCTCAATTAACTATCAATATTTGACACGAAGCAACTGCCATCAGATTCCGCAAAAAATCTGAACGCTAGTCGACATAAGTAGGTGTTCGTAGGACAACTAGAAATGGCTTTATTGGGTTCTTTACGAGGACGGATGTACGGAACTAGTTACTTTTAACATTTTTTTTTATTAGTTACGACTAGAAAACTATGTATTTTTGTCTACCAGCGGACACTCTATCAATGCACTATAAAATCTATACTAATACTAGCTTTCCGCCCACGGCTTCGCCCGCGCGTTTTCTTGACTTTCCTGTACAATATTATGTTTGTAAAAAAATGTGATAAATTAAGAACCGCTCGACCGATTTTGTGCAAAATTCACATAAACCATCTTCTAAATAGTCCGAACAAAGCCTAAACATTTGGTTTGGATAGGTGAGCCCGTTCTTGAGTTACAAAAATTACAACGAAAAGTGGCATTGATTTTTATATATATAGATAGAAGATTATAAAGAGTTAAAATTTGTGAGGTTGTAATCTCCGGTAATCTCTGGATCTACTGAACATGAAACTGGAAGATAATTCTTTTACTATTAGAAAGCTACATTGTTCCAGTGACATAGGCTATATTCTCCAAGAGATAATCTCTTAAAATGAAAAGAAACGTATAGGTACTTATAGTCCACGCGGGCGAAGCCGCAGCCGGAAAGCTATCTGTAATAAACTGAGGGAACATCACATCAGAAGCTCTTGGTCGTGAAGCTCTTGTCCTGAAGGCCGGCTATGATGGACATTAAAATACTTTTAAGTAAAATATTAAAATTAGACAAGTATAAGTAATAATATGATTATTATTAAAATAATAGAGAAAGAAAAAGGAATTTTAATAACGATCTTCGCGTTTCTGCAAATTTCTATCGAAATGGAAGTAATGATCATCATCAGCCCGTATTCGTCCACTGCTGGACGTAGGCCACTTTAGGTAAATCTACAGAGTCAGATCTTCAGCTTTCATCCAATTGCTGCCAGCTGCCTTCCGCAAATTTGCGGAATGACCAGCGGGCGTCCTACGTTTGCCTAGACGCGGTCTCGACTCTAACATACAAATTGAAGTTTCCTGTTTGAAACCCTAAATTCTTAGACAGACAGACAAACGTAAAAAAAATATAAACGGATACCTAACTGAGACCGACGAAATCGAATGGGATTATTCAATGTTATTGCGGTGGCATGGCAGACAGATCGTTGTGAGTTACCAGTTGAATTTTATTAATTTATGCTGTTAACTTGAAAAAGTTACCGTTTAAAGACTGGTTTAACGAATGGCACTCAAAATGAAGCTTAATATCTATGTTAATTAACTATGAGTGTATTACTTAATTCATTTTTTCTGTTGTGTGATGTGTTTGTTAACTGGTTAATGGTTAGCTCTCAGATGTTTGTTTATTATTGCTGGTTTAGAATATAATTAACCATTGGTATGCACCTACGCCTATTGAAGGTCGTTGTCAGTATTAATTCGTTGCTAACATGTCAAATGGTTTTTAATATACATTTAAATAAGTTTATCTACGTATTTTACCTACTTTAATCTCTGCCGAAGAGCACGAATTTGTCCTTGTATCTCTTCTCTGCCGGAATGTCCAGAGGAGGAATGTAATAAGATACAAGGATAGCTGTTGTCGACTTGAAAAGCTACCGTTCCGTTTTCATATTGAGATATCTTTATGGGTGGCCTCAAGGAAAATGTTAAGTATAATACATGTTTGGGAACCTCTGACCTGACTCTGATTATAACTTGTTAGGTATTCGCCAAAATGAGAACACTACTGTAATCTGCTATTACTAAAACTTATGTATTTTTTCCATAAAACTTGGCGCCTAAAGCGAGACAATCTACCTTAAAAAAATATATCAAATCAAATCTTGTGTGATTAATAAAAAGTGAACGGAGTTATTATAAACCTTTTTTAAGCCGGAACGCACCTGTTATCGTGGCATAAGAAACGTCACTTGACACTTTGACTTTGACAGTACTCTGCGAAATTTAAGTCGTTCGTCATAAGAATTTCTTGAATTTATTAGATTTTGAGAGAAAATTACCGAAAATGTCTACCGTTGAAGAGTTGCAGGAGAAAGTGAAGGAGCTGGAGGCCCAGCTTTCTGCTACTCCAGAAAAAGCAGGCCCAGGACGTCAGAAAATCGATGTGATGTCATCTGAAGTTGTGGATTCTAATCCTTACAGGTATTTCTGGACGTTTTCTTCGAAAATCTTTTTTATATGCATTTTAGAGTACATCCCGAAAAAAGTGCGATATGCTGATTAAATCGTTGTTTTCTCTTCAAAATGTTTTTGGTAAATATAGAGAAAATTAAGAAAATATGTTGCACTGTTACTGTACTGTGTAAAAATGATTTTTACCATAAAACCAATCATTGCTTGCAGTCGTCTGATGGCACTGAAGAGGATGGGTATAGTGAATAACTATGAGAAGATTCGTGAGATGTCTGTAGCTGTGGTGGGTGTCGGTGGAGTTGGCAGTGTCACTGCGGAGATGCTCACTAGGTGTGGGATTGGAAAGGTACCTAACATTACTTTTTGTACATTATAATATTTGTAAATGTTTACACACATACATACACCATCATGCCTGTATTCTCCGAAGGTTTAGGCAGAAGTGTAGCAAGTAACCAACATGTGGCCTGTATGTTTTAAAGTCCTACGTAATAGGGGGCAAGCCAATTGCCATTAACCGGGCACAATTCCATACTACAAGCCACTACTGAGAGTTTCATAGAAAAACCCAATAACACTTTGAATCTGAGATCTGAGACCTGAGGAGCAAACCCAGGACCACAACACAACAGTTGCTCAGGACAGGCAATTCTATACATACATACATACATATTTAAACATTTTTGTCATTATATTTATGTTGTGTGTAAATTCTTATTAAAGCATCTATTTGAAAGTTATGTTCAAAGAAATTATTCTAATTGATTTATATTGTTAATTATGTTCTGCAATAATGCATTTTAATGTCATGTTCCAGTTGATACTGTTTGATTACGACAAGGTGGAACTAGCCAATATGAACCGGCTGTTCTTTCAGCCGCACCAGGCTGGGCTCAGTAAAGTGGATGCGGCTGCAGCCACTCTGCAGAACATCAACCCAGATGTGGCTATAGATGCCTACAACTACAACATCACTACTGTGGAAAACTTCCAGAAGTTTTGTGATACCATTAGGTTTGATACTGATACATAGATTCACTCAAACCATTTTCCCACAGGGGTAGGCAGAAACTATAGACTGCTACTTGCTACAATTCTTGTATACCACTTTTGCTTCTACCACATTCATTCATCTTTTCCATACCTGATCTTTCTGACCTCATCAATAAGATTGGTGTATGTCTTTCTAGGACATCCCTTTCTGGTGGCTCCACTGAATTTGCTTTATAAATCCCTTTTGTTATTCACCTTTCATCCACCCATTTATTACTCATATCTGTATTTTGATTTCACATTTTCCATGTAAAAGTAGTCTTTTTATGAGTAGTAGTGTTCATATTGAAATTGAATTGTGTTATTCCAGGACAGGAAGTTTGAGTGGTGGACCAGTGGACCTGGTACTGAGTTGTGTGGACAACTTCGAGGCACGCATGGCCATCAACACTGCATGTAATGAGCTCAACCAAAAGTGGTTTGAATCTGGAGTGAGTGAGAATGCAGTGTCTGGACATATACAGTTCATTGTGCCAGGGGAAACAGCTTGCTTTGCTGTGAGTATTTCGAGGAAATATTATTACGAGGCTGATTGCCATTTTTAACCCCCAACAACAACCCCCAAAAACGATGGGGTGTTATAAGTTTGACGTGTCTCTGTGTGTGTGTATGTGTGACTGTCTGTGGCATCATAGCTCCCGAACGGACGAACCGATTTTGATTTAGTTTTTTTTGTTTGAAAGGTGAATTAGTCTGGAGTGTTCTTAGCTATGTTTGATGAAAATTGGTCGACATAAAATGCAATTGTCGGGGGTTTCTTAAATATTAAATTTTTAATACTTGAACTTCTCTGAGCTGTTCTCATTTCAAGGATTCAGTAAATCTTAAGGTCCCAGTGCCCAAGATCAATGGTTTTACGCGGTCTATCATGGAGTTGTGGAAAATAGCCTGCTATACCATAATATGGCAATAGAATTACAGAAATATAATCTGAAATGCTGTTACTTGACAGGTTAATTAAAATTTTCTTTTGTAAATAACAATGAGATATTAATGGTAATGTTATTCCACTTACATACTACTATTAAGTTACATAATTATTAATTTCAATTTTTATTTAGTGTGCTCCACCATTAGTGGTTGCATCAAAAATTGACGAGAGGACACTGAAAAGGGAAGGTGTTTGTGCAGCCAGTCTACCCACTACCATGGGAATTGTGGCAGGATTCCTAGGTAAATTATTTATTAGCTTAATCTTATTTATCTGTAAAAAATATTTAAGCAGTAAGACTGCCAAGAAGCAATAATTGTTACTCAAAATTGTACATTTTATTTGTATTTTTGCTATATACTTTAGTGTAATTTAAAGAATACTCTATCATGCTTAGTTTTAAACCATTTTATCTTAGTTTACTGCATAATGAATTTAAAATTAACAAAATATGAAGACAGTAAATAATATGTGTGTGTAATAAATAAATAATTTTACTATGTTTCAGTGCAAAACACATTGAAATACTTGCTGGAATTTGGATCAGTCAGTCATTATTTAGGATACAGTGCGTTAACGGATTACTTCCCAATGATGGGATTAAAGGTAAGATTGTGTGCTAAAACACATTTTAAACAATTAATCCTCATCTACACTTTTAGGAAATAAAGATGTTAAGTAATACAAAATAACTAGGTTTTGAACCAATAGACAGTTTTTATTTTATAATTTTCTTCATTTTTAAATGAACTTCTGCTCACAGCCGAACCCTCAGTGCGATGACAGTTATTGCCGGTCGCGCCAGGCGGAGTACAAAGCAAAGCCCGTGGTGGAGCTGGCCACAGAGGTCACCGAGGACCTGGCACCAGTGCATGCTGACAACGAGTGGGGTATGTTCACATACACATGGCTAAACACCTCGCATAGTAAAGGATTTCCGCATAATTAGAGGTCAGATTATACTGGAAATGTTATAGTTGCATATGTAGCTATGCATTTCCAAGACTCTTGTCTTGTTTCATCTATGAGAACACACAAGCCTGATTTGGATCGCTTGACCTTATAGTATTTGAAGGATTATAGGTTGTAAATTAAAAGAAACAGACTGGATTAACACGGATAGAATGCGATAACAGTAAATGACTCTCAGCACTACAGAACCACAGGCACAAGAGAGTAAACAGGAAGGATGTAGCAAAAACTTTATGTAACAGAGACGTTCAATTCAAACTATAGTTTGACATAGTATATTGCGTTTATAAATTAACCAACTTAACCATAAGGTTAAGCTTTCCAAATCAGGCTTGTGTGTTCTCAAAATATTATTTTCGTATAATTACGACAATATTATTTCTACAAAGTTCTGCCAAGAACATACCTACTCTCTCCTATTTTTTAAACATGTTGCTGTGTCCGACAGGGTCCATACTAACCACCTATGTATGTGTTATTACATTATGATATACAATAAATACCTATAATAATATTAATGGTTTTTTTACAGGTATTAGTCTTGTTGATGAAAATACGCCAGAAGACGATGACTGCTCTAACCTTAAACTAGTAGATGGAGTTCAGGTAAATTAAAATTGTGGATAAAATCACAACTTTTTATTGAAATTTAAGATCGTAATGAATATTGATATACAGAGTAGTGTGCTATCAGGTCTAATTTAACAGTTTCCATAAAGTGTTCCAAGTGCATGGTGGAATACATGTTTGTATCTCACTCCGAAATGATATTATAGTTTATACTGAGTCAGAGATTTGCAATTCCTTTCTCAGGTGGCATACAGCGTCCCCGTAGACAACAGCACTCCTGAATCCAGCACAGGAGGAGCTGTCGCGGCCTCAGAACTCTCTCTTGAAGAGCTGATGCAGCAGATGAAGTCCATGTAAACGTTATCAATCTTGCTAGCTATGTGAATGGGCTATCATGCCATAAAAACGCTCTCCATATCATTTGTAAATGTATTTCTTCCGTGAGAATTTACCTCAGATTAAAGTGAACAGTATACGGATAAAATTAAGGATATTGTATGTACTCTATTATTTCGTGTCGGAAAAAATCAAAATATAAAAAAAAAAATGTTGCAATATTAAAAATATACCAGAAAGTTATTTTTTTGACTTGGCATCACTTTAGACTGAGGTATAGATTTGGTTGTTAAAGAGTATTGTGTTAGTTAAATATTTGTAAAGTTGCTTTCGTAGTTAATTTTATTTCAGCTGTAAACAGGCTATCGGCCGTAAAGGTTGTTGAGTTTATGTATTAAATACCGGTTAAAATGCTCAAATGAAAGTTCTTGATAAATCGGTGTGTTTGTTACGTTATCGAAGAAATATTTGCATAAGATTTTATACAAGTTCAAAATGTTGTGATGTTTAAAGAAGTTCCGAATTATTTTTTATTGTCGTGTTTGTGATAAAATAAGTTCTTTTGCTGCTTTATCAAAATCCTTATATACTTAAGCTTAAAGCATGTGCTTACTTACGAAGGTATTTAAATGTAAACGTGAAAGTATCAAAATGCTTTTGAATCATTCCAGCTTTATTGTGTAAATTAAATAATATAATTTATTTAAGAGTCAATGACAGTAGAATAAGTACCTACCTACTTAGTAATTAATTTAATTTTTTGATGTGTTTAAGATTTTATACCAATATTGTTAGCTGTGCTGAGCTGAATATCATTTATACATATTATTATATTGTAACAGAATTTTATTATTATTAAATATCGTCACTGAGAAGTTTGTTTTTAATATTTTCTATACATGCGTTCAGTTTGGTAGTGATTCGTTTATTCTCTGGTGGCAGGGCATTGTTCTGAAAAAATAATAATATTGGTTTTGAATTGTAAGGTACTAAATTGTTTTCGAACATAAAGCTCTGTATTTCTTACAACACAACGACACAACAACGACAAAATATTACCCTGCGTTTCCCCTGACGACAAAACATGTTGCAAACATCTAACTCTCAAAGAGTGAGTGGGATAGATAGCCGTTTGCAACATGACGAAACATGTTGCAAACATCTATGTAACTCTTAAAGAGTGAGTGGGATAGATAGCTGTTTGCAACATGTTTTGTCGTCAGTGAAAACGCGGGGTTACCATAACGGATTCCATGACTTGTTTAGCCCTGGCCAGGGTCCTCGGCATCACACCTGATGCGCCAGCCACTTGCAGTGCGAAACTGGTTTCAGCGCCGCCCTCACACACGCGGAACAGAAATACCGGCTCACCATCTTGTAGGATGTACTCAAACCGCTGCCAACAAAATATCAGAACTAAAATTATCCAGGTAATTTGCCTACATTTGTGGTATTATTGATGTTTTGTTTTACCATCACGCCCGTAGTCCCCGAAGGGTTAGGTGTACTATGTAAACCCACACTTCGCCGGTATGTTTAGGTCCCATGTAATAGGGGGTGAGTCTATTACCATTAACAGGTCAGAAATGGAGACTCCGAGTTTCTACTGAGTACTGCTCTAATTTTATAAACAATCCCAATAACACTGCCAGCCCTGGGGATCGAACCCAGAACCTCAAGCGTAGCAATGGCGCTTAGGACCACTAGACTAATGAGGCAGTCTTTTAATCTGTTTTGTTTTTGTTGTTGTGTTAAGTTGTAAAGCCATACAATGTTACGGGGTGTAGGTATGCTGTTTAGCGACAACCGTAGCTTTTAGTCGTCTGCAATCTTGCTCATTGTCATTGTGACACCTCAGTTGTTAACAAGAGTTCTAAGCCTTATTTTCCCACTAACATTACTGGCTTCATTACCCTTAAACCGGCAACAAATAGCGGCAGAATAATTTGCAATGCATGAATTCGGCAACATAGTTCTACAACTTCAGATTTGTGTGAGTAGGGCTTTACACCAAAGATAATGGATGGCTTATACAAAGGTCTATATGACAACTATGATTAGTGTACAAAAACTTACGAGAAACCTAACAATAGGCGTGTCCACTATATACTGCCTGATGTTGAGGTAGTGAGTGGCCAACAGAACATGGGGACAGTGCTGCCCTCTGAACAGCAGCGTGTTCAGACAAGCTGCGAGAAGGGCCAGCCCGTCCGTCGCCGAAGTCCCCTTCCCGAACTCGTCCACTATCAGTAAAGAGTTGGACGTGGACTCTTGAAGTGCTAGAGCCATCTGAATGATAGATGGTTCATTAGTTAATTGCCTTGTTCGAACATGATGTTGAACATGAAACATGAATGCAAGAGGTTAACTGATAGTCTGTAGATTACGTCTACAGAATTTCACGCCTAACCAATTCATTGTGAAGTTCTATACAAGACTTCTACAATGAATTCAGTCATGTTCTATAGAAATCTGTAGAGCTATCCTTACACATTATGCAGGAGAAAAAGTATAGGTAATTCGGTTTTGGGACTATTGTCTATATTCACGCTGATACGTAACCGATGGATCTTTATTAACCGACATTCTAAAACTAAGGGTTTAAGGTTTGAGGATATATTGCTAAGCAATATCTTCGCAGGTAGTAAACAAATTTGAATTTGTTCATAATTATCTGATAGAAATACAGAGTGAAAGGGAAATTTACGCACAACCCTTAGGTACATAATATGAATTAAGTAGATAAATGATGCTGGACCCCCCTGTTTTGTATTTTTTTGTAGGTTATTTAAAAAACATCAGTTGTTCCATACATTTTCACCGTGTAGGGTGTAGGCACTTTTGTAGGAAAGAGCAGTTTTTTTTTCATAGCTGACGAAAAATATCAGCGCGGAGGTGTTCAGTATCATGTACTGAATTCATGGTAAGCGGTTTTGCGTCGATGTCCCTTCCACTCTGTATGAGGTATACAGAGAGATGATGATGATGCGATGATTTGTTAAAAAGCTGTGTAAAGAATTGATATAAAGTTTTTTTTTATAGAGACAGAAGAAAGACTAAATGTTCATCGTTATTCCCACCTGTCTCAAGTCTATGAGGAAGGCGGACATGTGCGCGGCGACACACTCGGTGCTCTGTATGCGCGTGTGGATGTGCCGCAGCACGCCCACCGTGGCCGACTCTGCCGGCACGAAGCTGCCGATATGTGCCAGGTATACTATCAACCCTGAATAGAACACACTAATCGTGTGCGTTACCCAGGCCAGATGTTGTCGAAAATGGTCATTTGAATCTTATAGATAATTAGTTTTGCGGCTTCTGTAATTGTTGCGCACATTTTTAAATTTGTTGCGCTTATAGTTTTTTAATTATTTCACAAAAACATTTCCTGCTGGGGTAACGTTACCCCAGCCAGATCTTTTTCTTTCTAATGGGAATATTTAAATAATTACTAGCTATAAAATTAGTTGTCTAGATGAAGTAAATGTTGTGCCTTATTTTGTATTTGTTCTTTCATCGGTTGCGAAGTTATTCGAGATTTTGCTGGGGTAACGTTTTTGGTTTTGCTAGATCTTTGAAATGGTTAAGCGGATTCTTATCATATTTTGTACATGGCTTCTTGGGAATTAGTTTAAATTTGTTCTGCAATAAAAAAACCAAAATAATACATAGCTTAAAGGTTATTTCATTAAATAGAAAAACAATTCAATTGGTCCCAGCACTCTCAATAAGAGCTCTAAAGACTTACTTTAAACGTTATTTTAAAGCTTGTTACTGCCTTCAAATGTACGTGAAGTTTCATTAGTATCCTGTAAGTATTTAACAAGTTATGATGATATTGAGTTCTTCACGAGCACGGTCTTGATGCGCGCGGTGTTATTTGGCCACTGGATTGGATATATGAACTGAATGTTATGTCAATTATTAGTTTTTTAATTCAGTTGTATATCAATAAAATTTCAGCTCAGTACATTGGATAATTAATGAGATAATACGATTAAATTCATCAGGAAGTGAATGACCGTGGTAACCCGACCAAGTTTAGGTGGTTACGAAAAAGCGAAAACGCAGAACATTATACTATCTTTTGAAATGTTTAGTATAATACACCTTACAATTACGGTACAGACGCGTACACTGTTAAATACATTAGTATAATATATTGACTGCAGTTTAATATTACTTAATTTTATTATTTTTGATCTGTGATTTTAAACTTAGGAAAAAAATGTGATATTTGAAATGAGACAACAAAACAGTAGGACTAACTGTGAGCATTTTACTACATTGTGATGTCATTTAATATTGCCATTGATCTGTGATTTTAATTGATATAAGTAGGTATTAGTAGACATACATAAAGGTGCGTACAGACCATGTAACATGTTATATAACACTACAACTCTATGTAAAATGTTATACAACAATGTTAAATATGAACATGATCACACTATGAAAAATGTTATATAACATGTTATGTTATATAGTTTGTACGCACCGTAAGTTTAGTGTTAACTGAAACAAACCATTGTATATTATTTATTGTCTGTGATCATTACACAGTCCAATATGTGTATATTTAAATAAAAACTGTAACTGTGTACTGTGTATACTGAAATCTATAATTTAATTAAAAAATAATAGAAAATTTCAAAAAAGCAAAATTACTATCTGTAATTTTAATCTGTGATTGTTTTTAAGTATAAGTTTAATAATACTTTAAAAGTTCAATTGAAATGATTAAATTACCTGTCAATAAAAATTATTTAATAATCACGTAGTTTTTTTTAAACTTGTGTACATGTCTGTACTAAATTTGTAACACTATCCTACATATTTTAGAAGGTACCATAATGTTTTGCGTTTTCGCTTTTTCGTAACCACCTAAACTTGGTCGGGTTACCACGGTCATTCACTTCCTAATGACTTTAATCGTATTATCTCATTAATTATCCAATGTACTGAGCTGAAATTATACTGATATACAACTGAACTAAAAAACTAATAATTGACATAACATTCAGTTCATATATCCAATCCAGTGGCCAAATAACACCGCGCGCATCAAGACCGTGCTCGTGAAGAACTCAATATCATCATAACTTGTTAAATACTTACAGGATACTAATGAAACTTCACGTACATTTGAAGGCAGTAACAAGCTTTAAAATAACGTTTAAAGTAAGTCTTTAGAGCTCTTATTGAGAGTGCTGGGACCAATTGAATTGTTTTTCTATTTAATGAAATAACCTTTAAGCTATGTATTATTTTGGTTTTTTTATTGCAGAACAAATTTAAACTAATTCCAAAGAAGCCATGTACAAAATATGATAAGAATCCGCTTAACCATTTCAAAGATCTAGCAAAACCAAAATCGTTACTCCAGCAAAATCTCGAATAACTTCGCAACCGATGAAAGAACAAATACAAAATAAGGCACAACATTTACTTCATCTAGACAACTAATTTTATAGCTAGTAATGATTTAAATATTCCCATTAGAAAGAAAAAGGTCTGGCTGGGGTAACGTTACCCCAGCAGGAAATGTTTTTGTGAAATAATTAAAAAACTATAAGCGCAACAAATTTAAAAATGTGCGCAACAATTACAGAAGCCGCCAAACTAATTATCTATAAGATTCAAATGACCATTTTCGACAACATCTGACCAGGGTAACGCACACACACTAATCACTGGATGCAGAAATGTGCTAGTGAAAATATGTTGCCCATAACACCGACCGAGTGACTTTCTGCCGGTTTCTTAGGTATATTATAATCAGAATTGACTGCCTCATTAGTCTAGTGATCCTAAGCGCGACTGCTACGCTAGAGGTCCTAGGGTCGATCCACAGGTCGAGCAAAGTGTTATTGGGATTTTCAATGAAATTCTTAGTAGCAGCTCGGAGTTGGGATATGGGCCCTGTTAATGGCAATAGGCTCGCCCTCTAATTTATGGGACCTAAACATACCGAATTTGTTTGTATTTGTGATTATTTTCTTTACAACATTAGATATTGTTGCACCTCAAAAATTCGAAAATGACTCTCACCAATCTGTTTCATATACACGGACTTCCCGCTAGAGTTCGGTCCAGTGAGTATCTTCACACAGCCGGCATCTAGACTGGACTCGACGTCGTTGGGCACGAAGCTGTCACACGTCAGCATATACAGTGGGTGCCTGCCCTGCTTGATGCTGATCAGCTTCTCCGGAGTCAGGGTTGGACGAACGAAGTTGAACTCCTTGCTCACCTTCGATATTGCTATTAGACTGGGGATGGAAGATTTATGAATGGCAAACAAGGGAAAATCGTCACTGTCATTCTTGTTGAGATAGACTTTGAGACTAGTCAGAGACGGCTCTGAACATCATTATCAGTTTTAAATCTTAGTAGGATGGTGCGTTGACTGCAGAGCGAGTTTCAGGGGATTTACAGGCAAGTGACAGTCATCCTAAGAATGTGCCCTAATAGGCAATGAGAGTTCTGTGCAAGCCTTACAACTGTTCTCTTCATATTTAAGAAATAGAAAAATGTTTGTTGAAACAAGTGTACAGTGGTCTTTTAGGAGGACACAGCACTTACCTCAGTCCATGTGTTGACGGTATATTTATACCTTATGTTAGATGACGATACATGACTTTGATTTGATCTGCCCGCAGTGAAACGAGTATCTTTTAGTAAATTTTTACCAGATACCATAAAGATACATACTTTTATATCCGATCGTAGCACGGCCATGAGTCTTACCGATTATTAATTGATAGTGTGCATAGCTGTATTAGAAGGTCTTAGAAGTGTTGGTCGACCCCCGGCTAGATAGTGCGATGACATAGTGAAGGCAACTTGAGAGAAATTGTTTAGTACCTACTACATGCATCTGCATGAAGAGGCCTTGGTCCAGCAGTGGACAGCATCGGGCTTATGATGAATGAATGAATGAAAAGCTGTATTGTTAAAGAAGGAAGGAAAATTTTTCAGTAGTCTCACCAGTCGAGATGTGCACACTTATCTACGAGGATGGCGAGCGTGTGCAGGTGCTGCAGCATGACGGCCGTCAGACGCATCATGATGCGGGTCTCGTGCGCCACTATCTCAGGGTACGTGTCGCCTATCATCACGTCCAGCTCTACGAATGCACAGAAGTCCAGTGACGGCTTATGATGATGACGTAGTAAGTATCTTATCAGTCTAGTTGTATGTACATACGTTCCTTATGCTTTGTTGGTGTGCGTGAAGTCGAAAACTTACCTTCACATCCTTTGCTTTTGTAATGTATATAGTCGTTATTTTGAAACTGGAAGAGAAAAAATTTGGTAATCTTTTTAAGGAAAATTAACTTTTATTGCGCCATGGTTTGGTTTTTATCAATCCATAGGGATTTTTTTAAATGTTTTCTTTCTGAAAAGAGATGTCTTTTCAATTTAAAAGTTACCTCAGATAAATAAAAACAATCTTTTTGAGACTGCACAATGTGGTACAAATCTTTATGATCGCATTAAAAATAGTTAATAGGTAGTGGATATTTAATAAAAGCATTTTGCTACATCATGTTAGTAGGTATATTTTATTGAAAGTGTATGCTCCTGCGGTGGAATCATTAAAATTTGTATGGTAATCATTCCCCTTTTCACAGCTTACCATAAACTTCATATCAGGCAGTTCCTTATCTTGGGCGGTCAGGTCGTCGGCCCACACCTTAACACCAAGCAGATAGCCGAGGTGTGGCATGTACAGCATGCTGCACTCCTGAATATACGTCGGAAGACGTTCCATCTCCACCTTCGCTGTCTCTGACATAAGCCCGTGGAGACTCGCCATTGTTTGTTTTTCTATAGGTGGAATAGTATTATTTCTAAAGGTGACAAACCAGGATATTGGCTATTATAGGATATTATTTGGCGCCAGAAAGCCCAGTAGTTATTTTGAGAAGTCTCAGTTTTGTAAGCCTCATTTGCCCAGTCATATTACTGGCTACATTATCGTTCAAACGTATTTTGTAGCTGATCTTTTTAGATACCAGAATATGATCCTTTTGGGAATGAAAGAGCAAAGAAGATACTTATATGAAAATCAAAGTGCATTCCCCAATTTGGAATTATTTGAAGATAAGCCCCAAGATTGGAGGAAAGGTTAGGTAGGTAATAAATAGATGGAATATTAAATATTTACTCATATCGAGATCAGGATCGACTCCAGGCTTCACGGTAAACTTGCCCTCGGTTTTGGACAGATCGAAGTCTATTATTCTATTCATGTATAGCGCCATCTGGTGAAAGATTAAAGACTGCATATTTGAAGTCAAACCAAAATCACTCAATGTCTTCGAATCCTATTGTCTAAAATGAGCAGAAAAAAAAACTTTGTAGTAGATAAGCTGCTGCAGCAGTTTGGTTATAGAATTCAAGTATACTCAGAAAGAAAAGTATAACCTCATATAGTTTTGTGTTATCGTAACAGGCGAGCTGCTCTAAAAACTCGCTGGCTTTCCCTGTACTCTCGCACATCTCGCAGATCAGCACCGCGTTGTACAGCGTCTGGTAGAGCAAGACCAGGAGAAAACATTCAGAGGCAGTGTCAGTGTGTCCATAATATTACACTGATTTACTATACCAACATACCTATAAAATGTACAGTGTTACACATAAGTATGAAGCAAGATCTTTTTTTGGCAATCTGAAAATTCGATATGTCTGTCGTTCTATAGTCAGGGTTATGAGATTTGTTAATTTGGCATGACCATGACTGGCTCTGGTCCAGCAATCACTGTACCCCTTCTACGTCTAACCAATTTGTAGTAGGCATAGGTTAGCTCGGTTGCAGGGTTGAGATAGTAAGTAAGTACCTGCGACTACTTGGCCTAGCTTTTTAACTTTACTCAAAGAGGGTAATGACTTTGAAAGGTCTTAAAGGTAAACTTACATTGTAAAGTGATTTCCACTGGTAAGGCTTCGCTGACAACGCTTTGATTTTTGTTAAAATTACCTGCAAAAACATTAAAATATACACTGTTCTATAATTACACCAATTACCTAAACAGAGCTTAAGTACAACTCACGTGGACATTCTTGATGTATCTCATGGAGGAGCATAAGTTCCTCATCAGTGCATCGTTCTGCGGCTTCATGAAATACGCTACAACGTCCTGACGACTCTTCAACGTTGCCAGATCTGAGGTCGGGTGCTGTAGAAGCACTCTTGGACACAGAAAAGAAATTGAATGAAACCCCCTGAAAATACTAACTATTCCTATCTTCTTTTCTGATTTAATCTTATGTATTTGAGACTTGAGTCGATATTTTTTGCGTTTTAGTGCTTAAAATCACCTTCTGATGATAAGACATTTTTGTGCTTTGTTTTTCCACGCTGGTTCTGTATAGAAAGTGCAAATGGCCACAGGCAGACTTCAAAGTATTTGTTTCTCTTCTATGAATAAAAGTTTACGAGATGATATCGACGCAGTGTTAGAAAGAACCTGGATGGACCAGGACTGCTCAAGACAAACACAAGGGGCGAAAAATAGAGAAGCATTTTATCCAGAAATGGATGATCCCCTTAATTTCAATATTTTTATATACATACATACATATTGTCACGCCTGTTTCCCTTGGGGGTAGGCAGAGATTATAGATTTCCACCTGTTACGATCCTGGCACACTACACATTTTTATTTTTAACTTTAATAAAAATTGTTTAAAACTGTAGATATTATGTAAAACAGGGAAATTAAGGTCAATTTTATTTCTAAAACACATCATGAAACAATTTGGTGAGAATTTATCCATGGCGGGTATTTTGAATTTATTGGTAGTAAAATGGGTGCATTTCCGGTGCTCGTATTAAACAAGTCAATAAAAATTGCAAGACTTGGAACACTATTTAGAAAGCGGCATTGAGGATTGTTGATCGTTAGGTAGTCTATCAGCTAAACGCACCTCATCCGGCTCTGTCCAAGCTTGGAGCTGCACCTGCTGAACAGTTGCAGCAGGCTGAGTCCCTCGCGGCTGGATCCACGCGCACCACGCTTGAACGCGCTGGGGTGAGCCACCGCACTGAACACTTGCAGCCCGCGGTACGTATCCTCGTCTACCGTCACTATATCAGCACTAAGGGGGGGAGGGGGATAGGAATTTCTTGTTCTTATTGTTCGAAATAACAGTAAATCCATAACACTGTCAGTTTATCGACATGGAAGTTGATTCAGAGACTAGAAATGAAACTTATAATATTAGCTATGTCTTTACATTTATCCTTTTGAATCATTCGAGATCTTGTAAACACCTGTATTCCCTGAAGGGTTAGACAGAGGTTTACCTTCTAATGTAAACCCTCACCCAGTCTATTGCCATTAAACAGACACAAATCCAGACTCCAAGCTGCTACTGAGAATTTGCTCTACCTTGAGATTGAACCCAGTTACCCAGGAATTTAGCATAGCAGTCGCGCTTAGAACCTCTAGACTAATCAGGCAGTCCTTGTCCAGTCCAGAGAAATTGTACTTACAGTGAAATAATTCTTAGACTTAGGAACTGTGGTTTCGCGTGAAGGTCCATGCTGAGCTTGGCCCAGTTCAAGTCTAAGTATCTGAGCAGAGCACCCAATGCGTGAACACTCTGGGTCTGCGAGAAGTCCAGGACTGTACGAAGGTACAGGGACCTTTCTTCGTCAGAAGCGTTAGGCGGCTCAGTAGGTAGAGATAACGAGAAGATACGTCTTTTGCATGCTTCGAAACCTTGAGAAGGAAAAATTTTCAAAATAATTTACTTAGCAATACAAAAACTAGCTAACCCGGTAAACGTTGTTCTGCCATTTAAATAATATATTATTCATAGAAATATACAAAAATCACGATAGATATCACGAAGAATACTTTGCAACTTATTCCCATACCTACCAAATATACAAAAGATTATATATTCTATCAGAAGATGATCACACATTTTCTTTTGCTATTCTAGAAGTTAGAATTGAAAAATGACACTACGAGTTAGCTTTTATGATTGTAATTCTTTGAGGCTCTGTATTGCGCTTAGGATATTCTTTATTGCTGAACTTATTTTTGTTGTATACAGAGGTGGACTTAATCCCCTTAAGGTGGACTGGGCCTGCCTTATATGGCCTCAAAATTTTTTTGCTGCAATATCAGCAGAATAGGGCGGCTACTATAAAACGGTATATGGCACGACCGAGCCAGCTAGTTTAAACTGGTTGTAGATCACCCTTTATATCTATACTAATTATAAAGAGCTAAACCGATTTTGAAAATTCTTTCACCAATAGAAAGCCACGTTATTTGTAAGTGTCATTGGCTATATTGTCCAACGAAGTGGGCACAGATCAGCTAGTCACTTGTTATATCAAGTAAGACTTACTATACTCCTTAGAAGACAAGAAGACGAGCTTGCATCGTCCCTCATCGTTGGCGTCGCTGTCGAATACGGTTTTCTTAACAGTCTGAACAAACGCGCCCTGGTTCTTGCCGTCCAGCAGGATGCAGAATGGCTCTACTTGACGAAATAGGCTGCAGAACATCTGGTATTCCGGTGGACGATCCACTATCTCCTCTAGGATGAATAGCTGGGTAGGAGAGGCAATACCTGTCTAGTTTAGTGTTCAGTTTCGTCATAGTGAAAAATATATTTCCATTAATGTTAATTATGTTATGTTTTCATTAATTATATCCTGTGCTAGTATATATGTGATGAAAATGCCAATGTATTCTTTTTTTAGGTATATAATATGTATCTTCCTTTAAAAATCAATCACGGGCCGCTTACGCGAATTCCCATTGTGTCCCATATACTTGCGTACTGAGCTCACCCATGTAATAAATTTGGATGAAATTATAATTATTTTCTAGCAAAATCAATAAATTATCTATACTAATATTATAAAGAGGTAAAGTTCGTGACGTTGTAGGAGGTATCTCTGGATCTACTGAACCAATTTTAAAATTCTTTCACCTATAGAAAGCTACATTATTCCTAAGTACATACACAAAGGCTTATTATCCCGTAAAATGAAAAGAAACTACACGTTCCTCTTCATTCCACGCGAGGGAAGCCGCGGGCGTGAAGCTAATTAGTTATAGTTTAAGTACACTACATAAATTAGGTAGGTAAGTTTGTACTTCAGCTAATTAAAATATTTTTTACAACTACTCCAAATTAAAATTTACAACTATACTAAAAGGCTATAAAAAAACCTTAGTGTTCATAAATGAGACCCACCTCGCCGGTGTGTGGGGTGCAGTAGGCTGCTCCCAGTCTTCCTGACCGACAGTAGGACACCAACACCCTCTAGTTTAAATTAAGTAATAATTTAAGATAACTATAATAACCTCCCTTCAGGGAATACAGGCGTGATGGTACGGAACACAACAAGCTATAAAATCCAGTATAAACTGACCTCTCCATGCACGGAAAGCATGTACAAGGTGAGTTCAGCGTATACTGGACATTGTAGCATTGTGTATGCCCTTCCTACTTACCTCGTCTGTATCAGATTCTTCACTAGACTCTTGTTGGCCATTCGTATTTTGGTTATCATTCCTAAAAAGAGCCATAAAAAAAACAAGAAAGTAATAAAACTGTCATCGAATATAACGAATAAAGGACTGAAGAATTATTGAAGAAAAGAAAAAACCTTCTGCATTGCGCTATGACGAAGTGATTGTCAGGTTTGTTGGAGTTCATATTATTAGTAGTGCTCGTCGTTTGTCGCATCATCGAGGCTGCAGCCTCATCAGATGAAGTTTCCGCCATAGTTCTCCAATAACGTTAACAAAAATATTTACTCGCAAAACGGATTGTCAGCTTTTGTATTTCCCGCTACTTCAATTTTCATCTGCCACTCGTTCTGTATTTTTTTTATAACTCGTTGGCATTGGCTCAAGCAGGCAAAGGCCATAAATCCATACATCCTAATATTACTGCGTTAAGAAAACATAAACATATTAAATTATTTTCAAAATTGGAATCTTAAAAAAAATATTGAATTAAGTAATAGTTTTCTCTGTCATAAGCATTTTATGCCAAAACTTTTACAAATAGCATCTAATTTAGAAATTGTTCCCCGATACCTTAATTCTCATGAAATATTAACGGTTAACGGTTACACCGAAATAATTAATATGGCGTGATTTTATACATTAAACACTTAGGTACTGCTTGCTATGACGCCATGCGGTTACTCACTCCTTTGTTTGGGTTTACGTTACTCATTATAGCATGGGGAATATAAAACTGAATTAAATTAAAATTGTGTTTAATTGAAACTAACAAATCTGGCTGAATACGGCCATACCTTTGCCATACCATACCCATTTATGAAAACATATTCAAGCAACACGTGTCGTTCCCGACTGCGTGGGATGCAGGATGTACAATATCAAAGGCGGGTCTTTGCTTGTTTTTGAATTAGGAGAATCGGTAGGTGAGCCATCTTGTTTTTCAATCTGTTGAATAAATTTGATAAAACTTATATTGTGGATATTCTCTAAAATAGTGTTACCTACCTCATACACTTAATGTGTTCTGTGGTGGTAGCACTCCTTAGCAAAAGTGTTTAGGTAGATATAGTGTGTTCTTTTACGTTTTTAAACAAATAGGTAAATAGTAATCATTATATTTTATTTAAAAACTGCTCCGCATACAACTATTTATTTATTGAGTACTTAAATATAAATTTCCTAACTTGATCGTTGTTTTATCATATTCTTTAAATTTGAAACTTGAAACCCGATATAATTTTCTAGTTACTGTAGATACGTTAAAATCTTTAAAAAGGCACTTATGGCGATTCATATTTTATAGTTTAAAACACCTAGTTAGTATAATAATATATTACTAAGTTTAACATTATTTAGTTTACCGTTTAACTTACGTCGTCACACCTATTCAACATTTTTCGATCATTTTTTCCAGATTTCACTACGGGCAATAGTTTCATGAAAAACATGAGTCTGAAGAAAACACAGAACACATATACGAAGAAAACCAGGTAAGTTATTAATACCTATAATTACCTACATGTTATGTCTTGGCGAAAGTCAGTGCTGATTTTAACAGATAGAAGTACGACAAATCTTGCCGCCTCCCCGTAACATGACCCATTAGGATTTATGCATGATAAAAAAAGTCTATCTAATGTTGTTTAACCTGTATTTTGACTTTTTTAATTGAACTTTTAGTGTTAATCATAATGTATGTCCTTGGTTAAATCGTTAATATTATCCATGAAATTTTGACTGAACCTGTTTTGTTGTTCAGGCGGATTTGTTCCTGCAACATCCTATTGTAGTAGCTTATTGCAGTGTCTAGATATAGTTCTATTATATGTTCAAAAATATACGAGTATGATCTCAGGATTTCATCAAAGATAAGATCATCACTATTTATTTCTTCTTCTTGGATTCCTTATTATGTCTGTACTCTGTAGTTTGTTGCTTGATGAGGTATGATCGACTATATTAAGATTTACACAATCAACACATCCTTCTCTTCGGGCGCGTCCCTCCTGAAGTTAACCCTGATATGTCGACACATGTGGCCGATGGCATCAGCAGCAGGGACCACGATAGCCGCCATACAAGACTGCACCATGGTGCGCAGCGACGCGAAGTAGATCTTCACGCAACGGAGGCACGGGGCCGTGCACCAGATTTGCTGTAACAGATGAATTGGATTACTGAAGAGTTGCTGTCTAGATTTTTCTGAAAGAGATATTCAGCTGTTTTGCGAATGCTACCACCGGCTAAGACGACAATTTCACAATTAGTAGGTATTAGGGACTTTCTTAGTTTAAAATAAACACTTACTAGCACATTACTAGTAGGTATTCTTGTTGACCCCTAATTCTAAGCTAAATGCTTGTATTATGAGTGGATTCGTAGGATCGGTATTGCAATGGGTGGGTTTTGAACCGGCAACCACGTGATCGCAAGTCCGACGCCCTAGCCATTAGGCTACAGCCACTTCATAGTTTGTTGAATATTGACAGAATTGCAGACAGAAAATTATGAATCTTAGGAGTATCTAAATATGAATCATAAACGTTATTGGAAATTATAAATAGCCCACTTTTATGACGATTCATAATATTATTCGCGTACACACGGCTACATAATATATATCAAAATAAACATTCCCAGTAGGTATCTTCATATTAAGATTCTATTATGATTCATTCACACACTAGTGACCATTTTAGACGCCCCCTCTAGACAGTTCCTCGAAGTAGAGGCATGTGAAGCTGAACCCAAAGAACGCCGCACTAAAGGACGTCGCCAGTAAACAACATTGTAATATCACAAGTCAAATAAATTGCAGCAAGTATAACTCCTTCCTACCTCGAAGGCTAGACAGGCGAAGCTGCAGCCTAAGAAGAGCGCGCAGGGGGGTGCCAGCAGCACGGCCAGCACAGTGTAGCACCAGTTGCGCGAGTGTCTGAAGCAGGCGTGACTCAGCCGCCACGCGCACTCGGGGCTGCGCGCGCCCTCCGGCTCACCGATTATGTCGTCCCATACTATCTGCAGACAAAGAGGAGACTATTATTAGCTGTATTAAAATCTAAATCAGAAGAATGGTTTCGCATTCCCTAAAGAATAAGTAGTAGTAGTAACTACGAATTGTGTAGGTATTTTCGGCGGTACATGAGTAAAACGTCAAATTATAGACGTGTGTGAGAGAAATATCCCATTATGAAATGAATGTGTGTTAGGAGCACAGAACATTTAATACCAGGACTTGACGTCAGTTCCTATCGTCCGTCTCACTTGACGTGACCTTGGTTTTGACTGTATAAGTTTAAAATGTGGACTACCCTCAATTGCACTAGCATTGCTCTACCTTACATTTTAATTAGAAAAGGTTCACTGAGCAGCAGCTGAGCTGTGCAAATAGAAAAAGTTTAAGATAGGGAAAATTTATTTCAGAGCTGTATTTTTCCACCCTTCTTCTTGTGGAAAGGCACTAGAAGTTAATTAGCGGAGAATAATTAAATAGTACCTACATGAGCGAGTGACCCGTGGTCAGCGAGTTCTTGGTGCTTGCTTGAGTCACGCAAACGTCTCGCCTTCTTTTTAAGTTAGTTTATAATTTTCTTTTTTTTTCACATGTTTGGTAACATTGTCTGATAACAAATGTCAAGAATAGGGCTGTGTTTCGACCCCAACTTATATGGTCCGGTCGGAATTTTCGATCCAACGCTGATGTATCAGTACCGAGTACCGGTTTTTTTGCTTTAAGTCGGTAGATATCGAGGTGTCGGTAGAGATAGAGATGATATGCATTTATTTAAATAAAACTACTTTTTACGGATTTTATCGCGTTATATTGATATTTTTAAATTCCCGACGTTTCGGATCCTTTACAGCATCCATGGTCACGGGTGGACTGAAAAAATATCAATATAACGCGATAAAATCCGTAAAAAGTAGTTTTATTTCAATGTCTAATATTCGCGTAAGTGTTAGAAACCAGTGTGATATTCATATATTTATTGCATTCCATAATGTACACATACAGGTGGTTATTATAGTAGATAGACACAATTATGGACCCTGTCGCGGACAGCAACATTTTTTAGAGTAGGGGAGAGGAACCTTTTAGATAGATCAAGATGTGTTCTTTAGAGGTGAGAGAATGGGTTATTAAGCGTATCTTGTGACAAAAATTCGCAGCACTGTTTTTTTTCGTAGTAACAGCTTGAAGTCATTGTAGCTTGTAAATAACTTGGATAACATGATTACCGATAACAGTCTAAGATAAAAGAAACCATATTTTTATATCGTTGTATGTTGAACTTACAAAAATTCTGACCCCGGGAACTCGAAATATGAATTCGGTAGAACTAAAGGAAACATTGAAACTCATCAATGCTTAATTCAGAAAAACAACAATTTATTTATTCGAAGAATGACTTTAGCCATCATTTATTTAAAAAACCATTAGGCGGAGCCCTCAAACAACCCTTATACGCTTCAGCTACTTAAAATACAAGCTGTTATGTTCCAATTTCACAGCACTACGGAACAAATGGTCGTTTGTGTGTATAATAAAGTTTATTTTGCCACTGACACTGATTTATAGTTCAAACGAAACAGACTGTAATCAGGGTGTGATATAATCTAGATATACCTTTTGATAATTTTCACTTCTTGATAATCAGAAATGACAAGGCGTGTATCCTTTACTTCTAAAACGAAGATAGTCTATATGTAGGCAGATATATATTCTATGTTTTTAAGTTATAAGAAGATGCAAGCATCATTATGATATCCTGTGCTGACTATTTTGGGGTTGGCTTCCAACCTGATGTGGCTGAATTTCAGTGTTTTCCAAGGAGAGACCACTATCAGATATCCGCAGTTCAGTAAGGTCAATACTGATATCGTAAGGATAAACTGGTTATCAGGGATACCATCACGCCTGCATTCCCCGAATGCTTGGACAGAGGTGCACTTAATGTATAGCCACAGTTCACCGGCCTATTGCCATTCACCGGACACATATTCAAACTCCGAGGTGCTACTGAAAATTTCATAGAAAAACCTAATAACACTTTGCTCGACCTGGGAATCGAACCCAAGACCTCTAGCGTAGCAGTCGCGCTCAAGACCACTAGACTAATGAGGCAGGATTGTTAGGGATACCTACTTATAGGAAATATTTTTTGATAGTTGTTCCTGTATCAGAGTTGCATTTATTAAATAATTATTTAATTGGTAATTATGTTTAATAAAAACGTGTTCATCCAAATATTTGTAAAAACTCGTGAAAGTTAATCGCTCAGCTGCTGCTCTATTCATTTTAATAAACACAAATGTCATGCGATGAATTAAATAAGGTCACAAGGTCATACAATATAAAGTAACAAACAATTACACACTCCAACGTACATATTTTCTTTATAAATAATTGCTGGATTTTTCATGCCTTAGTAGGTATACACACGATAAGTACGTGCTTTAGTTCCGGTACTGAAGTAAGAATCTATTTTAAGAACTGAATTTGAATATACATTTACTTAATTGTTAAGTTATAAAAACTAGAACGGACTCATTAGGCTAGTGGTCCTAAGCGCGGCTGCTACGCAAGAGGTAGTAGGTTCGAGGTGGTGGGGGCAAAAAAGTTTAAGTGGAATATCGTTAGATTTCATATTAAATGCCAAAGAAAACTAAAATAAAGAAGACTTGGCTTCGGATTATAGGTGTTCGTTTGTTCAAATATATTACTATATACGCTTATTTACGCTTAGACGCCCATAACATCGACGGCGTTAATAATACCGACGCCCATAAAATTGAAGCCCATAAGACCCCATAAGGCTGATGCCGATAAGACCAACGCCCATTAGACTGACGTTCATAAGGCTGATGCCCATAAAACCGACGCCCATTAGACTGACGTCCATAAGGCTGATGCCCATAAAACCGACGCCCATTAGACTGACGTCCATAAGGCTGATGCCCATAAAACCGACGCCCATTAGACTGACGTCCATAAGGCTGATGCCCATAAAACCGACGCCCATAAGACTGACGTCCATAAGGCCGACGCCTATAAAACCGACGCCCATAAGACTGACGTCCATAAGGCCGACGCCTATAAAACCGACGCCCATAAGATCCACGCGTATGTAAGACCGACGCCTATAAGACCGAATCCTTTAAAAGCGATGCCCATAAGACCAAATCTCATAAAACTTAATTACGCCCATAAGACCGACGCCTATAAGACTGACGCCCATCAGACTCAAGATGCCCATAAGCGATGGTGTCAATGAGGCCGACGCCCCTAAAACCGACTCATTTAAGAGCGACGCCCATAAACCGACGCTTATAAAATCGATGCGTATAAGACCAACGCTCATAAAACCGACGCCCATTATGAGCGCCGTCCTAAGACAGTCGTCTATTAGAACAGCGACGCCTATAACATTAACACCTATAGAGCCGAGTCTATAAGATCCACGCCTCCAAGAATGACAGCCATAATCCGACGCTCATAACACCGACGCTTCTAATAATTCAAGTCGGTCTTATGGAAGATCGACGCGACGTCCATAAGACCGACGTCCATAAGACTGACGCCCATAAGACCAAGCTCGAGTTTGCGCTACCCTAGATCGGAACATTTTTTTCCTATAAAAATTTCTCCAACGGCTCGGTTTCGATTTGTGCGCGGATCATGGTAATAAGCAGCAGGCATAGTCTAGTGAGATGTATTGAGTTTGAAACTGAGGCACGCACCTTTGACTTTTCGTAATCATCCAGGGTGTATTAATTCATTAATATTAGTGTCAGGAAGGAAAGAAAACATTGTAAGGAAACCCTCCATGCTTGAGAGATCTTCTCTGCGTGTGAAGTCTGCAAACCCGCTGTAGGCTAGCGTGGTGGGTTTTTAGCTTAACATCTTTCACTCTGAGTGGAGATCCGTGGCCCGCAGTGGGTCGGGAAATTGTACGATAACGGTTATTGAATACCCGCGAAATGTGGGGGTAAAATACAATATCAAACTCTTTCTAATCCTTTAGGGAATACTGGCGTGACGATATGTTATGGAAAATAGTGGTCACACATTTCAGCAATACTTTCAATGAATGCTATGTATTTACTAACAAAGGCGAGCCCTATCGATTTTTTACTTTTAAATAAACTAATAATTTAATAGTGCCTCCTGAAAAAACATGAACTGAAACTTCAACTATTTATGAATTGTCGAGGTCATTTGTCGGACAAATGTTCTTCATACAAACCTGCACGTGTTGGTTCAGACTATTAGGGTCTCTGTCCTCTAGGGCTTCGTGGACGTTCTCCGGTTTTGCCGTCATCACGGTACGGCGACCGGAGGTACGATCGAACTCCGGTTGTTCTGGAACGGGTGTCGGTATCAGCACCGGAGGAGCCGATACCGGCTCGGGTACGTCCGGCAGCAGCTTGGCTCTGAAGTCGCAAGCGATGCACTGTCGTGATGTTGTCCGGACTAGTTTCGGGACGGCCGAGCCGCCGGAACCCAGCGGAACGTCCTCAAAGGCCACGGTAAATGTTAGTGGGTGAGCTCCTTTACAAATCTTCAAAGAAAATGTTTTGGTACGACTTTTACGTTACTGTTAAGTAATTGGATATTTAAAGATTTTTGTTAATTAGGTGTAATATGAAAATAGTTCTCGTTTGTAAAGTTATAACAATATATAAAACAGTTTTTTTTTATTTCTGTTATGCGTGGTTATTTCGATAATAATCTTTTATCACTATAAAATAATCAGCTAAGTAATTAGCCTCAGTCTGTTTATTAAGTAAAGTAATTAGTATTTTGCCCTAACTTATACTTTTTATAAGAATAGTTGCTTGAAACTTTGATATTTTATATTTAAGTCACGGAATCCAGTATATTATTCTGTATTTTTTATTCTTATTAATTGTTTTACAACTTAAACATTAAGTTTCCCTTCCGATATGAAAAAAACAAACGTTTCCCCGTTCACTTCACTGAAAGCTCGCTTTCAAACTGAAAACTTTTTCACCAAGCTTTACTTCTGAAAGCTTTGCGCATGCCTACCATTCACGATTGTTATAACGCTTTCCACGACATCCACCGCTTCTTTTACTTGAACTCCAGTCTTAATATTCAAACGGATAGTTCAATGTATATGTATTACACCTATTTGTGGTATTTTCTTTTGTTTTTATAAAGTTTTCATGCAGGTACCGTGGAGCGTTGACCGGTAATTCTCTGACCATGTTTCCACATGTCATATATATGGATGGTAATCATTTCCGATACTCATAGGATACCCAAGAGCATGTCAGAGAGGCCACTGATGTGTCAAATCACATATTTAACACTGGTTATAACGCAGCGAATATTGGTGGATTGTTAAAATTACTTTGTAAGATTTTTTGATGTTGTTGTTTTATTATCTGCATACATAGTATTTCTAGACAATGGTTTAGTAGCCAAGAACCTGTTACAAATCCTGACGGTTTCCTTAAGATTTGTATCATATTTTTTAGGTAAATTGACTTTAAGAATTGGTAATTTGAGGTAGGTATATTTATATTTTCAGGCGCTAATGCTTAACTTTAAATTGATTAGGTAGAATCCTATAAAACGGGCTTAGAAAAGACCCTATGAGATTGAAAAAATAAATTACAGTTGGTCACATCGAGGGTCCGAGACACAGCTACGTGGTATCATTACGAAAAGGAATTAATATAATTTTTATATTCAGCTAGTCAGAGTCCTTAGTCGCCTGTTTTAGAGCTGTTAAACTGGCGTGTTTGTAAATGCCGCGTTGATATTTTAAACTGCGACATTTTGATGTTGTAAATCACTCTAAAGTGAAATGGTACACTTTATGATTTGTTAAGTTTTTGCCAGTGGGTGCCTCCGTACTTAATATTAAAAAAATATATTACTTTTCTTGGTGAATGAATATGAGTATAATTTTTGTTATAGTAGGAACCAGTTCTTACTTATATCGTGATGATAAATTCGCCGAACAAACATACCATATATACCATCACGCCTGTATTCCCCGAAGCCTAATCCTTTTTACCTTATTACTTACTGACCATACCAGACAGATTCCCCGAAGGGTTAGGCAGAGGTGTACTAATGTACACCCACGTTTCGCCGGTATGTTTAGCTCGAATGTAAGAGGGGGCGAGCCGAGCCTATTGTCATTAACCGGGCACAAATCCAGACTCCGTGCTGCTACTGAGAATTTCATGGAAAAACTTAATAACAGTAATTGACCTGGGAATTGAACCCAGGACCTCTAGCGTAGCAGTCGCGTTTGGGACCATTAGACTTACGAGGAAACCATTATACAATAGATAAATAAAACATCAGAAATAATTCGTTATACAAATCTTTATTATTCGTAGAATAAACAGTTTACATTCTACCTACATTATATACATGCACCGAACTTTAGTTAATGTTATATACACGAGTTATTTATTACTTTATATACTTATGATACAGATTTTTATGTCTTAGCACGAATTTAATAATATCTTGCAGCCTTATGTCTGCAAACTAACGTTATTAACCAACATTCAAATATTTTCAGCATCATTTCGAACGTAGATTTAACAAAATCAATATGAATATATTAATAATGCTTATTTATTAAGTTATATACAATTGAGCCTTTTTATATTAAATTTATATTTTTAATCTTACGTATAAAATACTTCGTGTTGTAGGTATATATCGCATTATTTTTATACACTCAATAAAATAATGTCAATTGAATAAATGATGTTAATAATGGAACTGTTACTTTTATATATTGCAACTCAATATTACCTATTTATCTTTATCGTGTATTAAACCTTTATGTTTGGTCTAAGTATATTAACTTCCCGGCCTATTTCGTATATTCTTTTCATAGAATCATCCTTCCAAATTTTATATGTTTCCCATTGGTTTTTAAACCATAAACGATTTCACACGTTATTATTCAGCTGTTAACAATATTACTCAATATAAAACTGACCAATATTATTCTACGTCACGCAAATGGTTCATTAGGGTTGGCCATTCGCGGATAACCCGGTCATGCTGCACCGCGGTCCTTTCTATCCACTGCCGCTGTATACAAAATGATTGATCGACGCAAGCTTGCGGTCGGAAAGGTTATGCCGAGGGGAAGTATCAATTAGTGAACACAATGAAGATGTCAGAACTGACATAGTCGGAATTAGATTGGAAATTTGGTTGTCAATGAATCTTGAACTTTATGAAAGGCTATAGGAAAAACTTATTGGTTATTTAAGGCTGCCATCTGTTTGACCTATGGTACGCTTGTGGAGTTGGACAGAAACCAATTTCATACAGCTCTAGATATCCGATCTCCTTTCCGTTGTTTCATAATTTTATAAATGACAACTCTAGTTATTTGAAAAGTTTATACGTTCATGTAAGTATCGATAGCTAAACAAAATAAAATGATTGTTTAATTAAATTTTCAACGAATCTACTATAACTTCATTATATAATTAAAGAAATTTAAAACCATGTTTCACTTTTATTAGAAAACTCATATTCTGAAATCAAAACAATGTCATACTAATCAGATATTTAAGTAACTAATAAAAAATCGATACGTCAGCACCGAGTTAATTACATATCGTCAAACTATAGAAACTGACGCTGACATTGTAACGTCATTTCTAATTGTTGACGCTGAATAGCACCACTACATAAATCTATAGTTAAGTCTATATTAAAGCTTCAGTATTTAGCTTAAATTGGAAAACCGTAACTATTGAAATTAAAACTAGGTTTTTATATTAAAAGCTGTTGTCACAAGAGCGAATATTTCAATTTGAATTATTGACAATGAAGGCTAAATCTAAACAATAGATGCTTTTATTTGTAGTTAGAAGAATGAAACGTTTAAATAGCCGATAAATAAAGTTTAAAAAACAATGTAGGTACGTCTTATATTTCAAACAAATATTTATTATTGTGTCGAAAAGTAAATAGGTTAAATATGTTAGGTAAGTATTCTTTTCTTTTGAAAACAGCTTGTACGTCTAAATTCAATTAAATTAAGTAGGTACATAGATACATAATAGTGAATTAAAGCACTCGACGGAGTTATTAACTTCACAATACAATGTTTATTACTTACATAATACAAGGAGCACATACACTCACTTTAACGTAGGAAGTGACGATTGATACCGCTTTTAATGCAACTAAAGTATGTTGTAGTCTCAATGCAAATTACCACATTTTTTTTAGCGAATGTATTGATATATCGTAAAGGTAAAGGGAACCAGCCGATATAAATAGTTAAAACAAATAATAAAGAACAAACGAAAATGTATAAAAAAATATAGTCTGGGTTTTCTTTGAGTCTGACCTCGCATGTCCATAGGTCAAGAAAAGAAAAGTAAAGGGTAAATAAAAATAGCACAATACATGGTCACCGACCCAAATTTCAGCGGTGCGGTGAGGTTCGCGTGACGCGCCTACATACAGATTGCTGGCACTCCCGTTCCGGCGGCTGCCACTGAACATCGGCCATTTAACCCCCTTTATGCTGTAATTACTTACAATACCAATAAAAAACAAGTTTCTTTTATTGTAACTGTAATTTTCACTGCCATAAAGACCTGTTATACATTGGAGCTATTTGAAAATCAATTACGAAGTTGCTAATTGTTTAATGACAATACTTCCAAAAAACTTTAACTGTTCTTATTGCATACTTATTCTTTTGATACCATCAGATCTCTATTCTAACTTCTCTTTTTATCTCAACCTGAGTGTAGGCCTCCTTCGTTTCCTAAATTAAATATCAACAAATGTTACTCGATTGGCACGTATGCGTGCCATCTTTAATTCACTTTTGCGAAGCCAATATTATATCAGGTAACAAACTCCTAATTAAAGTTAAATAAATAGAAGTCTACATAGATTACAATTCATCATAATATACAAGTTTATACTTTATTTTCTAACCATAGTGCGGTACATGCATCTTTGCATTTGTCGTCCAATTTTGTCAGTTTGACTTCAAAACAAGTGTTACAATCACGAGACATTTCAGATCTTAATTATTTTTTTATCATTATTTTTAATGATTTTGATATTTTAATTATTATATCTGATATAGACAAATATAAATAAAGGTTACGTATCATTTTGTACGTATTGTTACTCTCTTTGACAGTCTAACATTTATATGGGTAATACAGGGTGATACAGTGTCAGTGACGCAATGAGTGTCGGTGAGTGTCAGGTGCCTGAGTGAGTGTTGGCTACACTGTCAGTGAGTGTCAGGTGCCTGAGTGAGTGTTGGCGACACAGTGTCAGTGAGTGAGGAGTGCTGTGCGCGCTGGCCCGGCCGGTCGCAGCGTAGGTACTATGGCGGGCTCTTCCGGTTCCGGTTCTTCCTTCGTTGGTTCACTGTTGGCGCGGGTAAAGGGTTAAGTATTACAGTTTGTTGAATATTTAATACACATAAGGTATTTAACACGTTAATGTTGATTAAAATTGTAAGTTTTATAATTTAATTAAAGCGTCGAAGAATTATGTTTTGGTAAAAGGTACCATATGGTATACAAGGGCATCCACCATGCAATCTAAAGTTACTATCTACTTTATCAGTAATATTAAGCATTAAGTAAGAACTAATTATAATATTCCCACAGAAAAACTAGTAGTTAATCATATTATTAGCATTTCTCAAGAAAATCTTTATAGAAATTATGTATTTTTTTTTTAATTCAATTAATCAGACAATTAAGAATCTAAAGAATTAAGTATTGGGCAGATTGAATATGATCGAGGTACGTAAGCATATGGCAAGCACTCACCTTGTATGCGCGGGCGCAGGGTTAGTGTTAGGTAATAGCGCTACTTCCACACATCACCACCTTGGGAAACACCATACAATAACATTATTAATCTAGCTTAGTCTAACACCATTTCAATTGTTTTCAAAAGCAGGTTCAATTACTAAGATTTAATTAACGAGACCTGTCATTTAATAAAAGCGTTTTTTTCTGTCCACATGCTTTGTATATTACAAAAAACATGCGCACTTAATATATTTAATCTTTTAAGCATTTTACAAGCAATTTTCTTCTTTATTATTGTCCACCAATCTTCCCAAAGAATTAGTCATTTTTATACTCAATTAACGTTTTAGTTAGGTAGTTTATATTTATTTCAAAATAAGTTATTTATCTTTTCTAGCAGATTTGATTGCA
Organism: Subacronicta megacephala; assembly: GCA_958496365.1. Classification (NCBI taxonomy): domain Eukaryota; kingdom Metazoa; phylum Arthropoda; class Insecta; order Lepidoptera; family Noctuidae; genus Subacronicta; species Subacronicta megacephala. The sequence goes on from OY292514.1 coordinate 16,942,146, forward strand.
AAACGGCTTCAGTTTTTTTTCATGAGAATTTAAACAAAAAGGAGGAGAAAGTTGGTTTTAGGCTTTGTGTTGTAAGTCTGTCGGGTATGTGTCTCCATATGCAGGTGATTTTATATATTAACGTGGGGAAACCTCCAAAAGACTATCGGTCTTCGGGGATAGGTAGCTATCTAGGTACCTATTTGTTTTCTATCTAAAAGGCATAGGCTAACGCATGCTTTACTAAAATGAGCCCACTGGAGTATATAAAATGACCACATTAGCAATTCTTCTAGAACCTAGAGCAGCTTCTTAACTTTCAAAAGCGGTCTTTTTTTAAGCCTAGCAGGTCAGGCGCACCTGATCTTGATGGGCTGGCGCAGCGACAGCTCCGAGCCCGAGGAGGAGGGCTCGCGCGCAGCGGCCAGCAGGCGCGGCGCACGCGGCGTTCGCGGGGACGCCGACGAGCGCCCGCGCGCGAACTCCAGCCGGTAGTTGTCCGAGCGTGGACTGCCACTGAACGCCTCTGCCTCGCCACCACCTGCACCAAAACATATGCTTTTATCGTGCAAAGGTACTAAGATTGCTGTTTTTCATAATTACGGCTACCGGTACTTATTAATAATACGGAACGGCACTTATCTAGGGAGGTGTGGTCACATTTTATATTATCAGGTCGAAGAGAAATTAACGGAACAGTAAGAACTAAACGCTTAAAACACTATAAGCTCCGTACTTTTAGACGTTGATAACTCCCAAAATCGAAACAGTAAAATATATTTTTTGTATAGTCTTCAAATTCATTCAAGTCATCTCAACTACTGCATTATTTCTAATAATATATTAATTTTAATAAGTAGGTACTTACGTCTATACAAAAAAACGTGTTACATTTTTATAATACTTAACCAAACTGCATAACTCATACATACAACTAGGTAATCTAGGTATATTGACAGATCAAAAAGTAACGCATAGGTACTAACGCGTACTACATTCCGTAGGTACCTATTACAGTGAACCAAAAAGTTTAGTAGGTAGTCGTAGTGACTACTACAGACTCGCCTTGTCAACTGTCAGGCATCGCTAATGTACTTCCGATAGCCCTGACCCACCTACTTACCTGCGACTCATCCATAACCTGGATTTTACTCACGTTTATTATAATTATGGTGTTCAATTCATGGTGATTTTCTATAAAAATAGTATTCCATTTACATTGTAATATTACAGACGCGCGTGTTCTATCAGTGTTGAGAAGAAGACGCCGACTAATTTACTTATCAACATATGATTTTGCACGTATCCTTCAATAATGTACCTAGGTAGAGGTTTTTTAAAAGTCATTTTGGCAAATACGGTTGTAATAACGGGCTAGCGAATCCTACTACTTTTAAATCTTACGAACCGATAGTCTAACACCAAATTGAATGAAACAAATTCCGAATCGGTATACGGTACGGTACGGTATATGCGAAGGTATCGCAAATTTTTGCCTTTTTCGAAATCAGTTAAAAACAAGTGCAGTTTTTCTAAGATATTGCTTTTTACAGAATCCTAATTTCAGAATCGAATTTCTTCGATGTATACTTATAACAGTAAGATATAGAGAAGTAGGGGAAGATATGATGGCTGACCTAATCATCACTTGGGATTAACAGTCGGGAAGAGAGAGATACTTATAACTAAGTAATGAAGGCAGCAGTACTACAAATTGACTGGCAACAGTTCATACACTGCGGTCGACACTTATGGCGTGTCCCAGATCTAAATGCATTGGGGACGAGCGAGACATGCATTCGATTACCCATATACGAACACTACCAGCGTGACTTTCTAATATAGCATAATAACAAAGACTGTTGAGGATTTAAGAAATAGAACATTTTTGAATTTTGTTGCAGTGCTTCTAAACATTTTTATCCTGCTCATTGTTTTTAAAATTGTTTGGCCATCACATGTGGAATAAGATTACAAAGAACCCAAGAAGTTTTTTTACTAGGAGTTTACAGAATTGTAATCAGTGTAAGTATGTACTTTATTACTACGTAACATTAACAACGAACGATAACATTTGCAGTAGTAAATACTGTGTCACAATTGTAATCGCCCACCTCCGAACATGAGACTTAACTCAAAGTGTAATTGGACATACTATAACAACTTATTGAGATAGATTAAGTTTATTTATAACCATCTGCTTATCTAGTAATTTTCACATACTGTTGGGACTTCAGTTTATCACCTTGTGAGTTAAGGACAGAGTCTGGACCAATAAGTATATTATTCACAGATGCGTTTGCCTGAATTTCAATCCATAAACTTGAATTCATTACTTCAGGTGATTGCTCGCGGCGGTCATTGCAATCATTGCAAACTATCCTAGCACCAAGATCAATCTAACTATGCTTATTTGGTAGCTGCTGCAGCAGCTTACCGATGCTCCTGTCCGCTGATTGTTACTTTTTTGTCAGAACTAAAATAATTTGTATTTGTCTTAAGTGTTTGTGTTAGGTCTAGGTGCAACTCTAGAGCACTTACCGTTATACATTCCATGAGAAGCAATAGGCATGCGCGCGCAGGCTGGAGGGTGCGCGTGCGCCGCGGTCCAATCGCGGTAAACGCGCGCGCCGTTGCTGCTGCGCCATTCTGAGAGCTCCACACTGCGAATCTATGTGAATGGAAACCTTATGGTATATTCATGTTTTTATAAATCGATGATGTAATATTTAAGCGAGGAGAAAAAAAAATCTGAGATGCTATGCTATAAAAAATAACATCACATTAAAAGTCAAACGGATAGCCTAATGGCTAGGGATAGCGATCATGTGGTTGCCCGACCGAAACCCACCCATTGCACTACCTACGTGAATCCAATCGTAACACAAGCAAATAGCTTAACAAGAGGGTCAAAGAATACTAGTAATGTGCGACCCACATTGCTAGTATTTTTTTTAAAGAACAAATTTAACATGTGTTTTATGTAGTTAATTGTACCGAACCAGGGCAAAAAATGTTTAGTAAAAATCAATAGCAGAGGGTGTAACTAAGAATAAATTGTGTTAACTTACTGGAGTGGAACTTTTGCTGCGTCCGCTAACTTCGGAGGAGGCGTTGCTGTGCCTCTGACGCGTTTCCCGCGGACGATCAGGCGCAGGTGAATCGCGACACGACCCGTCCGGCTCGTCACGTGCCTGTCAAGTTATATCAACATTAGAACCTAATTAACATTACCCTTAACTTCTAGTTCCGTCTAGTAGAATGGTATTCAATAATTTAAGCGGCGGTACCCTAATGGCTAGGGCGTCGGACTTGCGATCATGTGGTTGCCGGTTCGAATCCCACCTATTGCACTAATGACTTGAACCCACGCGTAACACAAGCATTTAGCTTAGCACGAGGGGTTAACAAGAATACTAGTACCACCCACATTGCTAGTAAGCTTTTTTTTTTAAATGTGTCTATTACTTGCGTGTCATTCTCTCAGGTCTTATAAGGCCGGACCATAAGTTTTTGCAATCGTGTATAATATGGGGATTGCAATGATTTTTGTTACTATCAGGAATAACTTTGAAGTACTTATGCAAAAATATAGCTAAGATCGCGGATCCATCTTTATGTGCAGTAATTTTTTTAAATGATTTTTTGTACCTAATAGAATATGTAAGTAAAGTACAAAGGTAACCTATTTTTTAAAATAAAAAAAGTTACATTGCCATCCAAATCAGAGCTAAAAAATGCATGGTGAAGGTTACACATAGTTCCCACACTATTTAATGTTGTACCGAGGTGACCGTCACACACTCATGGAATAATTCTCAGTTTTTTTACCTAATGAACGTTATTATATCAATTATGTTGTTCGTTCTAATGTTTGTATGTGTCTTAGGTAATATATTACACTGTAGTGTCACCTTGATTCAAGGTGGTGGCTTGATGTTTGCAAAAACAACATGCAAAACATTACCCTTTGTCGCCTGTTTTTTATGGATATAGGTACCTAAGATTTTAGCTGAATATTAAATGTCAACTGCATTAAAACTGCATCCGAACTGCAATTTGAGGTTGGGTTGCAGTTGAAATGCGGTCCGTCTTTCTAGAGCCTAAGGACGCATAGCTCGGCAGTCTTCAGGACAACGTAGCCGCTGAAACGCCATTTGCTTGAAGAGAGCATGCCTGAGGACTCCTCGGTAATAATTGCCGTCAGTGTGCGTCTTTGCGCCAAAGGATTCCTTGCCAAGCCATCCCTGACATTTTTTATAAAAAAAACCATGTGTACTAGTAGTTAGTCTCATATTGTAATCCCGTTACCTTGTTGTGGTGTGCGGTGGGTGTGGGCATGCTGGTGGCGCCGCTGCTCACCAGCCGCAGCTGCTGCCGAATGCTCGCCTTCTCACGGGCGCGCTTGCGTTGGAACTCCTCCTCAACTCTGCGGATGAGGATTCACGTGATTATTGGACTGGTGGAAGTATAGAACCAAGAGAAGTGGAAAAAAAGACACATTTATTAGCCTTTTAGTGTTTAGACTGCAGCAAATTAAGTACAGGACCTACTATAGAACTTGCAAATTGCATCGCCATACATCGATCCAGTGGGGTACCAATTTACTGTAATGTAGGTATATAATAATTTTATAACTTGTTGTAGGACTCAGTTTGAGAAGGCTAAATCATCAATGTATCCAATCAAATTTGGATTGGATCGGATGTCACACAAATAGACGGTGAGTTTATGTCCTTATAACTTTCAGCTTTATATATCTCTGTTACTATTTGAATAGCTTTTCAACCGACTTCAAAAAGGAGGAGGTTCTCAATTCGTCTGTATGTTTTTTTTTTTTTTTTTGTATGTTTGTTACGCGATTTCTCCGCCAGTTGTGGACCGATTTTAATTATTGTTGTTATTATTTTTTGTTTGGTAGGTCATACTTCGGAGGTGGTCCCGTTCAAATTTTATCGAAATCGGTTGAGCAGTTTTGAGAATATCAACAAAAAACTAAAAATTGTTTACATCGATGATATTATCGTTTACTTCGAAACATCGCTGTCTTATTGGAGCAATGCGTTTAGTTGGCTAACAAGTACTTCTAAACAAAACTTTCCACTAAAAAATACAAAATAAATATACTTTTAACAAAAAAGTTAAACCGCCTTCAAAAGAATAATAAAATAATTTTGTCTAAAACAGTTTGGGAAGTCGGTGGCGAAAATAAAAGACCCACTCAAATAGAAGTCACCGACTTCCCAAACTGTTTTAGACAAAATTATTTTATTATTCTTTTGAAGGCGGTTTAACTTTTTTGTTAAAAGTAATTTTTCATACACTTTGTCATGGCCTTTTTGGATAGATTGAGTTACCTCCTCATGGCCTCCAGCTCGGTGCGTCTCTGCTGTTCCTTCAGGTCGGCTTCCTTAGACAGCTTCTCAGCAATTCGCCGTCGCTCTAGTTGCCTCACCGTGGACTGGAATGTAAAGCGCTTGCTACGACTTTCTACGTTTGATGCGCGCTGGAACAAAAATAATAATGATTAGGAAATAAGGCTTTTTTAAATATAGATTTGTGTATAGGGAGCGTCGAAAAAGAGATGTACAAACACTTAAAGACATTTGTGTGTGATAATAATACACCCTACATATAAAACGCAAATGTTAAAAACAAAGATGTCATTGGCTGCCTTACTTACCCTAACTCTTTTGTCGAGTGTACTACGATAGGTACAGTTTTCTTGGATTTTGATGAAAATAAATGGCGAGGTAAAAATGCCTATGGTAAATAGTACAGTCGCCAGCAGGTCAAGGTATACATAACATACCATCACGCCTGTATTCCCCGAAGGGTTAGGCAGAGGTGCACCTAATGTACACCCACAGTTCGCCGGTATGTTTGGGTCCCATGTAATAGGGGGCGAGTCTATTGCCATTCTAGCAGCCTAGCTGGGGGCGAGCCTATTTTGCCAGCCTATTGTCAACGTATACAAAACTGTCAAATTTCTCCAAATGATTTTAAACCTTAAATTGTTGAAGATTAAGATCAAAATCAACTGAGAAAATTTTACATTTTGTGGTACTAACTTGATGTGCTGGCCACCGTACATAAACATTTCCACAAATAAACTTCTTTCTTCTTCTTTCTTCGTTTCTTTTTTTTCTTCTTAAAAAAAAGGTTGAATTCCGCAACATTCTTCGGGTTACGTGTAACGCGTGTGCTCATTATGGTAAATAGCGCATACATCTGTCCGTGCGACTGTGACCTATGTGACCTGGCGCTTATCTGAGCTGTGCATCAAGATAGCGGGGTCAGCAGTAGCGATGCCTCCTGTCAGCCGAGGCCGCACCCAACATACCGACCTTGCTGAACTAGGTACTACACGACAAATATTATCATCATCCACGATTTACAAAAGCATGTTCATTAAAAAAATACGTTGTAGGTAGATTTGTGGGTTCATCAAGCAAATTAACTAGATTCTTTAATTACACAAGTAGTGCCGAAAGTTCTGCGAGTGCGAGGAGGACAATGCCAACAGTACCTAATAAGACGAAAAATAAAAAACTGAGATAAAATAGGTCAATGTGATGAAATATATTATTTCCGGATTTCTGTCATGTAGAATTTATATGTACAGTCAACAAAATAGTCAGGTATACAGGCAGCGAATGACATTTTGTGTCTTGATTATATAGAATTACATTAATAAATAATTATCACTCATACCTAGTTGTGTTGTGATGCGATACACATTACATTTCATTGCTTCACATGAGTACTAACTACCAAATATATAGATAATGTAGGTGTATGTTAGGTTTACTTGTTCCGTGACTTACCTAATCAAATAAAAAAGAATGCTCCATGTACTCTATTTTCAAACAATAGGAGTAACTAAGCAACGAACAAGGAATTCGTATAAAAAATTATCACGGAACTATGTACTCAAAAAGTTAATAGGATTTTGCATTTTACATCACTAGAAATCTGTAGCACTATTTTTTCAACACAAGAATTTATCTGTAAGTTTCACCGTACAATGCCTTTGTAAATATCCCACCAGTCTTATTCTAACTCCTATCTTTTGTAAAGGCGTTAAGTAAGATAAGATCTTAATGTGAAAATAGTTTAGAAAATCAATTGTGTTCCATTTCACCATTACAAAGGCGCAAGTTACCTATCTGATGAGAAGAGGATTCACACCTTTGAGATCGGTTTCATCTGATAAAATTGGACATTTGTAAACTTGTAATAAAACATGTATCTTATTAACTTCCTAAATCCTGAATAATATGCGTATAGAAAATACAACACAGCTACGGAGTTTTAATCATTAAATGTTTTACATAGTATAAAACAAAGTCGCTCCCGCTGTTTGTACGCTTAGGTAGATCTTTTAAACTACGTATCGGATTTTAATGCAATTTTCAGGAATAGATAGAGTGATTCCAGAGGAAGGTTTATATATTATGCAGTATACATGCATATTAGAGTCGAGAAAAGCCGTGTGCGGAAAGCTAGTTACCCTTAAATGCAAAAGTTGTCAAGAAAATATTTTATTTGTGACGCTTTTACAAGTTGTCGTAAGTACTTAATTTAACGTTTAAAGGATTGAATGGCGCTTTTTCCTTTATGGACACACTTCGCAAGCTCTAGATGATCTCATTTTATAGACGCCAGCTGTAATAAACCTTCTCACATCTATTTTACGTTATATTCTATTGAAAGTAAAAGGTGTGAATATCAGTAGCATTGCGCAGGTCTGATACATGTGCGAGTGCGACGCTGTATTCAGAGCGTGCGACCCGCGTCGCCCGCGCCGGCGCAGACTGTAGGAAGTCCACTGGATGCGGCTCTAATTTGCTAATGTGTTTCGTAATTACTTGTGTTGAGAAGTAAATCGTAATTAAGACTTAGAATTTGCGTTGGTATTTGTAACTGAAACCATGTTATAAATTTTAATAAGGAAAGTAGAACTTTTATTTATAAGTTTGGTTGTGTAAGCAGTTCTTATTATGTAGTGTGGCCAAGTTTGTTGGAAAATTCTACTGACATGTTTGCCACTGAGCTAATATTGTTTACTGTGTTTTCTATAAAAGATTATGGACATTGGTGAAATTACAGTTACATGCTACTTGTTATTAAGATATGGAAAGAATAAGGAAAACGCTGAAGGCAAAGCACTATCAAAATGGTTAGACGCTCTCGGTGACTATATATACCCAGTGGTAGGTACATACTTCGAAAGACCGGATACCAAATACATAACCACGAGGAAAAGGAAGACGTTCACACGGCTACAATTTAAGTTTAAGCTGATCCCGCATTGGCTTTCCATACAATAAGGAGCTAGTGTAAACTGGATTTGTATAACTTTTGAAATGTGAAAAACTAGTAACACAGCTCCCAAAATATGGATCTTGTGGAGAAAAGCCGGCAAGACACTCCATAGATACTCTTTCAAATAATAAATGTTTACAATTTTCTCTTCTCTTTTCAATTTTATTCCATGAATGAGATGTAATATATAAATTAGAAATAAGTATGTTGATGTCAAAGATAAGAAAAGGGTATCTACTAAAACAACAGTCGTTTCTGTGATACATTGAAGTCTAAAATTATCAACGGTTAATTTCAATGGTGTAGATGTAACAACACCTATAAAAATATCGGAAGTGCACGTCATAGATAGCGATGCGAGGATACCGCACTATGATGCGCTAATTTATAGATCAGTATCGTGCGCAGGTTGCATCCTCTACGCTTGCGTAACTGACCTTTGTATTACATTTGTTGAGTTTGCAGTAGCAAAACTATAGTTTAACTAATCATTCTGATTGTAGCATGCAAGATCACAATGGAAAATAGAAAGAGCCCTCACTGTCAAACTGGCAAAGTTGTTCACAATTGAGATAAATTGACGGATTTTATTTTAGTTTGATGTTAATTCAGAATGAACTTAAAGGAAGATTTGATGGAGTTCTAATTGCAGCAGTTCATTCAGTACCTACAGCATGTAGAATTCTTAGAAAAGATAAATCACAATGTAATAAGAAGAAAACACAGATAACGGAGACTATTACATTTAGCACTACTTAAAGTACGCAAAAAAATACGCAAAAATAATTCAAGTAACAAGACACGACCGGTGAACCAAAACGGATGAAGAATTACACAATAATAATCAGCTTACGATTTTCTGATTGCGTATCAAATGCTTGCTCTAAAACAAAGAAGAAATGAATATTTTGATTTGTCTAAAATAACACATTTAGGAATTACCGTGGATTTTTTTAATGGCCGAATTTATCCATGCCTTTCTTTCATTAAAGCAATTGCAATCTCATTCATCGTAGTTCGCGTTTTTAACCCTGCAGATTTTATCACACTACTGAAGTACGAACTCATTCCTAAATTAAATCCGTAATGCTAACAGATGATAAAATAATATTGACTTTCAAAGCTAAACTAATTGCGATATTGTCCTCATTTTGAAATACGACATAGTTTGAGCCAATATTTACGAGTGTGCCGCTTGTGGAACAAACATTGGTCTGCTTACAATTAGATCGCCAATGACACGTTTGAAATATTTGACTATTTGATGACTTTCCAAACGATCATATTAAAATTTGGAACACAACAAGTCATTTGAAACTTAACAACTTCTTATGTGACATGGATTCTACTCTAGAAATATGAATTATTTGAAAATGGACGCTAGATCAAAAAGTTCCTGGTAAATGATGTCATGAGATGTATAAATTATTAAATTAATATAATAATGATAACATTCTGCATAAGTAACAGAATAGTCACGGCTGCTACTGCTTCGTCTAAAAAATGTTTCTGGATAGACCGGAAGCTAACAACAACAGCTTTAACATCTAATTCAACTATTTCTCAGCATTTTTTCGATCTGGATAAGATTCTAATCAAAACGACATCTTGTTAGTAAAGTAAATGATCAAACCTACTTCGGGACAAAAACATCAGTTGTTCCAGCATAGGAAGCATGTAGCGTAGTTAGCAAAGTACCTATTCCTCCATGATTATAATCTTAAGTCATGTTGCGGCTTAACGTAAATATTGTCACGTGCATCAAGATTGAGCACGCAAAATACATCTGTGTGGTCTCGGGCCATTCGGCAGCGTGATGCCTTTGCATGACGGCGGAACAGGGGAAGGACTGAAGGACGAGCCGAGAATAAAATGTGTACCTGGGAAATTAATACGTTTGAGCGAACAAAGAGGTTGAATGACTGTTATCTGCTTTGTCGTCTGCGGTCCAAGATTTTCTTGGAGGTTTTCTTTGTTACAAGACCTCATGCAAATTAACGACGAGATTGACGGAAGAAACGTGTTGTTTCTTTTGAATATAAAGTCTTTCCGTAAGAATTAATGCAGTGTGCGGGCTTATGATTCCTTTCATTGTTAACTATGTTTTCCCTAATTATGTTTAGAGAGTGGTTTTAAAGATTTCAAACGTACTTTTTATGGACTGTAGAAGACACATTTTAAACAAAAAACTTGGTAAAAAAACCGTACCTAATTTCAACATACTGACTAAATCCCCTTTAATTTAGCTTGTTACATATTCAAATATGGTCATACTGCAACAATTAATTCATCTTCTTGACCAGTGCGTCGTCTCTCTCTCAGTGTTTCGTATAACTAAGACCTTTGTCATGTTGCTAAAGTTTATGAACTCACAAACAATACGCTGTTAAGTGAGTATTAAGTAATTCTTATTTATACTCTAGGGGGACAATAGCTCTTTTACTATTGTACCTACTCAATTTAAAGTGGAACACTTAAGTAATGCGTTGTGAAAGCTAGACCAGTGCCTACTCGAACAAATGTATGCGGTAATATGACTGACAATGGAAGATGGGACCCACCAACATACAATGAGCTATCCTTTCTTCGTCTTACGGCGATTTAGTGTGCGATGCACGGGTCAAATCATTCTGGTTAATGTTGACAAGCCGTCGAACGACGTGTGCGCATGGAAATTATGTCGTTATGTTTACACAATATTAGTTTGAAATACACGATATGTTTTAATGGAGTTAATTTTATTGGTGTACGTAAATAACATCACGTTTATGATCCAGAACGGGGTAATATAAGTAAATAGGTATTAGTAATAAGTATGTAGTTAAAGATTAAGTAATAGATGGATGGTTGGTCACCGATCTCAATGTATGTGTACAAGATGACAAGTTTTCCCTTGACTTTCCTAAGACTGTTCGAAAAACTAAAAATTCATACGGTAAGACTTAGCAATACCGTGTATTTTTACAATTTCAATAATAACTAGAATTCTTTGTCTTTGGATTCTAAAGAAGGTTTAAGTTTACTATCATAGATTTCTGAGACCGGTGTTGAATATTTTTTTAACAACATAAAAAAATAATTGTCCAACTTGATCGAGTTCAGATTTTCCGCTAAGAATTTGCCGTTCAAGGATTTATAGATGCAATTCATGAATGATTGTGATTTCATGTAGGTGTAAGATATTTTACTAACTACTAAGATGGAACAGGATAAATTAACTATGAGTATAGTTAGTAGGTACATCGGTAATATGCATTTGTTTATTTTCAACCGACTTCAAAAAGGAGGAGGTTCTCAATTCGTCTGTTTGTTTTTTTTTTTTGTATGTTTGTTACGCGATATCTCCGCCAGTTGTGGACCGATTTTAATGATTGTTTTTTTGTTTAGTAGGTCATACTTCAGAGGTGGTCCCGTTCAAATTTTATCGAAATCGGTTGAGCAGTTTTGAAAATATCAACAAAAATCTAAAAATTGTTTACATCGATGATATTATCGTTTACTCCGAAACATCGCTGTCTTATTGGAGCAGTGCGTTTAGTTTGCTAACAAGTACTTCTTAACAAAACTTTCCAGTTAAAATTACAAAATAAAATTACTTTTAACAAAAAAGCTAAACCGCCTTCAAAAAATATAAAATAATTTTGTCTAAAACAGTTTGGGAAGTCGGTGGCGAAAATAAAATACCTACTCAAATAGAAGTCACCGACTTCCCAAACTGTTTTAGACAAAATTATTTTATTATTTTTTGAAGGCGGTTTAACTTTTTTGTTAAAAGTAATTTTATAGTACTTATGCATCTCATTACCAAATTAAATAATGAATGATGATAATGAATTGAATTTATTGAATACTTGCCATTTTTTTGCCAGCATCAGGTATCAGGGTAAAATAGGATCTCCAATTCATCAGTGAAAAATATAAATTATCACTGGGTGAACGCAGGGCAGTCACCCTCAATATAAACCGCTGTCTAAAGACTTATATATAGACTTCTAACTACAGCAGAAACTAATAAGGTATTGTATAGCACACGACGATGATAGTAGAAAAAGAATAACAAGAAGGAAAGATGTTGGCATACTGTGCTTCGACTAAGACCTTTGTGGAGTCATCTTAGACCAGCAGTTCCACCGTTATCGTCGGAGTTCAAGTACCGTAGGTATGTGTTTGAATTTGGACCAAATCTAGCACGACAAGCACTCTTACAATCGTCATTAGAATCACTTTAAGTTTTACGATAATTATGTTAAGGCAATATAAATCGTAATTGTTTTGTACGATGACTACATTTCTTAGTGGACATAACAACTGCAAGAGCGTGTCTAATAAAATAACACAAACAGTCACGAGTTTTCCGTCACATCAATACTTGTATTTCTATACATGTCATACAATTATATTATTGTAGTGTCTATTCTATTTGAGTCCGCGTATAGAATGAGCCAGGACGAGTCAAGGACGCACCTTTGTGGCACACAATGGTGACCGGCCCTTTATGTCGATACCAAAATGGTAACAGTTGAAATATTTGATTGTTAGACCAATGACCGGGGGTGGGATGGGTCGATATTGAAGGTGAACATACATTCTTTGATGACATTTATGGTATACTATGTGCTTTCTTTGGGAAACATGAAATTATGTCACACACAGCGTAGCGGCTAGCTAAAGTGTGACTTGTACGTAAAAAGATTGAGAACATAACATGATTTGTCAATAAGAAGAATGACAACGATCATCCGCAAATATACGGGAAATTTACGTATGCATAGGTATATTAGTATATCTCTGCGTTACCTTTTGGGGAATACAGGCGTGATAGTATGGTATGAAACCACATAAACACAAAACATGATGCGGCCTTAAGTCTAGAAACGTTACAGATAAAACAATAATTATATTATTAAAGATAGAAATACAGTTCCAGTACATAGACGCTCCTTAGTTCTTAGGACTTACAAAGAGATATAGGTATAGTAATTTAAAACATGTACCTACACCTACAGAAGTAGCTATAGGTAAATATTATTAGTGATATAAACAGAACAGCTTGCGTTAAGGCGCTTTTCAAACAGAACATTATTCCGAAGGTAACATTACACATTTCCCAATACTTACAGTATTGCTGTCGAATTCCTTGAAGTAGCGTCACAGTGGATCAGTATGCAAATACCCGTGCTTGTACAAGTGTTCAGACATCGGTCACATGAGACAGTGTGAGCGGAAATAAGTGTAGCGAGTCGAATGTTTTGTAAAATGTCGTTTACTATGTAGTTCGATTTTAAATTATCCGCACAATGGCGGCTTTTTCATCTTCTTATCGTGTCCATAAAAACATACCATCACGCCTGTTTTCCCCTAAGGCAGAGGTGTACTAATGTACAACCACAGTTCGCCGGAATGTTTAGGTCCCATGTAATAGGGAGCGAGCTTATAGCCATTAACCGGGCACAAATTCAGATTCCGAGCTGCTCCTGAGAATTTCAACCAACAATAAGAAGCCAAAACAATTAATTATCTTTAGAAATATTGTGTCTGTCTATCTGTATGTTTGTTGGCGCATCAAGCAAAAGGTTTTGCACGGAATTGGACGCGGGTTGTATTATTGCAAGCTTAACAAACAATCTGGTGCGTGTTTCATCTTGATACACTGCAAAGAAGCTGAGATAAAGTAAGTTATTCATTTGGGACACGAGTGAAATGTACTTATATTTAGTATGATAAGCCTGAAGAGTTTTTTTTTGTTTCTTTACTTAAACACGCTCATCATCATCATCCTCATTGTCCCACTGCTGGGCACGGGTCTCCTCTCAGGACGAGATGGATTATGCTATACTCCACCAAGCTAGCCTACTGCGGGTTAGCAGACTTCACACACCCTCAAGTAAATCTCTCAGGCATGCAGGTTTCCGCACGATGTTTTCCTTTACCGTTTAAGCGCGTGATCATTAAATATTAATAAAACTTTAAATTAAACACACTGAAAAAACCAGTTGGTCTTGAGAAAATATGTCTGCATTTGGTAGCCCAATTTTTCAGGGAGGTTATAGACTATTTAACATCACGCTACAATCCTTAGTAAACTGGTGTTAACGGCGGGTTAAAGCTAGTATATAAAGTATTTAATTGAGCCTTTTAAACGTGTTTTCTCAGAGCTAAAGCTCTATCATCAACTACGATTTGAGACCGTTATAAAAACAGCAGTCGCCTCGCGCCGTGACGCTGTCATATTACCACAAACGTATCACAGCACAGACAACAGTTAACAATTAAGCATTTAACGAATAACAGCAGCTAATTGTAACGTGTACGTTAAAATAACTGTTACTGTTTTGGTACCATCTTGGGTGATTCAAATTGGATTGGGATTGGATAGCAATTATGGCACATCAAATCATGTAACATGATCATCTAAATCGTTCACTAGGCGCAGTGGACCAATTAATGTTTTTATTTAGTAATGAAGTGCTCGGTGGTAGGCCCGGCCTATTAGGTACATGGGACCTAGATAGGTGGATGGTTACATCACCAGATCTCTGCCTAATCCTTAGGAGAATACAGGCGTTATATCATTTCAAAATCATAGCTTGTCATGGCGAATCACACTCATTACAAATAATCATGACTCACGAGTTCAAATTTCATACCATCACGTCTGTATTCCCAGAAGGGTAAGTAGAAGCGTAATTAATGTCCGGGGGCGAGCCTTTTTCTATTAACAGGGCACATATCGAAACTGCTAGCTAGCTAGCCGAGCTGCTTCTGGGAATTTCATGGAAAACCCAATAATTCTTTGCTCGATCTGGGAATCGATTCCAATACGTCTACGTACCAGTGACGCTTAGGACCACTAGACTAATGAGGCTTTCATAGTTCACAAGTCAAAATTTCAATATTGTTAACTTACTGATTAACTTTTTGATAAAACATCAATGAAGCGTTTTTGCTTACCTCAACCTTAATATTTATTTGCCTTCTCGAATAAAGGTGACCAAACCAACGAACTTCAAAGTATCTGACCAATATTGGGACTTGTTATCATAAATAAAAACATCGATTTTATGGCCCTATAACCAAATATAAGCAACTATTTAGCAATGGAGTGTGAATGGAACCCTTCATGATAGGAATTTTAATTCATAGTCTGGTTATAGTGCTATGGTATGTTTGTATTCATAGTGTGACAAAATTAAGAAGGCTGCACGTTTACGATTTGTGTGTTTACGTTGTAAATTATACGGTTTTGTTAAGATTTTTTTTTACATAACGGTTTGTTATGACATTCTTGTGTTTATTATTATTAATTCATTGTGACATTCTTCAATATAAAATTGTTAAAATGCAACGAGTTTAAAAGAGCTTGTGCAAGTTTTTCTTGGGAGACCAAATCTGTAACTAATATTATTTCTAAAACTATGAGGTACATACAGCGACACGTGAAGGTATACAATTTGCCTCTTGGCTCACCCGTTATACTCGTACGTCGCAATAGCGTTGATTCCCAGCTTTCCAGCTAATAGTGCAACTATTTATTTTGATATGTTGCTGTGTGTACTATTTAGAAATTAATCGTTATTATAAATTATTCATATTTCATCATTCCATATATGACTAGCGGACTACAAATTATGTCTACAATTAAGTTCTAATAATTGCCCTTGAAATCTTATATTGTTTTTTGTCTAGATACTGTTTAGGGACCAGAAGATCACAACCTTATATTTGTAACCTCTTATGTCAATAAAGATTTATTATTATTACATAACAGATTAACTACTTTTATCTTTAATGCTTACGGCAATCGTTATTGTGTTTTTTTCCCCTGTGTTTTGGATACCTAGCTGTTTGAAAGGTTAAAAGGACCACAGGACTAGTGCAAGATATACATTCTAACTTAAATAGAGTCTAAGACAAATGTTTGCATCTTATTAGTTAATCTATGGGCGAGGTGAAACGTGTCAAATATTACGTAAGTGCGACTCATCTTGTGCATAAATAAACTATGAAATCATACTCGAGTATGTCACACAAAAACATCAGAATCTTATTATAATTGTAACTACGTAATATTCATATGATATTCCACCTTCACAAGGTAGGTATGTGTTATGGGCGACATACAGAGTACAGCAGTGGTTTTTGTTTAACATTCACAATCAAACTCAAATTGAGAAGATCAGATATAAATAGTAAAAGAAAAAGCTTTGAAAATGTTTAGTATGCGTTTATGCAGAATGCATGCCTATTAGTGAATAGTTGAGAACTAAAGTTTGCAAAAATAAATATATCACTTTTGACCCACCTAGTTTTAAAATTACTAGCGGGGTTAACGCCCTATGTAACCTAGTTATTCAAAATACTGCATCATTAAATTATTTGATATAGCTAATATTTATAGTGATAGTGATTTCGATACAAAACTGCCTCAATAGTCTAGTGGTAACGCGACTGCCACGCTAGGGGACTTGGGTTCGATTCCCTAGGTCGAGCAAAATGTTATTGTTTATGAAATTCTCAGTAGCAGCTCGCAGTTTGGAATTGTGTCCGGTGAATGGCAATAGGCTTCCCCCCTACTACATGGGACCTAAACATACCGGCGAAGTGTGGGTGTACATTAGTACACCTCTGCCTAACCCCTCGGGGATGTACTCTCGGACTCGTGATGGTATGTTTTAAGTATATAATTTCTCCTGATTGTGTGAGTATGTCTCCTGTTTCTATACCATCAATCAAATCGCTTAAGTTTTAAATCCATTATTGGCATCTTATTATGTAAATTCAAGTATCGTTACGCATTTCTGTAAGTTGAGTAGGATTCCAAGGAGTTTAGTTTTCATTTGCATAACATTGAATATTATTAAAGTCACGTACAATGAGATCTCGTAAGTGTTTGTAAATATTAGATGACAAGGGCTAGTATTTTATTCAAAGCATACCTACACAACAGTCACGGTAACGATTCCCAAAGGATTGTAAAGATATATAACCAGTATTGCTATCACTTGTATAAGGTTCTAACTGAAAACCAGCGCTGGGGCATTATGCTTATAATGTCGCAGCATAAAGCTGAGTTAGGGTCCTTTTTCGGCCTCGTGCAGGGAATCCACATTTGTTTATTTTGTATAGTATTTTATTAATTTGTAACTAATTTGTGACTGACTCGTTGGTCTAGTGGTCCCAATCGCGACTGCTACGCTAGAGGTCTTGGGTTCGATCCCCAGGTCGAGCAAAGTGTTATTGAGTTTTTCTATGAAATTGTCAGTAGCAGCTCGGAGTCTGGATTTGTTCCCGGTGAATGGCAATAGGCTCGCCCCCTATTACATGGGACCTAAACATACCGGCGAACTGTGGGTGTACATTAAGTACACCTCTGCCTAACCCTTCGGGGAATACAGGCGTGATGGTATGTATGTATGTATGTAACTAATATGTTCTGCGCGAGTCTGAAATAAAATGACTTCTTTCTTTCTATTGAGTTGCAGACAAACCCAAGGATAACATGAACGTGTACAGAGACCAACATGACTCTACGGTCAGGGTTCAGGCTTCGAATTTACTCATAATTTTATTCATATCCATAAATTTTTTATATTTTTTATAATAAATACGCGGCTGCTAATTTCTAGGTCCGGTGTGCTATACCCAGGTCAAGCAGTGTTATTAGGTTTTTCTATTAAATTTTCAGTAGAAGCTCAAAGATTGGATTTTTTTGCCCAGTTAATGGCAATAGGCTCGACCACCCCATGTAATATCATGGGAACTAAATATACCGGCAAACTGTGGGTTAAACAGGCGTGATCGAATGTTATGTTATGTTCATAAAAATATATAAATACGTTCCTATATATAATTAATTAATTATTTGTATAGTTTTATACATTAAGTATAAAAACATGAGTATATTATTATTATACCTACTCATGTTTTTATACTTAATAAATTATAATTAATAACCTTTCTTTAAGTCAAGACTTCGACACCAAACTATAAAGAAATAGTTGAAGTAGTAATACTACCTAATATTATGTGAAAATATGTTAATTTGTAAGAATTCCATAATTTTAATAGCCATTATATAATTTACCTCATATAAAACTCTAAAACTAACTCAGTCGCAATATTTAACCTCATCAAAATTTTCAAGATATCTCGCAACTTAGGGAAGTGGTATAAGTATATCATGACCTTTTTACATATTGGAAACTAACATTTTGTAATACATTTGTATAAAATTATACATTATCATAATTATTACGTTTAGTTCGATAATGCATCAGGGACATCTTATTATTAGTCAAGAAAGATTTAAAATGTTTTTTTTTTTGACAAATTGTTTGGTGCAAAACTGACAGTTATTAATGACTACATATTTTTTAATAATCATTCGGAACCAGGTCCATAAAACTGTAAGTAGGTTATTTTGTCAAGTTTTTTACATTGATTTAACAGAAACTGTTATAAAATACACATCATCCTATAATAATAAAAAAACATTCGGTTTCATCATAAATATAGATGGATATAGGAAAAAGAGAGACCAAAGAAAATATGGATTGTGTGAAAGACGATATGGTAAGGAAGGGACTAAGTGACGAGATAACGGCAGATAGAGAGAGATAAGAGCGAGATCAAGTATCGACTTATCTGTTTGCTAGTAGTATTTTTACTATAAATAATAAGAAAAAAATCACCAAGAAGGAAGGTAAAAAAAACATTTCATTGTAGGAATATCATTATAGAAATAAAAAATATCTGTTGTGGTAGGGCCACGCTGTTCGCAGCATGAATGGGCCGGCTCGACCGGGGAAGTACCACACTCTCGCAGAAGACCGACGTCCGAGTAGTAGCGTTTCGTTACTGCGCTTCGTTCGGTGAGCGAGAGGGCCGGAGGCCCAATTCCTCCCCCAATCCCCTTCCTTCTCCTTTTCTCCTTCCCCTCCCTTTCCCTAAATAGGCTCGGCAACGCATCTGCAACTCCTTTGGTTTTGCAGATGTCCATGGGCGGCGATGACTACTTACCATCAGGTAGCTCGCCTGCTCGTTTGCCGAGTTATCCCATAAAAAAAAAAAAAAAAATGTTGGTAGCCAGTTTTCTACACACACTTCTTTGGATTATTTTATAGAAAAACTTCACATTATAATCCAAATCCTGTTCTTTGATAGTTTGGACCCTGACCTTACCCTGAGGTTACAATATTTTAATATCTCTATAATTCTGTGAACGATACCTGAATATCTTCACGATTATCGAAATAATTATACGTTACGCCACAAAGATATTAAAACAATTTATCGTTAATGAAACCGATTTAAAAACTTACCGAATTACCATACAAAGTGTTTCGAAATATCAATAATCGGTTATTCCTACACATCCTCAGACAATAAGCAAACTTATGCGAGATAGACAATTGCATGCATAAAACAAAATTATATGACTCATACAAATATATACTTTCAATCCACAAAGTTAAATTACTTATTTTTGTATATCAAGAAATCAATTGATTTGATTGGATTTTAGTAAAAAACCTTGTATTTGTTTTTTTTTCGACCAATAAGAATTATATGGTTTGCTTAATAAGGAATTGAGTTCACTACTAAATTATTGTTTGCGAAAAACAAGATTGCAGTAAAAAGTGAGTTGGTGACTTTTGTGTTATTGATTTTTGTAGCATCAAGAACACTTGCAAAATTTTATTTGTATATTCACAAAAACCAGGAATTAATTAATATTATGAATAAATGTTTATAAAATAATTGTCACGTAAATGTCAAAGACACCCGTTGTTATCATGAAATTAATGCAAAATGAGTAACGGGTGTTTTTGACATTTGTTGTTAAACATGTTGTATGGAGATGAGACAAGAGCATCCACATTATGATGACGTCACGAAGATGGCAAGGCCGCCAAGCAGCAGTCCCCTTTACTGATTTGATTTACGTCTTATGACAACAACTACTAAAAATAAATATATAAATCAAGTGGTGTTGATGGACTAGTTGTACGAATAAATTAATAAAGCTATTATGCTGTGGAGTTAGCCGAGTTAGTGAGTTAACTAACCAATAAAATATACATTTTCTATTTGTAACCAGTTATAGCGACGATGCAATTATTTGTTTAGTTAATTACTTATCTACATAAATTAATTAAGAAAATATTTCTTGTTTCTACACATTTTTTCCGCTTATTTTAAATTTATAAAATATTATTTGTATTTATACTTTCCTTGATAAATTCAACTGCTGTTTTGGAATATCACAATAATTCGTCACGCAACACACCTACATGTAGACGTTTTTTAAAACACGGCGTAATATATCCCGTTAATGTTTATAAATATGTTTAAAACAAAAACAAAATACCAACGCTCGATATTAATATCAATAAATAATAATAATAACTTGTTGACTAATATCATGATTATTAAGACTGCCTCATTAGTCTAGTGGTCGTAAGCGCGACAGCTACGCTAGAGGTCCGGGGTTCGATTCCCAGGTCGAGCAAAGTGTTATGAGAGTCCCAGTAGCAGCTCGGAGTCTAGATTTGTGCGAGACTTTTGTTTAGGCTCGCCACGTATTAAATAGGATCTTAACATACCGGCGAAGTGTGGGTGTAAATTAGTACACCTCTGCCTAACGTTTCGGGAAAAACAGGCGTGATGGTATGTACAATATAAGTATTGACAGTTTCACGCTTATGGGTTGTCCGTCTAGATCTACAGGGCACGGGAAGTGCAGTGCGGTTTTAAGTATAAGTCCGACATACACTGCCGCCTTCCTAGGTAATAGATGATCCATGAGGACATTTCTATACTACGAAAAAAGCGTTGTATTGATGTTAAGATAACAAGTGTATTACGCTACACTTTCTATGTTTTAATCCGAATAATTGCGCGAAAGTCCGCGTCTTCCTCGAGATCCGCGGTACGCATCCAACTGTGCAATCATATTGCTTTGCATATCAGATAAGATGATTCAGATAGTCTTAAACTACCCACATACGCTTTGAACACTCTCTCTTATCGACCAACTTCAAAAAGGAAGAGGTTCTCAATTCGTCTGTATGTTTTTGTTTTGTATGTTTGTTACGCGATAACTCCGCCGCTTATGAATCGATTTTGACAATTGTTTTTTGTATGTTAGGACATACTTCAAACAGAAGAACCACTCAAATTGAAGTCACCGACTTCCGAAACTATTTTTGAAAAGAGTATTTTATTATTTTTTGAAGGCGTATTATTGGGAAAATGTTGCTGTTTTAACAACGTTGTTTAAAAAAATGATAATCTCTGGTTTTTACTAAGCAGGTCCTTGACCTCGTTAGTTTGTTAAAAAATATTTATGTAGATTGTGTATTATTCAAAATTCGAAACAAAGTTCATGAATCTCAATTCACAATTACAAGACTTGAACATGATATGGGCACATTTAATCATGTGCATTTATTCATGTGTCTTTATTAAATAAAAAAAGATTATTAGGTATACATTGTAAATTACTAACTCTATTATATGCAATATTCTTTATTATGTATCGTAAAAAATATACCTATATAAATATTGTTTATTTAATTGACATGCTACATTTTTTAACCGATGACGGATAAAAAAAATACAACTTTTCAAGTTAATTGATAAGCGATAGCGCAAATAAATAAAGCACAGTAATATTTTTACTATTAGTTTACGAGTTTTTAATTTATTCCTAAAAACACTATTAAAAAAAAACTAAACACGACTGAATTATATTGATAAAAATAAAAATGTTCACTGACCTTACAACCCGCTTCAAATGACAACAACAAATTCGTAGAGTACGTTGATTCGCAGATACGTTTAAAATTAAAATAAAACAAATCCGTAGAGGTACACGGTACAGGTGCGCGCGCGCCGACCCACGTGCGCGTTAATGCGCAGACGCTACGGCGCGCGCATCCTCCCACTATGCGCGCGAAACGTCATTAACGCATCATACGCATTGTATGTGTATAATTATTTTTTATTTATTGCAACTCAACGTGATCGTTATCGGCGATAAATCGCGAAGTTTGCCGAATATGAAACGAATAGTTTGATTTATTTATCGAAGTTTTTCAAGTAGTAAGCATGACTTTGTTTGCTACGAACATGCTACGAAAATGCTACGAAGTTACTACAAGGAACTATTAGTATTTAATGCACACATAGTCATTATACTGCCTCAATAGTCTATTGGTCTCAAGCGCGACTGCTAAGTTAGAGGTCCTGGGTGCGATTCCTGGGTCGAGCAAAGTGGTATTGGGTTTTTGTAATATACATTACTTATAATAGTAATAATATAAATAGGATTGATAAATAACGTAATTTTTTGCATGAAAACAGGTTAATTTAATATATATGTTTATTCATTGTTACTTGCCTAACTCGTTTTGAAAGGAACCGGAAAGTGATTAAACGTGCGACAAAATATCTTCTCGTTCATTCAACGACCTTAGTACTTGGGAATTCCATGGATATTATATTTATTATCAACTAGGGTGTTGCCAACGGCTTCGCTTGCATAAGATGCCGCCTATCCCGAGGGGTAATAAATAGCCTACCTAATACCTATATCATTCGGGGATACTGAAGATTTCTAATGGTGAAAGTGAATATTAAAATCGGTTCAGTAGTTTCAGAGTTAACTGGTTACAAACAAACAATTGTATCTTCTTTATAATATTAGATTATTTTCTTTACCAGCTGGTAAAAAAAAACGATCTCAGGCAGGATTCGAACCTCTTTTCAACATGCGCACCTTCTAGCAAGATGCGAGGCTAGACCTTGCGCTTTAAAGGGGTACCACGGTAAAAAATATATTATAAGACTGCCTCATTAGTCTAGTGGTCCTAAGTGCGACTGCTACGCTAGAGGTCCCGGGTTCGATCCCCAGGCCGAGGAAAGTGTTATTGTGTTTTTCTATGAAATTTTCAGTACCAGCTCGGAGTCTGGAAATGTGGGTGTATTTTAGTTCACATTCATCATCAATCCATTACATTGTCCCACTGCTGGGCACGGGTCTCCTCTCATTACGAGAGGGATTAGGCTATAGTCCGCCACGCTAGCCTACTGCGGGTTGGCAGACTTCACACGGCCTCAAGAAATTCTCTCAGGCATGCAGGTTTCCTCACGATGTTTTCCTTCACCGTTTAAGTGCGTGATAATTAATTATTAATACGCACATAACTTCGAAAAGTCAGAGGTACGTGCCTTGGATTCGAACTCGAGACCTTTGACTTGGCAGTCCAATGGTCATATCACTAGGCTATCACTGCACTACTGTATTTTAGTTCACCTCTGCCTAACCCTTCGGGATAATGCATTATACCTAGGGTATTGCTATTTCGCAGGTTCCATAACATGAGCTCGACGATGAACTGTTTACAGAACGGATTCCCAATCGGTTCGCTATAATCTGCGTGTTTGGAGAATACTAACGAGCCGCAGGAATTCGCGTGTTGTCTACAACAATGGTGCTAAATGCATGTATCAATAATTATTAAGTTTTACACCTACTTATTTGTATGTCCTAACTAAACGTGCCTGTTTAGGTTTTGTCATGGTTGAGCGTTTAGTTTAATATCGAGTATTAATACAAAATTTTACACACGCGACATAATGTGATTAAATTACATACATCATGAAATGCAATAAATATTGAGTATTGATAAGTGTAGACACCTAAAAGTAAAATTGAAATCAAGTTATACTTAAATAAAAAATAATAAAGGCTTAATTTTTTTTTTAATTTTCAACTGTATATAAATAGGTAAGTGACGTTTCGTCAAGTAGGTGCTATGTTTCACAGCTACGTGCAGTTTTTTAGAATTTATATTAAAATAATATAAATTCTGCAGTCAGTATTGATCGATACTTAGGCCTCCACCAAAGAGTGTCAACCATCGCTCTATTGGGGAGGCCTACGTTCAGCAGTGGACGGTGATAGGCTGATATGATGATGATGATGATGATGATGATTGATCGATATATTTTGACAACCTCATTGGTCGCATTCCGCGACTGCGCAGCACGTCTTCCTCAGGTCGGATTGAGCTCAAGCCAAAGTAGGCAACTCCATGCGTCGCTTAGTGGGCCTTGCGGTTCGCAGTATTTCTAGTGCGAGGGTAGAAAACGAACTAAGAAAAGGCCTAAACTGACTGAGTACCTCAAGCGACTCATGAGGGAGCCTTTAAAAGGTTTAATCTAGCC
Source organism: Subacronicta megacephala (assembly GCA_958496365.1). Taxonomy (NCBI): domain Eukaryota; kingdom Metazoa; phylum Arthropoda; class Insecta; order Lepidoptera; family Noctuidae; genus Subacronicta; species Subacronicta megacephala. The sequence continues at coordinate 16,966,686 of OY292514.1, forward strand.
CTAGTCTTCCTACTACGCAAGGGTTTTGAGTGTTTGCGTCAATGCTACTGCCAACTGTCGTCATTCTCTCACTCAAGTTATTGGGCGTTGTTGTTTTGTTTCAGTCCTTCAATCCAAGCTTCGACGTTCGATTTTTGCAGAAGTCGTACAAAAACACAAACATTACCCAGACTGCTTTCCGCAGTCACATTGTTTGGTACCCATTAATAACCAGAGACAAGCAAACAAAACATCTCTATTGTTTCTACGATTGTTACTCGTCACGACAAAGAAACAGGAGCAAAGCGTGAGCGATATTAGCGACTCGGGACATGTCCGACATGTCCGCGGCCTGCGCGCGCGCATACAAAGCGAGCTAGTTTGAATCATTCTGCTATTAACATACAATTTGTGTGGATTGGCGACTATCGTGTTTTGATCGATGGTAATGAGATCGTAGATCAATAAACTTTGGCTGGAGCTTTGTGAATGAGTAGGAAAATCGTATATGATTTGACATTGAAATTAAATAGGTACTCTAAACTATGGTAGATCATTAAACCGCCAACATGGCATAAGCATTGCGGATTCAATACGCACCAAGATAGTTTAGAATTCACAATGTAACAAAGTGACAAAATTTACTGTTATTACGCGAACCCAGATGAAATCTCAAATTACTTGAAAACTTACTTAAAATTGTAACACCTACTCCAACTGGATTACATAACAATTACAAAGCAGACATCACACCCACACCTAGATCTTTAAATTACGGAAGGTAACAAGGCCGTATTATGTGTCTGACGATATCGGCTCGGCTTACTGCAAGGAGACGCGGAAACGCAAGTCGCCGCGACTGATCGTGGGAACGCGACGACGACAATGCGACCGCCAAACCGCGCGACACAATCGCCAGGCTTACCTACAATACAGGCTAATTTTTATAACCGTTTCATGTATTATGTCGAAAAATTCTCGGTAATGAGCTCAATGAAACGTGAATCATTAGTAAGTACGGCAGCATTAGAAAGATATTAAATTGTCATCATCAATTTGGAGCGGATTTGGTAAGCGACGGTATAGAGGCCATTATCACACATAGGTTTTGTTATGGAAGGAAAACCGCCGCGGAAGTTGAACTGTGACTAAAGTCTGTCTATACATAGAATAAAAAAATATCGATGCAACATTATTTTTAAAATTTGAATTTTTTTAAGGTACTTAATTTAAAAAATGTCTTCTGTCAAAATTTTTAGTTCACTCGGCAACCATTTTTAGCAATATGTGCATAACTGTGACTTTTTGAAATACCCATTATGTCTTTGTTATTATAACGACTGTATTGTTTTTTTTAATAACAGTTTCTTAATAGGTAACCTATTGCAAATACACTGTTTTTTTAAATAAAACAAACCCTATATACGAATATCTAGGGTGTGTTGAAATATACTTGAAAATGTACTATGTATTTTTTTATCAAAGTGTTTTTCTCAATAGGTTACTACTTGGATAGACACTGAAATATTTTAAAATAAAACTTAGTCTATATACGACTATATAGGGTGTGTTTATATTTACTTAAGAACTTAAATAAATATGCTATGACAACGAGCATTGTTTGCCAAAATACTCTATATTTATTTAAATCGTGCAATTAATCGCTTGATTTGGTTCACCTCACCTTGTTCTTTATACGGTTCACTAATAACGTATTATCATTACAATAGCAAATAAAATGTGCTTGAATGAATGCACCGAGATCTTAAAATGAATGTCAGTTGGTCAATGTATGGTCCGATGGACCTTGTCTGAGCTCTATGGAATGCATTATTTTCCTATTGCGTGTGTTGTGGAAATATTGTGATTAAATTGTTGAAGGATTATTGTATGAACTGTAATTAATGGATTGTGGATTAATAACAATCGCACGGATCGATCGATTGTTGTATACATGACATGTAGCAGTTATTATATTACAAGTAATCAGAAAGCCATATGCCACTAGCGCCGGGTCTAGTACGATATTTGGCACCGGAATTTGTTATAAAAAGTTGTTAAGAAGTCATGCTTGCTTTATTTGACGACCTCTGCGGTCTCGTGATTAAGTGTCGGACTGCTGAACACAAGGTCGTGAGTTAAATTCCCACAGGGCACCAATATTTATGTGATGATGATGATGAACATAAGTGTTTGTTTACCTATGTATTCACAAAAAAAGTATGTATCCATTGTCTAGTACATGGGTACTAGACAATGGATACATACTAGGTATGGACCTAGTACAAACTCTGCTTAGTTTGGGCCAAGATAGTACTGTGTAAAATTGACCCAAAATATCAATCTATCTATTTGTCAAACATAGGTACATATTGGTCTTAATTAATACATAATCAACACGGTATACTTTAGCCCTAAATAGGATATTACAAATAAAAAAAAACTAGTTAGTGATTTTATAAAATTGTAAATGGTTCATAAAATATACTATATCCGAAACCGAACGAAACATAATTGGGAAAAAACGAAGTGGAGGATGATGAATATGTACAGACTAGGTATGTACTTACGTTATTGGCAGGCAGTACCCGTGCCGGCAGCGCACGCGCCATTTCCGGCGACGCAGATCGCTCGAGCTCGCGCATCTCTGCGCCCAGCGCCGCACGCGCCGCACGCGCTGACGCCTCCAGGCAGCCGCTCGACTTACTCCTGATAACCATACAAGTTGTTAAAATATTGACAGGATCGTGGATAATTATTATGTGGATAGATATTAGAGAGCTTAAACGATGCTTTCATACTCAAAAATGAGAAAAAAAGGACCGATATTAGATGCGATTTATTTAGATGGGGAACGTAAATCGATGAGATTCTAACATTTTGAACTCTCTAGTAAGAAATTTGTAAGAATTTCCATAAAACAATTACTTAGTGTGTTTGGTATAAATCAGTAATAACTTCAACGCACGGTAAGGCAAACACTGTAGTGAAATAAAATTGAGAGGGACTCGCAACCGAGTTATCACATCGTTAGACCATCGTGGAAAAAAAAGCTTTGGCCTGCCCTCCTCCGCGAGAAACTCTTGGTGAGGCACACAATATTGACTTACCTTCTTTTGTTAACAGGCCCATCGCAGTAATAATAATCTAGCAAACAATGGGAAGCGTATTCGTTCTTTAAGTGAGCTACTAACCTGACAGGCCTGTCGATGGGTCCCAGTATGGAGAGCGGCTGCTCTGCGGCGGGCGCGGGCGGCAGGTACATGACATGTCCACCCCACGACAGGTACGACGTGCCTGGACGCCACGAGGCCAGGTCCTCCTACGACAAGTCATTGAATCTATGACGTGCATCAAAGGAGTGACGATGTCTAATAATCATCCGGTGGTTGCTGGTGAGCCTCGCTCTCAATCTGTTGATAGTCTATTCATCATGGCTTGGACTATTATTTTAAGGCTAATAGTCCTCGATAGAATAGAAAAATAATAAATATCACGGCCTCCTTTGATGTATCTTAATTATGAATAAGGTAAATTAGAAACTTGTTAAGACTGAGAAAATGTCAATAGAGTTTTTTTTACTATATTTAAACACTTCGCACTCTATCGAGATTAATGTAAATGTTATGTTGAAGGAAAATGTCGTGAGAGATTTTCTCGATCGCCTGTGAAGTCTGCCAACTCGCAGTAGGCTAGCGTGGTGGACTATAGTCTAATCGGGACAGTAAACGTGTTGTTGATGATGAATATATCCTGGTTTCTAACACTTACGCGGATTTAAGACATTGAAATAAATCAATACAACGCGATAAAATCCGTAAAAAGTAGTTTTATTTCGATGATATTTAAATGAATATATTTAAATATCGCAAACGAGCAGAAGACCCACCTGATTGTATATGGTCATCGCCGCTCATGGACACCGGAGGAATTGCTGATGCCAGCCTTAAAGAGTTGTGCCAAGAACCCCATGTTATAAGGGGTAATAGAAAATTTACAGCAGTTAGCCCATTCCACAATAGAGAAATTGGTATATAATAGTAAGTGTTTCGTGCTAGAACTGATTCCTGCGGTCGCACTAATCTCCTAAATCATCAGCCTCAATTTACTGAGGCTAAAATATTTTGTTCAATACTAAAATACACTTAATTTCAAACTAGCGTAACATAACTTTTCATGTAAACTTTAATAGAGTGTTTACATCGAACAAAGAGTTGTAAAGCAAAGTGTTCATTCTTCAAGTTCTCCGGAATTTATTGTAACCAAGGAAATTAAGTAGCTTAATATTTATAGTACTTCCGTTTACGTTGTATTGTAAATTATTGACTATTTAACACTTCCTAAAGTAGTCGCGGTCACTCTAACAATGGCGTATTTCAATAAAATTTGCGGTTTACAATTCTGTTTGATGTAGATTTGTTATTGTGTGAAAATATGTGTTTAATTTATAAGAAGCTGGTTCTTTACAATCTTTCAGACAGGATACATTATCATATTTTAATGATTACTTTCGTTTTATAGAGACTTTATTTTATATTACATATTAAGCTATATAAAACCAGTATAGGCTGGCCTTGAATTGAACGGAAAACCTTTACAATGGGAGGTCAACTACTAACTAAACTGGAATTGTATAGCTTGAGGTGTAGCCGTGTGTACTATTCTGTCATTATCTTAGGTGTACTATTCTATCCATCTATCTATGCTAAGAATTTAAAAAATAGCTGATGACTACTTCATTAGGCTAGTGGTCCTAGCCGTGACTGCTACGGTCCTGGATTTGATTCTCAGGTCGAGCAAAGTATTATCGGGGTTTTTTATGAAATTCTCAGCAGCAGTTATGTCTGGATTTTTGTCTGGTTAATGACAATAGGCTGGCCCCCTATTACATGGGATCTAAATATACCGGCTTACTGTGCGTGTACATTAGTACACCTCTGCCTAACCCTTTAGGGAAAACAGGCGTGATGGTATGTTTTAAAAATAAATTGATAATCACAATCATAATAGTTTCTCGTGTTTATCATAATAATACTCATTAATTTGCAGGTCTTTACATTCATCTCACCTTTTCCGTAGCTGGTAACAATTCCTCTTCCTTGATAACATCTTGATCAGCACCCTTCGCCCTTGTTGGCTGCTGGTATATGAGTGGATTGCCCAGCGAGTTGGGCGCAGACTTCGTAAGAAACCAGTTCTGTTCCGTTTCTTGTAACATAGGTTCGTGTTCCAAATCGAACCTTCTAGAACCCAAAGCCGCTCCTAGCGCCCCTGAAACCGACTTGCGAAGCTTCTGGAGGCTGTTGAACCCCTGCTGCAGAGATTTGCCCTGGAAGCAGTCGTAGAAACACGACATCGCTTTAAACTACGCGAAGTGTGCTGTGAACTGTCTAACGAAGAGCTGATGAGGAATAAAGGTCATCACCCGAAGCAAGAGTTGTTTTTACCGAGATCGGCAAAAACGAGGAAATAAAGGTGGGATTTAGGAACATATACATAATATAAAGCTGGATTTTATGCAATAAAATTTTAATTTTCTTCTATACTTGGAACGTACGACACGGGTTAACAATAAGCTATATATTTTCGGTACAAACTGACCTTGCATTGTAGGCTTTCCACAAAATGAAAAGTCGGCTCATACGGAAAATGTGCAGCTTGATAAACCCGTGCGTACATTGAGGTATAGAATACTATGACAATGAGTGTAATCTTCGATCAAATTTGACTTGGAGTTATTTAAGGCTTTATTTTTGAGATAAGCATATAATATAGGTAATATTTTGTGTTCGGAAAAGGCTTTAAAAAGTCATCTAGAAAGGAAAGCTCTGGTTTGCTTGTAATTATAGAAAAATTACGTTAAAATGTTTTACTGTAATTTTTCTATATTTACTAAGTTGTATATAAATTCACCAGAGTTAACGAGAGCCTTTTTAAAATCAAAATGAGGATTGCAGAATAGGTAAGTAATAGTCTGACAAATAAAAAACCATCTAATTCTCTACACAAATACCCTCATGCGTGCATACAAGTTATTCAAAACTACTGTGTTAAAGCTACGAATTAATACCACTACGGCCACTACCCGCCACCATGATATACGGGTTTGTAATGTGTGAGTACCTTTACTCCTCCTCAGCGGCCGCGAGAGGTTAGGTGAGGAATTAGTTTGTTAGATACAACGTCACATTGTTAATTACCAATTATGAATGATTTGTGAGCCGAGATGATGCTTCAATGGTCACCGAGACACGTCACGAAGTTCCACGCAGTACTTGATTTCCTTTGCGCTATTTATAAAACTTCTTTCATGCTTCAGACATGGGTACGTCAAGATCTAAAGAGGTCTTGATCGTAAGTGAGGTATGCTGCACTGTATCAATACAATATAGTCACCATGTACGGGATAGTGTCCGTAAATTTGCCGTGCGCAGCAATTTTACTTACATCGCGGCATTTGTGAGTGTCACCGGCAGCTTAAACCTTGTAACCAATGGCAATGAGCAATTAATTATATATAAGTATATAAATATTAATTATACGTTAATAACTACATAATTAATCAAACTACAATGAATTAGTACAATTATGAATTACTACAGTTAATGCAACATCTACTACATCATAACTACTTCAGTACATACAGGGTGCCGATTTAGTCACTTGGACCCGTTAAAGAGGTGATTCTACCCGTCGTACTCAACAACTTTTCCTATGAAACCCATACCCTATTCATGAAAAATAAATACATCTCCCTACACAAAAGTAAGGAGACCAAATTTCGGCATTTATGAAAAGATTTTTTCTCACGTATCTGTAATGGGTTCAATAGGGAATTTTGGACAGTATGACGGGTAGAATCACCCCTTTAACGGGTGCAGGTGACTAAATAGGCATCCTGTATTAATATATCAACATTCATCATGTGTAAGAATACAGCTCTGACAGACAGCATCACCCGGAGACACAAATTACCAAATCCACTACACCTCCCCTAACATCCCGCGGCTCCTGACACGCTACTCACTCGATCCTGCTGTTCCCGTGGCAGCGAGAGGCTGAAGGGTTGGTGTCCAGGGCTGTAAGTGGCTAGCCCAGGCCCTAACAACGCTACCCCTCCGCCAGCTCCCTCCGAACTGCTGTCCCCTAAATCCTGCTGGGGAGTCCAGGCGGCTGTATTTGGCTCCTGTACCTAATGAGAAAAATAGGCTTTATATGAGCATGGATTTACGTGGAATTCTTTGAATTACATGTATTGTGGTAAATAGTGTTTTTCAATACGGTGTATCGAAGCTCTATCCTTTATAGAATTATACATTTATATATTAACAAGTACATAGGTATCTAGTTATTTATTATATTTTTAATATCGCAGCATTATACTGAGTCAAGAGCCTTTTTTGCGACGCGAAAAAAATTTTTTGCTGTAAAATTTGTTTTCTGTGCTACAATATAAATACAATGTTTTTCTTTCTTTCGGCTTCGTCTGCATGGGATCCTAGTTATCCCGCGGAATAAAGATCATTATTAATAGTCTTATCTCTATCCTTAGGTAGGAAAATAATAAAGTAAATGAAAGTTCTATGAAACATTTGAACTTTGATGTTCAGAATAAGATTTTTAAAAGTTTGCTTTGGTATCACTAACAATATTAACATGATGTCTCGGTGGCGAGTCTATCCTATGGTCGGAGTTTGCGTGGTCGCCCGATATGCCCGAGTCGCCCGACTTGTCGGCTGATTGGTCCGACCGTGGAGAAGACTCCGCTGATATATCACCCGACATCTTCGTCTCCACTGCTAGAGGCTGGGTCTCTGTTATAAAAAAATCAAAAATAATAAAAAAATGCAACTCTGGGTGTAAAATGTAGGTAAGGCGTGCCTCATCACAGTTAAAAATTTGCATCATAACAGTTTAAAATCTATCAGAGCAGATAACGATTTTTAAGCATAATTTTTAGTACTGATCGCGTACTTCTTACTGCTACGAACTAAAATTAAACTTTGCACCCAAAGCGTAACCATTTGCATTAACCTTAAAAGATGTATGAGTGTGGACGAGAGGAAGGTTCCTAAAATGCCAGAAGCAGGATGCCAGAATAGCTGAGTCTACTAGGCGAGTATATTATGAATAAACAATAGCCCTACATCAATAAGTCAAACTTATAAACTACGCAAATGGTCTCTTTATTTAGCACAAAGTTTTCAAAGTTACCTGCGGCCAGGTGGTCGTCGAGACTGGCGAGTTGCCTCCAGGCGGCGGCGGGTGAAAAGCGTGGTACTGCGCGCTGCTTCTTGGGCAGCGTGGGCCGCAGCCGCAGCGCGATGCCCAGCGAACCTTCGGAGCATGAGCCCTCCGACCCCTCTGACGATAGCGCTGACTCTGATGATACTGAAAAGAGATTCAAGAGTTAAAGGTTTTTGTTGTTATTAGGTAGACTGAAAACTCATTATGTACTTACAGGTAAGTCTACAAAAGTAATAAGTTATAAACATCAATGACAGCGTTTGGCAACTATAAAAAGTAGTTATATACCTAGTTGGTATAAGAAGTTTAAAGTACTAAATTTGTTTTGTAACTCACTGTTTTTGGTTTTGCAATCTTCCTTTAGCTTGGCGTTGAACTTCTCAAACTCCGCATCTTCTTCGTGATAGCTGAGGAGCTTCTGCTCTATTAAGTGAAAGTTGGAGATCTCCTCGATGATAGGACTGCCCAGCCCAGGGAAGTCTTTTAGGTGCTCATGCGTCTTCATCTGCTTGCTCTCTATCATGCCGAAGTAGAACTGCTTCGATGGTGCTTGCTGCTTTTGCCTGACGATAATTTTTATTTTAATACATGTGTATTTCGCAAGCCATTAAAAAGTATAAGCGACAGTCACAAAACAAATAAAATATAATCAAGAACAGTATTCTAATATAGGAACTTTCACGTATCCTGAAAACTACGAAGGAAATTTCTATTTTAATTTGGAATTAAAATGCGAATACTTACTTCTCCTGTGAAGGTTGGCTTATTAACTTTTCTAGCTTCCTAGTTGGTGAATGTTCGGGTGTCGACTCCTTCCCGGACGCCTGCCCTCTGTCCGGCATTGGTCGGCTATTCTCCTTACTGCTCATTTTATATTTATGGTCCAATATTTTAGTATTAGCATTAGTATTGCTCTGTCTAGTTTTGTCCTCGTTAGCTCGACTTAAAGGCCTCCTATTGATAGCCTTCGTATCCGGCTTATTGGCAGTAATTTGTGGACTAGACTTTTTGACTTTATTCGGTATTTTCGATGGGCTCTTCTGCTCATGCTTCTCTTGACTAGGTTTGGTTTCATTATCATTAATTTTATTGCCTAATTTATTTCTAATTCTACTTGTAGCTTTCTTAAGTTCAGCTTGAAATTCATCTTTTTCTTCATTATTTTTTAACAATAGTGAAGGAAGAGATTTTCTCAATGGCTTGCTGGTCTCCGCTAAGGGACTGGGTTTGCTCCCTTTGAGTTGTTCGCCAACGGATTTCATCCTGCCCTCGTGCGCCGCTCTAGAGGATTCACTTTCCCTTTTACTTGCCACCAGGGTTTCATCAAAGGTCCTCTCTCTTCTGAGCATGGGCAGATCGCTTTCATCTTTTTTGAACCTTTCAGAGTACCTGAAATTCCTGTTTAGCAGAGGAGTCTTCCACGCTTCACTGTTCTCGTTCTTAGAAGTTTTAGCTCTACATCCACTCACCCTGTCTATCCTGGTCTTTGTATAGTCTTGTTTTGTTTGTATAAGTCTTTCTTCCCTTTTGAGCGACGTGGTGGTCTGCACCATATCCTTATTGTCAGGGTATTTGAAGTGTGGCTCTTTGTCTTTGCAAGGCGATCTGTATCGTCTCTCGAATGCTTGATTGTCGAACATTTCGAGCGACTTGTAGTCTTGATATGAATTTCTGAACTGCAATTTATCTTGGCCGTTCAGCTTTTTGGTTTCGTTTCTCGTTTTAAACAGTCTTAGCTTTCTCTGGGGTTCAGCTCTCGCGTTCCCTTCACTGGAATCTGGCGATGAACCCTCCAAGTTCTGTAAGACCATATATTTAAAATTAACTAACGATGAACCTTAGGTAAGTGCGAAAAAAAAAGTAAGACAATCTAGATGTCTATAACTTACGTCATTGGTGGGGGGTGGGGGTGCTCTGTATTTTTTTCGGAAATGTTTGTTTCCATTTCTCGTTTTCTGTTCTTCTTCAACCCTCAGATCTGGTTCAGATCCAAATCGCTTGTTTATACTGCTGCCTGCAAAAAAAATATACAAAGTTTATGTCTACAATATGTCTCATGACAAAATTACATGTTTTGAAGGTATTGAGGAAAATTAGACATAAAACATACAACATACTTCTAATTACGCTAGGTCTTGTAGTGTTAGAGATTTTGTCGAATTTAATTCTATGTCTGCCGGATACTCACTGTCGTGTCGTAGTTCTAGATTGGTGTGTGACCTGTGCAGCGGGTCCCGCTCTCGCGACCGTATGTCACTGGCCTCGCCCGGCGTGCCCGCCGACCTGGACCGATGCACATTCGCGTGCTGGAATCAAAATAAGCAAGGAGATGAGAACCAGCAATTGATGTGTTAATAGGGTAGTTAAGGTTTTGAATTTATAGAAATTAACAGGCCTATTGTAAATAAAAATTTAATTTCAGACGAACCTATATTGAAGAAATGTTTAAATCGACTAAAGATATAAGATTTTTAGTGGGGATTGAGAGATGCTCTGTCCTTTTCGCGCAAAAGAGAGTTAGTATATAAATTGTATGGTACAAGCAGTACAAGCCGCTAAAGCATATACAATGAAAATGCTTATAACATCCTTATTTTTGGACAAATTTTAAGTTTTTTCTATTGTTCGATTCTAATTATGTTTACCTTTTTTACGGGACCTATATATCTGAGTAAGATAAGGGACACTTAGTTTATGAAGAGAATGTTTTCTTACCACATGTCCATGCGGTACATTTTCTTGGCCAGCGTTAGGTTTTCTGCCGCTGATGGTGCCACCGGAGTGCAGGATCGCACCATTGTCCGTACTGCGCAGGCGCGGCGACTCGCATAGTGTGGGTAGTACCTGCGTATTATAGCCCGTACATATTAACACATTAAAAATATTATATTTTTTACATACCATCATACCATCACGCCTGTGTTCCCCGAAGGGTTAAGCAGAGGTGTACTCAATCAATCAATCAAATCATTTATTTGCATTAAACATGTGTGATCATACAATGTCATGTAAACAGTATTCTTGATGTTAATATTAATTATTTATAGTCCAGCATGTTCTACCTAAAGAGGTGTACAAATGAGTAATCTCCATAATCAAGCAATAATTCTTAATGTCATTTCTAGTAAAAAAAAAAAAATATTAAATTATAACAAAATATGTATAGTAAATTATCACCATCATAATAAAAATAATAATCACAAAAAAATAATTAAAAAATAACATAAAAATGACAACAACAAAAAAACACAAAGTATCTATTCAGAATGAGTCATTTAAAAAATCTTTTATAGTATAGTAACATTTCGCAGCTAGTATTTGTTTTAACTTTTTCTTAAATAACATTATATTCAAAGTTTTGAGTTCTTTGGGTAATTTATTATATATAATAGGACCCATGCAGAAAACACTTTTACTCATGAGGGATGTTTTTGCCCCGTGTATCCTCAACCTACTATCATCCCGGCGGTTCCGCACTACTGTATCAGACAGTCGCGGAAACAGTTTATGGTTTGTTCTTACGAATATTGCAAGTTCCAGTATGTATATTGACGGAAGTGTTAGGATTCTATGTTTTAAAAAGTATGGTTGACAGCTGTCTGTTGTGTATAGTCGAAACATAGATCTTAAGCATTGCTTCTGTGCTTTGAAGGCTTTGTACTTAATGTACACCCACAGTTCGCCGGTATGTTTGGGTCCCATGTAATAGGGGGCGAGCCTATTGCCATTCACCGGGCACAAATCCAGACGAGCTGCTACTGAGAATTTCATAGAAAAACTCAATAACACTTTGCTCGACCTAGGGATCGAACCCAAGACCTCTAGCGTAGCAGTCGCGATTGGGACCACTAGACCAACGAGGCAGTATATATTTTTTATAGTTTCAGAATATAAATGTTGAATGACTCAAAGGACCAAAATCGACACTATTTTATTAACTAGTATTACGAACTAAGAACCAAGCGTCAATTCTTTAGATAGGTGTCCCTATCTATCTAAAGAATTCTCTCATTGGACATGAAATAAAACAAGAGTTCACGTATGTCCATAAAGATTTTGAAGAAAACGAACACGTAAGTTACATGTTAATAATACACGTAATTATACAGACTGGCTGGTGAGACACTAACGATACTCAAGGACGTGATATTTGATGATAATAATAATATGAATAAAAAAATAACATTAAAAATATATTTTAATTGACTACTCAGTAAACTTAACCGAATATTAAGTAATTAATTACGCAACGCATGGACACCACGCACGTGCTGCGCTATCAACACACAATAAGAACCTAAGTACATTTACTTATACTGAACCAACGTTACCAGCGTCGCGCGTCGGGAATGTATCCACACTTTATTTATTTATAGGGAAATTTTGTTAAAAAATTAAGTACCTATTTTTATTACATAGTTAGAACGAGAATCCAATCCCGAGTACTCTACTTAAGTATCGTTAGTGCCTCACCAGTGACCCTGTATTTTTTTTTTATCAGCCCGGTTGATCCCACTGCTGGGCAAAGGCCTCCCTAACTTCCTTTCATTCCTCACGGTTGAAAGCTTTTACTGCCCAATTTCTTAAATAGGAGTCCAGTTCATCCCCCTATCTGTATATTTACACTGTATTGATCATTGGTTAGTTGGTTACCTTGGGCGCAAGTCGCGGTGGGTCGTGCGGCAGCGTGTGTGCGAGGCGGCCGCGCTGCTGCGGCGGCGGCGCGTGGCTGCCAGCCTGGCCCATGCCGCGCCACTACGGTTTACACACACATCTGAAACAACACAAAATATATATTACTAATATAATAATACTTTAATAACGAGTCGGTTCGGTCGGTTTTTCCATGAAATTCTAAGTAGCAGCTCGGAGTCTGGTTTGTGCCCCGTTAATGGCAATAGGTGAAAGCACTCTAACTAGGACTAAGCATACTGGTGAAATGTGGGTGTACGTTAGTACAACTCTGCCTAACCCTTCGAGGAAAATAAGCGTGATGGTATGTTATGTATGTTTTAAGAAACGGTTGCCCCTATTATATGAGACATAAAAAAATACTGCTGACGAAAATCCAAAATACGTTGACCTCGCATTATACACGGTGCCGATTTAGTCATCTGCAATTCTGCACCCGTTAAAGGGGTGATTCTCCCCGTCGTACTCAACAACGTTTCCTATAAAACCCATACCCTTTTCGTGAAAAATAAGTACATCTTCCTATATAAATGTAAACAGACCATTTTGTCGTGTATGAAAAGTCGTTTCTTTTTCCACGTTTCACGGATTTAATAAGCTTAAACTGAAAATGTTGAGCTGTGTTGTCTTCAGTATAGTATACCTCTAAGTAATCTTTCAGTTATAAACTTAAGATACTGTTACGAGCTGGGGTTCGGGATAAATTAATTAGCACCAATTTACCAATAAATAAACAAATACTTTAATTAAGCAAAAACACAATAGTAATCACCACAACGTCACTATACTCGTACACTACACACAACAATGTCGCACAGTTAACCACTTGTCAACCCACTTAGATCTTCCCTTGTTCGCTTCTAAAACTAGACTACTCCACCTGGCCCCGACAACCGATATTTATATGTGCCATGAAGATTCTAGAAGTCGAACAATCCCAATTAGCCCATAAAATTCGAGTAGGTACCTATTCTTCTATTGTTTCGGGCGTTGACCTTTGAACTCGGCCTTGAACTCGTGAGTGACGCAATCGCGCGCATTATTTCATGTTTCGACTGGCTTCTATGACGGTTCCAGAATCTTTGTGACTCATCTACGGACTTCTACTAATTACTAGGCGTAACAATACTTTCATGATTTGAAATAAAAACTCTTTTAGAACCAACGCCATCAAACACAGGTTATAACGCGGGTACGCGTTATTAATATTTGGAATAACGACGGCGCCTTCGTTAACATATCAGACGCTTTTAAGACGTTAGGTTACGTCTTAAAAGCGTCTGATATGTTAACGAAGGCGCCGTCGTCATTAATCAATAATATCGACGCTTATTGACGACACCAATAATGCCGACGCCATTAATAGTAGTAATGTGTGACCCACATTGCTAGTAAGATTTTTTTATAAAAAAAAAAAAAAAAACATACCACGACATGTAAAATATGTAGTTTTAGGTTTCCTTAAGCCCGAGTTCTGCTTACTTTGAGTTTCCTTAAAAGCATAAATAGGTAGATATACAAAGAGTAATATCAGAAAATCGATTTCACTTTACCTTTCAGAACCTTACACTCATTGTATCTAGATGTTATATCTCATTTATGCGTACACATGCGAAGTCGTAAATCAAGTGTTTGTACGTTCACCAATCGTTATTTTATTACTATACTTAAGTTTATTAGTGAAAGTTATTACATAATCTAACAATAATATGTGTTCCTTATTACAAAAACTTACGGTATTTAATAACAAAACTCAACAATTTTTAATCTGTGGTCTTAATGTTTGACACATGTCACATTGTTTAATATTTTTTCATGCAAAGGTTAGAAGGTGAATTAATACTCTCATTATTTTATCGTATTGTAACTCATTTAAAAAAAAAGTCTAATGGCATCCTTGTCGAATGCTTTTGAACAGTATTTCAAAGTAATAATCCTTTGACAGAGCAATTACTTTGAGCTTAACTTTCTCTAATTATTCAGTCACTTGGAGCTTAAATACACTTGATTGTAGTTTATTATATTTTAAATTGTTATGGCTACCATGCACGAAGGCTATTTTATTACAAGAATTGACATTAATTGGCATCTCATTATTTATTATGACGGGCCTTTAATTGAAATCATTCTCGCAGTAGGATGGATTTGAAACTGACAATACCAATTTTAACTGCTTCTGTTGACGTTTGGTAATATTTCTTATAATGTGTAAGTCTTTTTAGGGCAGGGATGTATTCAGAAAAAAAAACAAAACTACCGGCGACGTAATTTGGTATCTATTACTGTAAGAATTTTCCCCGGGCGTAACTGGTCCCTGGTTAATAAGATCCCGAGGCCTTCATATCTCAGGGTACGCCGGGACAGGCCTTCGAGCACAGTGTGCGGCCCACACCGACAATTTAGGTAATTTATGGTAACCAGTACTGCTTAGATTTATGGGAATGGAAAGCTGTTGAGGCTTCTAATGAGATATTTAAAAATAACTGAGTTTCTCTTTCGTGTATGGGTAGGATGTCCTAGGGGTCAACGAGATTGAATTTATTACATTTTATCGGTACTTATGTTGATGTATGATGTTGCTTGGCTTTCGATTGAAGT
Organism: Subacronicta megacephala; assembly: GCA_958496365.1. NCBI lineage: Eukaryota > Metazoa > Arthropoda > Insecta > Lepidoptera > Noctuidae > Subacronicta > Subacronicta megacephala. Next base: position 16,982,202 of record OY292514.1, read on the forward strand.
AACGGGACATTCTAGCGATACTCAGGATTACAATAGATAGGCTCCCTCCACTATACTTAGGTAGGTACCGTCTTCAAGCTTTTGGTAAAATTAAACACAAATAGAAGGAAAGAGACATTTATTTGAATTCAAATATCATAGTTATGAAATAAGTACAGAATATCAATAATAACATGAGTCGAAGAGCATAATGTTGCAGTTCTGAATCGTGTAGTAGGTACAGTGGGTTATAGCTGTTACCTGACCCCACTTAGACGCCGCCGGCCCACCTAGGGTGGTTCAGGTAACAGCTATAACCCACTGTACATACAGTGGATTTAAGTAAGAAAGATTTTCAAGAATGTTTTTGATATGCCGTTGAAGACGAAAAATCTCTATAATTTATAACCTAACATCACTCTTGCCTACCTCGAACGGTTAGGCAGAGATGTACTAATGTATACCCCACAGGTATGTCTAGTTCCCATGTAAAAGGGGGCTAGCTTGTTGCCATTAACCGGGCACAAATCCAAACAGCTACTGAGAGTTTCATAGAAAAACTCAATAAAATTTTGCTCGACCTGGAAATAAAACTCAGGACCTCTCGCGTAGCAGTCGCGCCAATAGACTAATGAGGCAGGCAGTATATTTTGTATGTTATAGGTTTGAATGTTATCAGGTAAGAGGTATAAATCACGACTCCGAGCTAATAATTCACACTTTACGACTCCTTTAGAAGTGAAGGTAAACTCATATACCCAGACAATGTTAACCGCACAAGATTCCCACGATATTTGCTCCAATCTTGTGATACATTTAATGGAGTCCATTGATTCCAACAAACGATGTTAACTAAACGATCTAACGGACACTGGTGTTGTTCAATGAACAAACAATTAACAAAACAACATCGTTCAATGCCGCGATGAATATGTAACAGATCGTGACATAGATAACATAGACAACTTATGTGAATAGGATTAATATCCGCGTAGAAAGGTAGATGGGAAATGAAACGCATAAATGGAATTAAAATCAACATTATTTTATTTCTCTAAACTTAGTAATCCTATGATGCCTGTTTCCTAAACATAAATATTTATCAGTGTATCTTAAACACAAATAGTATACTGAACTAAGGACCCTCCGACAGAATATCGACGTGAATTCCTCCCTCAGTCCCCTTCCTTCTCTTTTTTCCTCCCTTTTACTAAAATAGGCTCCGGCAACGCATCTGCAACTCCTTTGGTATTGGTTCATGGGCGGCGATGACTAGTTACCATCAAGTAGCTCGCCTACTTGTTTGCCGAGTTATTCCATAGAAAATACAGATACGTACTCGGAAAGAGTAAATAAACCCCATAACAGATAGGAACTAAAATGAGGTTGAAAATTAGATATATTATTATTTACTACAATACATTTATCACCTGCAAACCCCGCTCATTGAAGGCAAAAGTGCAGTATGTCCGGTGTTTTCTCGCGGGGAAACGACGCGGATGCGCTCGCGGCCCCACTTTCTTTATGATAATCTCCGCGCGCGACGAGACAAATACTGGCTAATAGATGAATCATACGACTCGCAGTGGTTCAAGGGTTACATTAATTTTGAATATTAAAGTTCGTATTGCTATTAATTTATGCTGGAATCGTTTCTGATTTCTCTTAATAGTTAGAAGCAGCTACAGTTATCAGGATGGAAGTAGAAGTTGAATTGATAGTCGTTCAAACCGCGGACAATACTTATCTTCTTGCAGGTAGATGTTTCACTATGTACTAATTTCTTTAAATTTTTATTTTAACTGATGTTTGACGTAATTGTAACGGTATTTTATTATTTTTCTGCCATAAAATTAAATTCGGGTAACTAACCTACGACAAAATTGTAAAGGTGTCAACTCTCACGCAAAAAGTCTTTGTGCGAGTTGGTTTTAAGATTTGCCCATTCAGAATTGACTACAAACCCATTTTATAAATTGCAGTAGGTGGTGTAATTGTTAATAGGTAGTCATTTTTTTACCATTTAAAGTAGATACTTAAGTAGTGTTCCGCTGGAAGGGTCGCGACCAAAAAAAAAAAAGAAAAGGAGCTACCTTTTCTTTTGTGCTGTATCTGATTATCAGAAGAACCTTAACTTACTGTTTGTTGTAAAGGGTCTTCTATAAATCTTCCCGCACTATTCCGATAGTTCCCGTTACTACTGTTAAACTCCGCTTCACACGAGATACCGACGCATCTCGAGCGAGCATCTCAGGAATTCTTCTGGCCAGATCTCACCGATACACACACGTTTCTCATGTAGTAACGAGTCTCCTTAGATGCTGGAAAATTATTTAGCCATAGACTGTTTAGAAACATCCGTTTATTACGCGATTAGTACTTAGTACATGATCCCCTATAGCTTTGCCATAGAGTAAAAACAATTGATACTTATGGGCAGATGGGAACTGCGTTCTTATTAATGTTTATGCAAATATTTGTCTTGGTTATTTACCTACTTTTTTGATGATTAATGGACGACAAACATAATATTTATCTAGATTGTTTTTATAAAAGTTATGGTCGTGTTAGCGCTGGTTTCCAAAACTTTGTCGATTAACATTCTAGGATTGTATTATCCTTATGATATAGAAAAATCGTTTCAAATAAACAGACGATCAGCAATGACTAGTTCTTTATAGAGGAAGAAACTCATGTCAGGTTGCATGCTGTTACGTTTCGTTCGGTGATAATGGAACTCCGGAACTCAGCAATATCTATGCAATTCTCAGTCGTCTTCTTCTCCTTTTCCTCCCTTTTTCCTAACGGTAGGCAGCGACATGCTTATATTTTATTCGCATTGTTTAAACAATGCTAAGAAACCACAGCCGGTCTATGTTCTTTGCTAATTACCATCATTATAAAAAAATTAAGTTATTTTTTAATTGTCTAGCTTCATATGCATTTATATCTATGCCAGCAACATCTTCCACATCTGTTGGCTGGATAATCTTTACCGTTCCATAATCGTAGATCGGTGGACAATTATCGCGCATGATTTACGAGGGGGCTAGCAGAAGGAATGCTATAAATAACGATTAATGATCCAGTATCGGCGTCTGCGCGTTATTTATCGCGGCGAGCTGAATCACATGCAGCGGCCTTGCGCTAACAGTAACAAGGTGTCGGCTGTTGCAAACCTTGGTCTTTTAGTTTGTATATAGGGTCTTTTAATTAATTAATATAATTGCAAACACTACCTTGTTAGTCTAGTTGTTGTAATTGCGACTGCTACGATAGGGTTCCTGGGTTCGATCGAGTCGAGCGTTATTGGGTTTTGTATGAAATTCTCAGTAGCTTAGAGTTTTGGAATTTGTGCGCGGTTCATGGCAATAGTATATGCAGGGAATGGAACGTAATCCACCATGTGCGCCTAGTGCGCGTTGGGACATGGCATGGCAATAGGTTCACCCTCTATTACATGGTAGGTACATAAGCACACTCCTGCCTATCCCTTCGAGGAATACAGGCGTGGTGGTACCTATGTTATGTTTATGTTTCGCGTGATAGGGAAGTAATTAATAAAAAAATGGAATTGGAGGAATTAGGGGAGGCCTTTGCCCAGCAGTGGGACAGTAACAGCTAGAAAAACAGATTCTTTTGTGTTTTACTTTTTAATGGTTTAAAGAAATCTGCAGTAGGTAATTTTAATTTTAAATATAGAAAAGAAAATAATATAACATAAGAAAGCATAATTAACAGAGTATGTCATAAAAAATGACCAGTTACAGCTAAAATGGTAGTAAGTGATGTATTAGATCGTAATTAAAACCCATTAATACTTCCACTGAGAATTTCAAAGTAAGGGCCCCATCATAAACCAAAATTATTTTCAGTAACAACCGTTTCACTATAAACCGCGGTTAGTGAAGCAGTTAAATTTAAACTCCTGTCTGACGAAGTACGTGTAAACGGCTTACTGTTATAACTTAATAACGTATCGGATTTAACGATACAAACAGTTATAGTGCGTTACACGGACTAGGTAACTAGTTATTGGTATTTATGTAATTTCTAACTAGAAATAATTGCGTTCACACATAATATCGGCTCTTAACAAGATGCTTTAGTTACAGTTAATGCTTTCATACTATTCGTTGAGTATCGCAAACATTTATTTATCAACCGACTTCAAAAAGGAGGCGGTTCTCAGTTCGTCTGTATGTTTTTTTTTCTTTTTTTTTGTATGTTTGTTACGCGATATCTCCGTCAATTATAGATCGATTTTGATAATTATTTTTTTTTGTTTGGTAGGTCATACTTTAAAGGTGGACCCGTTCAAATTTTATCGAAATTGGTTCAGCAGGTTTAAAAAAAACAACAAAAATTTAAAAATTGTTTACATCGATGATATTATCACTTACTCCGAAACATCGCTCATTGGAGCAGTGCGTTAAGTTGGCTTACAAGTACTTACAAACAAAACTTTCCACTAAAATTAAAAATTAAAATTACTTTTAACAAACACCACACTTTTTTCTTTGAATGCTTAATATCTAGATTGATTTGTGGACGTCGAAAAAGCTCTTTCTTCTACCACAAGCAATGATATGCTTAAAAGACGATTAATTTCAGAAAATTTTACGTGTATTGTATGAAGAAATCAATAACAATTAGGTACATAATTTTACATAGGAAGTAAGATCATAGCGGTAGACGTGACTTATCACAGAAACGCCTCATCCAGTTAAAATCATATCATTTAAATAAACATTAGTTTATAAGAAGACCATAGTTATCTTCTTATTATTAAAATCTGGTTTGTAACTGCCGTTAATCCGAGCAGCAAGGTCAGGGAAGGTTATATTAACATAAGCTTATCCCATTAAGATCCTAAACATTAGCATCCATAATATCGAGATGAATATGAAACGAATTTTACTATGCAATGAATTCTAAACGAAATAACTAGGCAAAGTATGTAGCTAGAAAATAAAAGCTAAAGAAAGTTTAGGCAATTAATTTTAAATGATTATTGTCAGTAGGAAAAGTGACTTCAGATTACACTTAACATGTAGATAGCCCACATGTTAATTTTACAGTTTTATATAACATAACATACCATCACGCCTCTATTCGACGAAGGGTTAGGCAGAAGTTTACTTATGTACACATACTACGCCGGTATGCTTAAGTCCCATGTAATAGGGAGCGAGCCTATTGCCATTAACCGGGCACAAATTCAGACTCCGTGATGCTACTGGGAATTTCATAGAAACAATAACACTTTTCGCGACCTGAGAATCGGACCCATGACTTCTAGCGTAGCAGTCGCGCTTGGAACAACTAGACTAATGAGACAGTCAACAGATTTTCTATTTTTTCCTACTTTTTACTTGTGATTTCTATTCTAATTATTTTCATCAATACCGAGAAGATTCTTAACGCGTTAAACGTGTCAATTGATATAGGAAAAGCGTGAGAGCCAGCTAGCTACACGCGAACGAAAGAAAATTACGTCATAATTTGTTACGACGACTATTAATAACAATTATATTTGTTTGAGACTAAACTTGCGTGCAAGTGACGGAAACTGTAGGAGATGACACGCTGGTAATAAGCTATAAAAGTTGATTTATTAATATTAGATAACTTGCATTTGAGGTAAATGCAATGTGGTAAGTATTGGACATGTCAACTCAAAGCTGTTATGGCTCTCTCTTCAAAAGGCCTGTTCAGATTATGCCCTACATTGTATACAATGTAGGGCAGAATCTGAACAGGCCTTTCGCAGACCAGACGCAGGCCAGAACTCGCATATTTATGATATCAAAATAAAATTGTCTGGACTTTAAATGAGGCCATGATTCTCTGAGCTTGTTTCGGATTTTCTTCTCAGAGGTCGTCAGATAGGAAAAGCCGACGCCATCGACGCCTAGCTTAAAAATTGACTTGTAAAAGTGTCTTTGAAATAAATATCATTTCATTTCATTTACTAGAAATGGCTCCATGTAGGTTCCGGTTGGTATTCCGATTCAATATTCCGATAATTTTGGAGAGAGGGCAAATGCAAACCGCGAGGCACAATTAGGTATTATTTTATATAATAATAGTAGTAGTTAACTGATGCTGCGTTAACCACCATAAGTAACTTAACTACAAACAAGTCGTACAGTTAAAGTAAACAATAATTACTGCCCGGAACACAGATGCAATTGCAACAAAACCGTTGTACGACGGTCGCCACTCACTGTAGCAACTTCTCGCCGTAGTATCGTAACGCTTGCATTAACCGGCGCGGGCGCACAATATTTTTTCTTTTGGATTAACTTTTCTGAGCTGATGAACCGAAACGATTTCTGGTTGACCCGACACTGTCGTCAATGCAATGTTTCTCTAGCGGTGACTACTACAATCACGAAAACTTGATAGCTTGACCATTTTTAGTCGAACGCACATACGTCATCAAGTTAGGATTAGCTCAAGTCTATCGAGTAGGATGTGAGGCATACCTACACAAATATCTTTGACCACAGCCTGCCATGTTCATGGCGAATGTCTTCTAAAAAACTTAACGTTATATTATATAACTGACGCTTTGTTCAAGCGGATCGGCTCTCGTGGGGCATCTAAAATATTTTTTGGTTTTCGCAAATTATAGGTACCTACGTCTTTAACATCTTCTAGGTTCAAAGCAGTAGAAATTGCAATATATATTCCCACGCGCTGTCGCTCCTAGAAATAATATACCATCACGCCTGTATTCCCTCAAGGGTAAGGCAGAGGTGTACTTATATTACACCCACAGATCACCGGTATGTTTAGGTCCCATATAATATGAGGCGAGCCTATTGCTATAAACCAGGCACAAAACCAGATTCCATAACACTGCTCGACCTGGGGATCGAACCCAAGACCTCTAGCGTAACAGTCGCGCTTAAATCAAATCAAATCAAATCAAATGTTTTTATTTCAAATAAGCTTTTACAAGCGTTTATGAAACGTTATTGACTCTAGTTGCACGGTTCCGAAAGGTTGATCCTATGGAGAAGAATCCGGCAAGAAACTCCATGGACACTCTTTTAAAATAAAAGATGTTACATTATTCACTTTACACTATGGCGATAACAGGATGTGAGTACATCGGAGGTTTATGTCATAATTAGCCTGAAGTCAGGATTAAAATTAGAATAAGGTTCTCAGAATCTGAGAACTCAATGTCAATCTAAAACAGATAACATATGTGAAATAATACACATCATCAAAATATATTAACTATAAACTACTTAGACATAAGTGGCTACAATGTACTCACATTTACAGTTCCTGTATACATAAAGTTCTAGTAAACAATACAAAAGAAAATTGTGAGTGACTAGGTAACCTCAGGGTGCCAGGGAGACCACCAGTGCATCTGTATTTTGACACCACACATTTTTATCATCAACATAGTCCTTGATTTTATAATATGCCTTCTTAACAAGAACAGATTTAACATAGTTTTTAAATTTCTTGCCGGTGAGATCGGTGACAGATTTTGGGAGTTTATTGTAAAAACGTACGCAATTTCCTAGAAATGATTTATTTGTTTTAGTTAATCTAAATTTAGGTACCACTATTTTATGTTTATTTCTAGTATTATGGTTGTGAAAGTCGCTATTTATGCTGAAAGTATGCAGATTTTTACGGATATACATGATGTTTTGAAATATATAAATAATAATAATAATAATAATTTACACTTTATTGTACACCAGAAAAATACAGAAACAAAACACATTTGAAAATTAAAATATACAATTGGTGGCCTTATCGCTATCTGCAATCTCTTCCAGGCAACCTTGGGATGGACATAACTGGACTGAACTAGAGAGTGGGGGTCGAGCTTGGTGCACATAATTATTATACTAAATAATATTTCCAAATAACTATAAATATATAGATGTATATATAATATATAGATAAGAATAAATATATAAATAAATATTATATAAATATTAAGATATACATATAAGCAACAAACGACATAAAAGTTTACCATAGTGAAGACAGTGACAGAGCTACAAAGATAGATAATGTTCCTTCACGAGCTTTTTAAACACAGGAAGCGATTGAGCACGCCTGATAGGAACTGGCAATGCATTCCACAAACGAGCAGCCTGAATTGTAAAAGATTTGTCAAAAAACGTTGTGGAATGCATTGGCATCTTAAGTTTCAGGTTATCCGATGATCTCAAAAATAAATTGTGAGTTTCGCCTAAGAATTCAAAACGATTCTTTAGGTATAAAGGTGTAGATGGAAGGAAAAGTACATTATATAAAAGTGAAAGAATATGAGCATTCCGGCGAAAGCGGATAGGTAACCACTTGAGCTTAACACGAAATTCGGAAACGTGGTCATATTTGCGTAAACCAAAGATGAACCTTATACAAAAGTTTTGAAGGCGCTCAAGTTTATCAAGTTGGTCTTCAGTGAGATCAAGATAGCTGACGTCAGCATAATCAAGGATGGGAAGAAGGAGTGATTGAGCGAGTGCAACTTTCGTCGCAGTCGGCAGGAAGTTGCGTAGTCTTTTCAATCCCGCAGCAGATGCAAACAATTTGCGGCTCACTTCCTGTAGCTGAGTAGACCAAGAAAGATTTTTATCTATAAATATCCCCAAGTTCTTAACTTTATCCATGAAAGGTACTACAATATTATCAAAAGAAACTTGGGGGAGTGTTGACCAGTCAACCCTAGAGATGGTTCTAGAGCTGCCAACTACTATAACCTGCGTCTTCGTGGGATTAACAGTAAGTCCATGCCTCTTACTCCAGTCACAAATAAAAGCCAGATCTTGATTTACCGTGTGGACAGCATGTGACAGATTCCCAAGGGGAGCTCTGCAATAAATCTGCAAATCATCTGCATAAAGATGATAGGAAGAAAGTAATTGTTCGGAAATAGAGTTTATAAAAACTGCGAAGAGTAAAGGAGATAGAACGCCACCCTGTGGTACACCGGCAGAAGTACTGCTCCAAGAAGATAAAGTTTCTTCGATGCAGATACGTTGCCGACGACCAAACAGGTAACTATGAAACCAGTCAATCGCCGATGGAGATATGTTAAGAGAGCGTAGTATGCCAAGCAATATATCGAAATCGACGGTATTAAAGGCGTTACTAAAGTCTAGCAGCGCCAGTACCGTAAGATTACCGATTTCCATGCCTGACCTGATATCATCCGTAATATTAACAAGAGCTGTGGCAGTGCTGTGACCTTGACGAAAACCAGATTGGAAGGAATTAAGAAGGTTGTTTTTGGAGAGGAAAGTGTTCAATTGATTATAGATAAGACGTTCAAGAACTTTCGACAGAAATGGTAAAATAGAAATGGGACGATATTCGGAGAAGGATGTAGGATTCGATTTTTTTGGTAGTGGGATAACTTTGGCATCTTTCCATGTGCGTGGAAAGACGCCGCTAGATATAGAACAGTTAAGAATATGACAAATAATGGGAAGAATAATGTCAAGCACAGGGAGAATCATTTTACGGCTGATACAGTCACTCCCAACAGCGTTAGAAGTTATTGATACTATGCTCTTTTTAACATCACATGCGGAGAATAGACTAAACGAAAAGTGAGGATAATTGGGAGCCGGAAGAGTTGAAAGATAATTTAAGGTATTACATTTTGTTGTCCGATCAAAATAAGACGAAGCAGTAAAATGATGATTAAGAGCGTTGGTATCTAAATCTTTTGGGATAGTTTCTTGACGCGATTTTCCAACTCCCATAGTTCTTAGAAATTTCCAGACTTTTGCTGGATCTCCGTTTTGGACAGAGTGGTGGATGTGTTGGCGTTGAGCATTCCTACATAACTTATTACAGTGATTGCGGACTAAGACGTATTTTTCCCTATTGGAATCTGATGGACGACTCTTATATTTCGATTTTGCTATCGCTTTTCGATGCGTTAATGCTTTAATGTCATCGGTAAGCCATGGCGACGGCAAGTGCTTCATCTTGACTGCTCGAACTGGTGCATGACGGTCATATAATTCTACCAGCATAGTCGTAAAAAGATCTACTTGTTCATCGACTGAAGTAGAGGCAAACAGCGGAGACCAGTCTAAATTGTTGGCATCCTTACAAAGACTATCCAAGTTAATTGCGGCAAAGTTGCGCTGCATTAAGATTTTAGGCTTCGCTTTAGGAGGACGAATTTTATATGACAGGAAGATTAAGTCATGATATGAAAAAACATCTGCTGAGCATTGACCATGTTTGGCAACGTGATCAAGAGAGGAAATGAAAATGAGGTCAAGAAGTGATGGAGTGGAATTTGGAAAGTGGTGAGTAGCGTCTAGCGGAAGAATAGCGAGATTACTAGACTCTATTGTAGAACGTAGACAGGAAGAACGATGATCTTGTTTAAGGAGACAGGTATTAAAGTCACCCATGATTATGCTGTGACTGTATGTGGGGATTAGAATTTCTAAGATGTTTTCGAAAGAAGAGAAGAAGTTGACACGTAAAGGAGGACAATAATATACTCCAAGGAGTATTTTGGTGTGGTTTAACTCGACTTCAACAAAGAGATGTTCACCAGCATTTGACGGCGGCGGCTGGGGTGACACATTAACAACTGAAAAAGGAATTTGCGTGCGAAGGTATATGGCAACACCACCGCCAGCGCCAATCGTGCGGTCATTTCTGATCAGTTGAAAGCCGGGCAATGAGTAGGTGCTAGAAGGAAGACATGGTTTAAGCCATGATTCAGAAACGAGAATTGCATGTATGTTCTTACAGTCAAAGCTTGCCAGCATATCGGGGAAATGGGCCGGAATACTCTGAGCATTAATATGAACAACGTTAAAATTCCTAGGAACATCGGAAAACTGAGCAGTTAGAGTGTCGGCAAGTGAAGGAATACTGGAGTAACTAGTGTTGTCACTTGTAAAAGAATAAAAACTGTCATTGTCGCTATTAAAATCAACAGACATAATATATATATAAATAATAAAAAATACTAAGATACTAAAAATAAAAAATAGAAATAAAAACAAAAAAAAAAAATGAAATAAAAAAATAAAATATAAACAAATTTGTCCACCTGCCGGTTGTGTTAACATAATAAAATAAATGTATCTACTTAATAATAGGCAGGCCGGGTAACAAAGAACTATAATAAAAATTTATGCAAAACGGAACGCAGACATTTGTGATGTAGCAATGACAATGACAGTGACACTGACAGTCGATTGATTGTCAGTATCACCGACACTGACTGCTACCCTTCTTGTTAATCAAAGCTATAATAAATTAATAATAAATAATGTGAGAATGTGAGGTGATAAAAAATTTTCAAAACTGAAAATGAAAAGTGGCGGTACTCGTACAGTGATAAATAACAACATAAAAGTTACCCGACAACTGCCTTCGATTTTAAAAGTGAAGAGAGTTTCACTTTTTCATGGTCGCAGCACGCTTGGTCTTCGTCGTCGTGGTAGTCGTGGTCGTCTTGACTGCAGCGGGCTTAGAATTGGGCTCAGGCTCCGGCGCAATCCTACTCAACTCGGCGAGAGATTCTATCCGGTGTTGTTTGCCATCTGACCCGAGAACATAAACACAGCCCGCCTTGGTCCAGCTTTTAGCTACGCCTATCTTCTCTCTCGCTGCAAGAAGAATATCATGCCGCCCTTTTGTCAGGAATTCGGATGCAGTGATACCCGATCCCTTAAGTTTTGATTTTGCGAACCAAATCTTGTCTCTGACTGCAAGATTACAGAGCTTGAATAGAATGGGTCTTGATTTATTAGGCATCGCACGACCCATCCGATGGCAACGGCTGATGTCGGATTCCACGAAGTCACCCAGTTTCAGCTTATTCCGAACAACATCAGAGATCACACTAGTTAAGTCTTCTTTCTGCTCTTCAATGACACCGTGAAGCAGGAGAATCTTTCTTCGGCTCCGCATCTCTATGGTGTCCACACCGCGAGCAAGAATTTCAACTTGCTGTTGCAGGCTGCTAACAGCTTGGGTGATGAATCTCCGGAATGTTGCAAATTCTGTGGCCAAGCTTGAGGTGGTGCTGGGCTGTGACGGCGCCTTCTGCAACTCCTCTTCAAACTCTGACATCCGTGCATGGAACATTTCAGTAATTTCCGTCAAAGTGTTCTTGAGTGAGTCCATGATAGTGAGTAGATAATAATTAGTGGAGATAATGTGAGGATAACACTTTACCAGCAGGTATACTATATCAATTAATTAAAAATGTCATTAAATGTAATAAATTAAAATTAGTTCAGTTAATATTAAATTATAAATATAGAGTGACTTTTACTATGTGTTCACCTTCCAACTACCCACAGGAGAAAAAAGGAACACTAGACTAAGTAACTAGGCAGTCAGCTCCTAACAATGGCTAGGATTATAGCCGGAAGCGAGAAGACACCACCGGTGGACTATAGCCTCACCCCTCTTTCTCTAAAAGGAGACCCGTGCTAAAATATAAGCATCTTTTATTGTGCAGTGAGACAGTAAATGATAATGATGTAAATTCCTGTTAGCTCTCGCAGTAGAATTTGGTATGAATGTTTTAACGTTTAAATTATATCATACAACATCATTAATTTCCTTTACATTTAATTTTCACTCTCTCTCCTTAAAGATGTAGGTACCTAATTAATTTAATTAATGTCTTGTTTTTGCTTTATTTCTGGCTGTAAAAATATTAATATTTAACTTAACACAATGTTCATACACATTTTTTATTTTCAACAGATTAATTTCATGCACTTATTTCATACAGGTGTATGAAATTATGGTTATGATTGTGTTGAAAATATTTATTATTATAATTAAGTATGTGTTATGAAATAAAATTTTACTTAGACATTCTATTTATTTTCTCACTCCACTATAAAGCTAGTGTAACATAGTAATTACCTAATTATTCGTTTGTAAGAAGTGTTGTTGTATTATTGACGAGTAGCATGAATGAATAAAATCAACAATTCCGAAGTACTTATTGATAACCGCCTAACGATACTCATGGAGTTATCTATGGATTGGTTTTGTGTTTAATATGATTGTTAACATACTTAGTCCAGATTGAAAAAGTTAAAATCAGATTTAAAAAAAACCGAATAAATTGGAAGACTTGAAGCCCTGGACTACTAAGTATCTCTTGATGATGTTTAGGTTCCATGTAATAGGGGGCGAGTCTATTTCCATTAACCGGGCACAACTCCAAACTGCTACTGAGAATTTCATAGAAAAACCCAATAGCACTTTGCTCGACCCGGAAATCGAAACCAGGACCTCTAGTGAAGCAGTCGCACTTGTGACCACTAGACTAATGAGGTGGTATAGTAAAAGTCTTTAATAAATTCGTGAATTCATAGTAAGTACCTACTTTACAAGTTTTAATTATTACCTTCGTTGTCTGGAATGTCCTAGTGAAAAGACCTAGGACAATGGGATAGTGTCAATGTTAATGGTCATTACTCAACGTCCGTGTAGTAAAATGTCTGGCTTTAAATTGTAAGTTCAAAATCAGTTCTGTAGTCCAGAGTAGGCACTAATTGCGAACTAGCAATTACTTGAGTCTTGAAAATTATGTTTATGTAGCTATTATGTGCCCTATAGTTGACATGACAAGATTTTCCGTTCAAAATCATACCCTCGTCGTCTTCTCGGCCGAAATTGTCTTTGATTTCAAGAGACAGTAATTAAAATTTAAGATAAGAAACATACCATCACGCCTGTATTCCACGAAGGGTCAGGTAGAGGTTTGCTAATGCACAACCACATTTCGGCGGTATGTTTAGGTCCCATGTGGTAGGGGGCGAGCCTATTGCCATTCACCGGGCACGAATCTAGACTCCGAGCTGCTACTGAATTTTATAGAAATCCCAATACCACTTTTCTCGACCTGGGGATCGAACCCAGGACCTCTAGCGTAGCAGTCGCGCTTAGGACCACTAGATTAACGAGACAGTCTAGTGGTACTAAGCGCGAAGTAAAATAAGAACTACTTCTTAAAAGCCTTTGAGCTCCGATCCGTGTAGTCAACAAGATTATCAGCATAATCCCAAGATTATCTCTAAAGATAGGATCTGTATCATCAAGATCTGTGCAATCTACTTGCGTAGGGCACAATTATCCATTATCTATAAAACCGAGCATTAATAGCAATGAACAGCGATCCTCCCCTCGCGGGCCGGCGGGGATCATTATAACGTTAACAGTTATGCGCGCGCACGGACGTGGAAAATTATTCGCCGAGGTGCGCGTGCGCTTCCGCGCACTGAGTCTGCGCGTAAAGATACAGAAGATTCACTTAACGCGACAAAAAGCGTAGAAATCGTTGACATCAAAACAATGCATGAGCGGGTTAGTCATTCAATATGAATGACTGTCAAGTACGTATGTCCTATGAAGACAAAGAGACGAATCTTGGGATGCAAACGAAAAATAAGCCCTTTAAAACTCAAATAATAGTGCTTAATATATTTCAAACTGCCTCATTAGTCTAGTGGTCCTAAGCGCTACTGCTAAGCTAGATATAGCTCTTGGGTTCGATTCCCAGGTCGAACAAAGTGTTATTTGATTTTTCAATAGAAGTAGGTATATGATATGTGTCCGATGAATGGCAATAGGCTTCGCCCCCTATTACATGGTACCTAAATATACCGGCGTAATGTACTGTACAAGTACACCTCTGCTTTACCCTTCGGGGAATACAGGCGTGATGGTATGTGTCTAATATATTCCGAATTTATGTTGATTAGTCATTGAGATTCAAATTGTATGTGGCTCCCTTTGTTGTGCTTGCCTGCGCGGGAACATCGGCGTCTGCGCGTCTCCAATGTTCACTGTTCTGATGAACAGATAGCGTCGGTCTCATGCGCCAGTTTAGTGACGCAAAAGAGGGCTGGTCATTGGCTTGCTTTGTTGAGGAAGGGTGCCTGGGAAGTTAAGGAGATTGAAGATGGGAAGACCCTAGCCGGGTTCGTTTACAATAAGATCAATCAATCAATAATATCTACATTTGAGAATAATATATATGTGCATATCATACCATCATGCCTGTATTCCCCGAAGGGTTAGGCAGAGGTGTACTAATGTACCACACTTCGCCGGAAAGTTTAGGTCCCATTTAATAAAAGGGCTAGCCTATTGCCATTAACCGGTCACAAATCCAGACACCAATCTGCTACTGAGAATTTCATAGAAAAACCCAATAACACTTTGCTCAACCTGGGGACCACTAGAGTAGTGAGATGAGAGAGAGGAGTGAGAAGTTCCTAATACCTAGTATAAAAAATAATGGGACAAACGTTACGACCTACTTGTTCTAGAGCTACGCTACTCATGGAAGATTACCCACAAGACGAGACTTCTAAAGACGCTTTCCTCATTTTTTACCAAATAACTAAATTGTCTAATATATTTTTTCTCGTGGCAAAGCCTGTAATGTCGCTAGGCTAGACTGCGCGTCGCGGGCGCCGATATTACTACACATTACTTACTTACCCATTCACCGACAGCGGCAAAGAGAGATTTACTACTATATCTATGGGTCAAATCAAATCAAATTGTTGCCAGAACCAACTTGCTGTCAAAAACACCCCTCACCCGCACAATATGTGTATTAAACGTAGTGCATGAGAGAATTGACATATTTTCGTGCAGTCTCAGTGAATTCGCAAGAGTTTTGTTGAATTTTGTTAGTTACATAGGATATTTAAATATTATTATTCTTTATGGTATTGCTTTGTATTATTATAAAGTGTAGGTTTGCAAAGCACTATTGTATTGGGGTTATCCTGTAAAGATAGTGTGTGGAATAAATAAATAAATAAAGAAATCAATCAAATGAATTTATTGGTGAAACATAGGATATATGATAGATGGATCTTAAGAACTAAATAGTGCGCTATGTCTTGACAATTTTGACATACAAATATTTATAGAGGAAACATACATGCATGCGTGGTTATGAACTTATCAATTATTGAAAAGAAATATTAATATAATGAATTTGTAGTTAGTTTACGTTAAATTAAGATACGTAAAATTAATCGATGGAATGTACACTAATTCCTTGACAATATTTTGTAGTTTTGTCATTAAAAGAGACCATGATTCTCTGAGTTTGTTTCGACGTTTCTTCTCAGAGGTCATCACGTAGGAGACGTCGACGCCATCTAGTTAAAAAAAATATGTAAAAAAACGACTTGTAAAAGTGTCTTAAAAGATCTATTTACAGAAATAAATATCATTTCATTTCATTTCATGTACTAGTTAGGGTAACAAGCAGTAAATACACATTGAAAGAAAAACATGAAAAATTATTAACAAAATGTTTAACGACAAATAATCTTTATTTTGTCCATCTCAAAGTCAAAATCAAGACCTAGTAGTTTTGGCACTTAATTTAATTGGGATGAGAAGAAATCAGACCTTCTAATACGAAAGAATTAAAAAATTGAAAATGGATCTATTAAAGAACTTTGTTTTTAGAGATTACAAAGTAAAACCTTATATGGACCTTTACCTTTATAGGTAAAAGATTTTAATATCAGTCTAAACAGAATTCTCAGTCAGACATCAATGTGCATCTTATAAGAAACAATGTTTACCGGCTCGTCGCGTGCCGCCCGCGCCGCGACGCGCACCTGTTGCTCGCACGCATGCGCGAAGCCACTACGTAGGTTATTTACAAAAGTACAACTAATAATTTAGGAACGAGATACGTTCAACCGTCTTATTAATAATATTAAACGTCGAATTAGCTTTTAAAACTATAATGTGTTTTGTCTTCTTTTACCTGTTAACAATATTACGTGTCAAATCAAAACTAAAGATACTCAGATGTTTTATATCTTTATGAATGGTCCGCAAAAATATTATGTATGTTTAGTGTTTACACACGGAAATCATAGAAGACCCATTTCATTTTGTTAGAATACTGCTGAATTATTGCAAGTCTTCATGAGTAGTACGTAGTTAATGACTGAAAATAGTACCAAAACAAACCATTCAAATCAAATCAAATGTTTTTATTTCAAATAAGCTTTAACACGCGTTTATGAAACGTTATTGACTCTTGTTGCACGGTTCCAAAAAGTTGATCCTATGGAGAAGAATCCGGCAAGAAACCGAATCCGAGTTTTCCTGCATTTAATGATAGTGCTAGATTTATTTAATTATACTTTTTATTTTACCATATTTTTTCTTACTTTTCTCTTTATTTATTTATACAAATGGTAAGCAGGATAAGTAAAAAAGCATTAGAGCGCGTTACGAAGTGATTAGCATGGGAATCGTGTGAAACTAGATCACCTAATGTAGACTGCCGCCGTTTCCGTGTTAAAAGGTAACAAACAGTGTGGGAGTTATTGTGCACCAGTCAGGGTGCTTGCCTCTTGGGTTAATGATTACATAAGTAACTTAGCTCTTTGCTGGATATCATTATCTAAGAGATCTAGCCGATCATCTATCACTATGTGTCAGGGATCAAAGATGTTAGATATTCATAGATTGGTTGAGTTCAAAGTAAATGGTTTTGTCACAAAAATATGATTTTGATATAGCCATTTGATTTATTGTATGTCATTGGTCAATGACGAAAAATTTAAATAATTTATGACATGCTAAGCCACTATAACATGATTGGAGATAGAAATAACTTTTATTGAACCATTTCAACGCGGTCCGAGATTTGAATTTCTTCATTACACGTAGATGGTCCGATTAAAAAATTAAACCAAGAAGATGAAAAAAGAAGATAGTACGATACTGTGGAAAAAGGTACACAGGGCTACACGTCAAGCTATAAAAATCCAGTTTAGACTAACGCCCCATTGTAAAGGTTTCCGTACCACTCAAGGCCAGCCTATACCTTATTTGTATAGCTTAATGTGTAGCCGTGCGTGCTTTGTTTCCCTAAATGTATAAATAATATTTTTTTGCGCCAAAGTAACTTCATTTCGCATTCTATTTAAAACACTGCCCTGGGGCCGTATTACCACGTATTAATGCCATCATTTTTACGCTGTGAAAGAAGGACGCCACTATTTAACCTGTAGAGCGGCATCCCTCTCTCACAACCTAAAAATGATGGCATTAATACGTGGTAATACGGCCCCAGGACGCAAATGAATCCTAAGCGATACGATGGATATACCAATTGTGCGCAATTCATTAAATGTTACTGTTAAACTTTAGTTGGAAGGAGTCTGATCTCTCAGGCAATTGATTGATACTAAATCAACCATTATTCAGCCAGGATTATCCCAGGCGAAGTTTCATTCAACTCAAACTTGCTGATAATAAAACACAAATTACTAAACGTTATCTAAGAACAGTATTAAATAACTTTTTCACGATCCAGTGCCTAATGCAATTGGAAACCGTTACACAGCGGGCGGTATAGATCTGTTATCTGATATCAGCTACGTGTAGCTATTACTGATGGCTGCTTTAGTGTTCACGTAAGATCAGTATTCTGTCAGTATGATGACTTCGAGGCAATCGACTGGAGCTTTGATTTTATATTATGGGAATGGAACTCACTGTGTCTACTTCGTTTGGTTTAAATAAATAAAAAAAACATCTAAAGTCATGTATGTTCAACATTTGACACCCGTGGGTTGCAGCTGAAAACTAGCGTCAGGTTTGTTCAGCATTCCTATATGGCACATTTTTCGTAAATGTACATACTAATGGTCTTATTCTTAGTATTGTTTGTGCCAATAAATACTTAAATTTATTCTAATTTTCTTTAAAATATTTTTATCCAAAAAGGTCAGGTGCGTCGTACCTACTCGAAACCGGTGCGTATGTATGACAAGATGCATAAATGTGGAAGAAGATAAGACCTCTTTCGTTTCTTCTACATTCATTCATCACATTCGACTTACTGCGACTCTTGTTCACATAGGCAAGAGTCGTAGTAAGTCGGTCTGTTTCTGACTCCCCTTGTGGGATATGTATGGTGTGTATTTATTTTTATACAAATAATATAGTTATACTTAGCCACATCTTGATATTTTTTGGAACGAAGTTCCTTATCGCGCGTTGTGAAAGGGGGCTAGACGGAAAAAAATCTTACGAAAAGTTGTCACGACACTTTTTGCTATAGTAAGCTATTGTAAGCTGTGCGGCGTGCACATGTTTCTCTGTCTGTCTCTCTCTCTCTCTCTCTCATATAGAAAGCAAGCCAGATATTTTCAATTATATTTCACATTGAACAATGTGGTGTCGCGACGATTATTTTTGTTGAGTGTATACAGGTTTTTTGTAAATAATAAATAAAAAAAAAATAAAAATAATGAGGAACTTCGTTTCATCCGGGTGTCCCTTGACACCTCTCAAGTTTTTTTATACTACAGGTTGATCATATTTCTTCTTCTTTTTTTTAACTACAGTTCGCAATATTTGTACGATTCTATACTACTGCCTCGTCCCTGCGTAGTGCCATTTACTAACATATCAGTGCATCTGTACTGGTTCGCACTGCGCCAATCAGAGCATGCGGGACGCTCTCAAAACTCACAGTTTTACATTCACAACCCGGTTGTTTTACTACTCATCTGTACTTTTAATAATAAAAGTGAAAGCTTTTTTTAAATATACTAATGTTACTGTTAACACTTTTTCATATTTTAAATAATAATTCCATTATTTTTATTTAAAAGAAGCTGGATAATGTTTTCACAGCTTTAATGGGTATAAAAGACTTGATATATTTTATATTTATAAAGTATGAGTAAGAGTGTGTGAGTTTTTAGATGACCTATCATTTCGAATCAATATCACACAACACTTTATGAATAATTAATATTTTGTTATTTTAGGCTTGTTTAATAAAGGCTTGCTGCTTTGCTGTCCATCTGATAGTCACCCCATATAATAGGGAGCAAGCTCATCAAGCCTATTACTAGGTACTAATAAGGCACAAATCCAAACTCCGCTCTACTGGGAATCTCATAGGAAAACTCAATAATACTTTGCTTGACTCAGGACTTGAACTCAGGATATTTTACTCAGTAGTTGCGCTTAAAACCACTTTACATAAGAGACAGTTATTTTAAACCGATTTCAAAAAAGGAGAAATCGAGTTGAGGCCCTTAATTCGACTTGACTTTGAAATCTACATATAATGACACCTTCAGGTGCATAAACTATTTGTCGTATTTATGCGTGTAGGGCCCGTTACCAGGTAATGGGCTAGTGTGTCACAGGGCCGGCCCATTGGCGTGCCCGTGCTAATGATTCCAGTCCCGAATGTTTACCCGAATACCGGACACCTAGCACTCAGGGCCGTGGTGCGAACCGGTTGGGTGTTTTGGGTCAATAGATCTGTTTGCTAAATCAATATTTTTTGGACATGTATTTGAAGTAAGATTATTCTAAGAAGACTGTAGATTGTATGTTGGGCAGAAAGGAAAATAAATGAGGGAGTATTATCTATTATCATCATCATCAAAGATGATTGGTTACTTGATAGGATACGAATACTTTTTTCAGTTAATATCAGAAGGAAAATGAGGAAGAAAGACTTAAGACGAGGAAGTTATATTTTGAAGGAAAAAGTGGAAGTATAGTCTTATCAAGAGGTCAAAAAGGCAGAGATTAGAGAACAGTAGTCACAACCTTCGTCTGATTGCATCCAATACATTATGAAATGTGGACAAATCACACGTAGGTACCTATTACAAACTTAAAAAAAAATGCACTTTTTTAAATACTCTAAAAGTGACGTGGAAGTCTGCATATTTCCTATCTGATTACCATACTTGTCAGCCCTGTGACCTTGTGACACAGTGCGGACAGGTTCCGTCTGTTTGTCAGTGTGTTCGTTGTGTTTGCTGTTCAATACCTTGGTTATTGATTTATACAATCGTTTGCCTTGGGTTAAGTATTTATTTGTGATCGGCCATCTTAGACGAGAACGTGTAAATGTAAGTACCTATTTGAAGTTTCTTTAGCAACTCTAACCTAATGTCTAATATTAGAAGAAGTATAATTATTATCAACCGACTTCAAAAAGGAGGAGGTTCTCAATTCGTCTGTATGTTTTTTTTTTTTAGTAATAATCGTTAGGTTCATAAATGAAAATAATACTATTTTGAAGAGCCGTCGGACTTACGATCGTGTGGTTGCCGGTTCGAAACTTACCCATTACACTACCGACGTGAATCCACTCGTAATACAAGCATTTTAGTACGAGGGGTTAACAAGAGCACTAGTAATGTGTGACCTACATTACAAGTAAGATTTTTTTTAAGATACAAAAAAAAATATTACGAGGACTAATATTTCATGCACTAAGACCTCTACCTAACAACATTTCTAGAACCCAAGTAGGTAATCACAGCCACCTTGACTTCATTTCAATTGAATTCTAAATGAATTCAATTAACTTTTCTTGTATCGGGAATATAAACGACATTAACAATTTCTATGTTAAAGAAAGTGCACAAGAAACGTAATCTCTAGCAAATTAAAACCAATTAAACACAGACAACGTTGTATTTTCTTTAAAATACATTGAATGGAAACGTCACATCCGTTACGGAGGGGAAAATAGAAAACTGCACATCCTTCGCGCCACAATGTCGTTAATAATATATGTCAGACCGGTTTTTCTGATTGTTTGTTTGAAAAGTGAATAGGTATGTGTGAAGTTATGGGCATCCGGTGAAGGCAGATATATTTATGCTTTCTAACAATGAAAATAAAATGAAAATCTGCGTCGCATTGATTTTAAACAATATGCACTATCTTTTTGTATTTTTTAGGCATTTTCCAAGATTATTAAGTTATTTTAGTGAAGGAAAAATACGACTGAATATGCACTAGCCTACAAAATGGAGAATTACACTTTTTAAAATTGCAATAACTTTTTAAGTACACAAGATAAACTTCCAAAATTAAAAGTACTTGAAATAGAAAACTTGAAAAATTTGCTATACTTAATGGTTTTTTTTATTTTAAATCTCCAACTTCCATAGTTTAGAAGAAAAAATTCAATTTTAAATGTTTAGTCCTTGGTTTTGCAGGGCGGTGGTATTTAAACTCGAAGCTTCGCAGATGAGATAACTATTCAGTAAATACTTATTATTTAGGTAGTACTACTGCAGGTCACTGTCCAAAAAATAGCTCGACTGAGCGCACAAAAACATATCTAACTATACAAATTTACAATTACTCAAACGTAACTAGTGATTATCGCACACCGAGCCCCGAACTGCCGCCAGCACCACACGTTAATTACCTTAATGTCAAACACTCTTGCGCAACAGTTATAAATGATCTTACAACGAAGTAGATCGTGGAGTGTGCTACCTGTCAGTTTAGCTGGACGGCTTGACGGACTTGATACGGGGAGAGAATAAGGATAATCAATGCGTCAGCAGCGAAGGCTTCATACAACCCAATTGCTAGCGGCGTGTCTCACTATTTCCAAAGACCAAGTCAAGTTATTTTTAGGAAAGTTAGAGCATAGAGACCACTGGACTGTCAAGTCAAAGGTCTCGAGTTCGTATCTAAGGCACGCACCTCATACTTTTCAATGTCTTGTGATTCATTCTTACGCGCTTAAACGGTGCAGGAAAACATCGTGAGGAAACCTGCAACGGTGTGAAGTCTGCGAACCCGCAGTAGGCTAGCGGGGTGGACTATAGCCCAATCCCTCTCATTCTGAGAGGAGACCTGTTCCCAGCAGTGGGACAATATATGGGTTGATGATGATGAACGGCAAAGCTAAACTCCTGGCTCAAATATTGGCTTCAAAACTGTATCAGGGGACTTAGTGTTTTGGGAGGTGCTGATTCAAACGGCCTAGGGGAGTTTTTTTTTATCAAAAATAGACTTGCACTTGGCCACAAGTTTGGCAGTCAACTCTGCATATAAAGTTCATAGTTTAGTATTTTAAGACGCATCAAAACGCAACTTATACAATGTCGTCAGAAGTGATTCTTTCAAAAATAAAATCGAGTCTAATATATAAATTTAAATTCCAAAATTCCTCGCATTTCTTAAGCCTAAAACTACGAATAAATAGAGTATTATTTATTTGTAGGCCTAAAACATCACGCTACTCTCTGACTAAGCAGACACCAGTTATTACAGCCGTCTGATTACTTCACAGTTACAGAATAATTACGAGGCTATTACGTTTTGTAATTAAAAACTTCATTAGTTTATTTATGTGTAATTACTCACAGTAATTAGACGAGGGACCACCCACCTGTAACAAATAAAATAAAACATTAATAATTGCTCCGAACAATGGAGATGACACGAAACTATTTGGACAAGAAATATTGAAGAAATATCTGAGGCAATCATTTTTTATACACAGCAATAATTAAATATGATGTAGAGTGGCCATCTGCTTATTTATCTGTACTAATGTCGTCACATCCACAAAAACTTACGAATCTGCAGTTATAGTATTATCCATATTTAGATGCAAAAATGTACTTTAATGTGTACATTTTTGCTCCTAAATACATCGATTTTACTATAACTGCAGATCTGCCGTGAATGTGACGATATAATAAAGCTGAAGAAATATATCTGACTGCCAGTCGATATTGAAAAAAAAATTCATATATAAGTATTTCATTGCTCAATTCTTGAGCAAAGTTTTATAAAACTCTACCACCCTTAGAAGCAGAGCAAAGCGGGTGAGTCGGCGGAGCACAGCTAGTGTTGTAATAGATATAATATAACGTGAATACAACTACATTTTAATATAATAAAGCGGAAGAGTTTGTTTGTTTGAACGCGATAATCTCTAGAACTGCCAGTCGGATTTGAAGAATTATTTTTGCCTATCATATCCTAATCAGTCTACAACCCTTAGGAGCGGGGTACAGCTGTTATAATATAATGAGAATACATATTTAAAACGCTTTGTATTTTTTTGGCACAAAAAAAAGCTATAAATCTGCCCGTTTCAGTGTTGTTTTTCTCAATTTATTGAGTTGGCCATGACATTAGCTAGGCCGTATTTAACAGCACAGCGGGTGGACTAGGAAGCGCACAGCCATTGTGTACTAATCACCAGAGCTGTGATCTATTAGATTACATGCCGGCAACCATATTAATCTGTTTAAACGGCATTATTTTTTTGACAATATTTTTTACCTATTGGTACAGTAGTGATTTTCAGGCCTATATAATTCATGTGAGAATTATGCAAAACCAAATATCTGTCAGTTTTTACCAAGTTTTATGCATTATGCAATCAGATATTAAAAAATTATACTATGTTCAAAATACTTATGTAGGTACGGTATTTAGAAAGAAGCTTCTTATCAAAAAATATGTAGGTATGAATCAATCGATTATTTAAGTACCTATTTATTTATTTGTGAGTCTATCTTGTAATCTTTATATCTAAATGTTTGTATGTAAAATTATGATTATGTTGCAACATTAAGTGAACCTTTCATGCAACAATCATAAAGCTATTCCATACAATAAAATCCATCAAGATTGAACAGTCATCAATATAGCCCAATTACAAGCTAAGCCTATGAAGTGATAAGCCTGAGTCCAAACCAGGGTCAGTAATAGGTCAGTGGGCGAGCCGTTCCGGCTTTATGTGGGAAAACGCGCGCGGACAAGTGCGCGTGAGTCGGACGGCCTTGCGCCGGCGCAGTGCGCACGCCCACCTCTCTCGTATTGTGAATTGTTGGCCGCTAGTATGCAGCTAAGGTTGAAGTTTTGTGAGATAAGCTTTGATGGTCGTAATGCTGTTTATCTGTTTGTGTAAAGATAAGTAATTGCTTCCATCTCTTATTTTATAAGTTTAAGGATCTAATGAGGAAATAATGTAGAAAATACATAGAATTATAGAATATAAATAATGTATAACATAATATACAACACTGCCTCATTACTCTAGTGGTCCTAACCGCGACTGCTGCGCTAGGGGTCCTAGGTCTGATTCCCGGATTCAAGCAGTGAATAACACTTTAAACAAGTCTTTCTATGAAATTCTCAGTAGCAGCTCAGAGTCTGGATATTACAAACCGGCGAAGCGTGGGGGTACCGTTTGTTCGAAATAACTACCTAAGCTTGTCTGAAGTTTTCCACAAGTGGAGGTCCAGCAGTGGTCAATTTTAATAGACAGAGTCAATTTAAACGTCATTTGGGGTCGAAAACGTACATTTCAAATTATTTTCTTTACTAATTTCGATATTTATTTATGAAAACACCTAATTAAACGATTTTACCAGCGCTGTAGTTCGAAACGGCTAGCTTTCGACAGGCTTAGTTATTTCGAACAAACAATACCTACATTTAGTACACCTCTGCCTAACCCTTCACATTTAGCACGTCTATAATCTTTGACCCAGCACGTCACAGCTCCACGTGGTGGAGTCAACAAACTTAGGCTACCTGTTAAGTAAAGAGACGAAAAGGTTACACAAAGGAGCACACACATGGAGCGGCGGTAGCCTAATGGCTAGGGCGTCGGACTTGCGATCATGTGGTTGCCGGTTCGAACCCCACCCATTGTACTACCACCCATTGTACCACCATTGTACCACCCACTCGTAACACAAGCATTTAGCTTAGCACGAGGGGTTAACAAGAATACTAGTTATGTGTGACCCACATTGCTAGTAAGCTTTTATAAAAAAAAAAAAACTAACTAAATTGTAGGAACATCAACCATTTTGAGCTCCCGGGACTAAATATCTCGCGACAAAATGAATCTTTTTTACAAGCTTTCAACTTGAAATGTATGTTTTTTATTTTTAAATAGATTCCTTTCTTGCTGGTTCTATGGCACCTGTATCCAGTGACTCCCTCTGACTTTTACCAGGTCCCCATCTCTTTGACCGTCGTACATTGTGTATTTCATTATTCTAGGGATTGTTTTTGCACGCCAGAGTATAAACGTATCGCCGTACCCCTGACGCCAGGCCACTTTTTCTGTCAAATTCCACAAAGTAGTGAAAACACACTAAAGTAATGATTAAATTGTTTATTTCATATTATGGTGCGACGTATATTTGTCATATATTTGTGACGTTGGCGTTCAGGGTAAGATTTCGTTTGTCACATATATATGTGACAATGGCGTTCAAAAGGTTAAACAGTACCTATTTAAGTAAGTATATCAGAGATACTAGTGTCTATTGTTCACCTAACTTCTGTTTTCCTTTTTTTACCCCCGACGCAAAAACGACGGTGTGTTATTAGTTTGATGTGTCTGTGTGTATTTGGGCCTGTCTGTGGCACCGTAGCCCCCGAACGGCTGAACCGATTTTGATTTTGTTTTTTTTTTTGTTCTAAAAGTGCATTAGTCGGGAATGTTCTTAGCTATGTTTGATGAAAATCGGTTGAGATATATATATATATATATCGGTAGTTATCTACAAAATACCTCAGGCATTTCAGAGGTACTATAAAGGTTGATATAGCAGGCAACACTTTGTAAGCAACTGCGTGCTCTTGCGCGCTCAGATATCCAGCTTGTTACACTAAATGCCAGTTATAATCAGAATGGGTACTTGATTAAAATACCCACAATTGGTGCCCGTCGGCGAGCTAATATAAATAATTAGTAGTAAATTATATGCATTACGAGTGGTTCCGAAACGCGAGCGGTTTATGCGCCGCGCCCACCGGCCGTGGGTAGCCAAGTTCTGTGCTTGTGCAATGCTGACACCTAACGATGATTAAGTAAAGGTTCTCGTGAACTTTTACTCGAAAATTATTGGGCATATTCGATTGAATTTCATATTATTAATTTCGTTTCCCTAGTTTCTGGAGTACTTTAAGTTCAAATTCATTATTTGCTCACATTAGACTAGACTTAATACATAATATCATCACGCATATATTCCCCGAAGGGTGCGGCAGAGATGTGCTAATGTATAGCCATAACAGTTAGTCAGTAGATATATTTAGGTCACTTGGAATGGCGGGCGAATTGGTACAAACCCAAACCTTGAGCTGCTACTGATAATGTCTTATGTCTGACTTGGGAACTAAATCTAGAACCATCAGCGTAGCAGTCAAGTTTACGACTATTTAGTTATATTGCTGGACATGAATTGACTGTTTTTAACGTAGATAATACTATATATAATACCAGTGTGACTTACCAAAATTGGCAGAGATTGATAAAATCCAATAGACTCTTATTGGTGAAATACTAAATGCCTGAAATAGAAGATGATGGTACGCAACGTCTGTATATCGATACATAGTTTCTGCCTACTCCCTTAGGAAAAGGCGTGTCTATATAACGTAGCTATAATAAATACATACATACATTTACGCCTATCTCCCGCAGGGGAAGGCAGAAATTTCAGACCGCCATCGCCACTTGCTACGACTCTTGTATATCTCACATTTATACATCTCGTCATATAAGTACCTACTGCGCATATTTCGAGTAAGTTAGTAAAATTCATGGTGTAATATGATTTACCTGATTGTTACAACAAAGGTTTTCGCTATGCCAGTAACTTGGTCTGTGAAGGTCTTTACTTGATCAGTTAACAATTACATTTACTATTCGAAGCAAGGGGAAGTACATCATAAAACTTTGTACCGATTGTTTTGCGTTGCTTAATAATGGGCAACAGTAACCAAAGCTTATCCTGCACTGGTGTTGTTAGATTGAAGTACTTACTCTTCAGCATAAACATCAGTGCAGGGACGATAATTATCATTTCATCTGTTATAGATATTAAGGTAGGTATACAATGCTTTTTTAGTATGTGTGTATAGATATAGTATCAGCATCGGAGTCATCCCTATTTTTAAGTTCAGTTGCCTGAAAGAAATCGAATAGCAATAGTAACTAGTTTGTTTTTTTATCGATGTACCTACGATAAAGTGTAAATAAATAAGTACGACGTATAAAAACATCGTCTTTATAAGGTTAATTAAATAAATAAAATTGATCACAAATAATTTGTTAAAATTAAAGGTAAAATTATGATAAGCCTTTTTAATTCTGTAAGCTAAGAGAAGAAAGAGGAAGATAACCGAAGTATCTTCTTCTTTCTTCTTTTCATTCAAATTTTTTTTTTATTATTAAAGCGTGTTATGGGTCTTACTTTTAATTGCTTTAAATAAATAATGACAAGGCAATATTCTGGTATTGTTAACACAATTTTTCATTTTCGACAGATACTAAAATATCCGCGTAATTGTTTTATGTACATTCTGCAAGTACCAATCAACTGTTGAGCGTTAGATTTAATAATCAATAAATTACGGAAACTAGTTACTACAGTACTGTAAGCTATGAATAACTAATGTCGATTTACTCATGCAATATCTTTAAAAATATATCAAGTGATAATCAAAGCAACGATAGTGCTAATAAATCAAGTAACTGGTTACTGGATCGTACACTACAGACTAACTAACTTTACTAATAAATAAATAATTATATAATTCCACATTTACTTCAAATATACAATGTAATAAGTTGAGAGTTTTCTAAAAGACATAATATGTATACATAACTTAGTATCAGACTGCTTCATTAGTCTAGTGGTCCTAAGCGCGATTGCTACACTAGTGGTCCTGGGCTCGATTCCCAGGTAGAGCAAAATGCTAATGGGGTTTTCTATGAAATTCTGAGTAGCAGTTGGGACTCTCGGTTTGTGCCCGGTTAATGACAATAGCCTCGCTTACGTGTTTTTCTAACTCTTATTGTCATTAGACTTCGAAAAAACACGTTATGAATAAATTTTGCAATAGCTGTTAAAATATTTTTGGGAGCGTTGCCTAAAAAGTGCTGAATGAAGAAAGTTTAAAGTGGGTGGGCAAAATAAGTTTCAGAATTCTAAACTAAGGTTTTGAAATCTGCTGCTCCTTTGGTACTCTCCTTCCTCACTTTGGTGGCTCTCCTGCTCATTTGTTGAAAAGTCCCATCAAAACAAGTCAACATTCTTTAAACACTCGACCTCCAAAACCAAATTGGGGATCCCAATTCACAAAAACTCAACTTTTGATCTCCGAACAATGCTTTAATTAATTTCACAACAGTGTGAACTTTATTGTTTGGAGGCAAAGGTCGCGACGTGTGCAGCCTACTGCCTAATGCACGCTAGAGCGGCGCGCGCGCTGGTGTGATCAGATCGTGAGATACGTCGTGAGATATTGCCGCGGGTGTATTACTAATGTAATCTGTTTTATGTTGAAATGTGTGTACACACATAATTACATTCATCCTTGGTACATCGAGAATAACATCTGTCATACTCGCCCCAACTAAAAGATAGAGATTAAAGACACTTCTCATAAATATTTTTAAGGGAAACAAATAAAAAGACTGCCTCATTAGTCTAGTATTCCTAAGCGCAACTGCTACGCTAGAGGTCCTGGGTTCGATCTTTAGATCGAGCAGTGTTATTGGGTTTTTCTATGAAATTCTCAGTAGCAGCTCGTAGTCTGGATTTGTACCCGGTTAGTGGCAATAGGCTCGCCCCCTATTACATGGGACCTAAACGTACCGGCGAAAAGTGGGTGTACATAAGTACACGTCTGCGTAACCCTTCGGGGAATACAGGCGTGATGTATGGTACTTACATTATGAATTATGCACCTATAATATTTATTTACCTACCAGTGGAAGGTGCATTTCATTTACATCATTGCTTTACAACGATAATTTAATAATCGTAATCAACCACTTAGGCGCTCGTTATGATGCCTAATTGATATTACAGTCCTAAAACGATTAAAACTTTGCGATCTAGCTTCTTTAAGTAATTCGAGTAAAACTGGTTTTCTTGATATATTTTTTTAATCTGACTACGTGTCACCGCAGAAGAATTGAAAATTGTTTTAGCCAGAAGGTGCAATTATCAAGTGCCCCAATAATAATAATAAGGGTCAAGGATTTTGATGCAGTAGGCAGTACTCCTGGACAAGGCACGTCTCGTCAGGAGGTTCCTCTCGCTAGTGATGAATGCGGTAAATTTATTTAAAAGAATATATTAAAGTATCGTATCGTATATTATAAGCATCGTTTTCGGTAGACTGCCTCGTTGGTCTAGTGGTTCCAATCGCGACTGCTACGCTAGAGGTCTTGGGTTCGATCCCCAGGTCGAGCAAAGTGTTATTGTTTTTCTATGAAATTCTCAGTAGCAGCTCGGAGTCTGGATTTGTGCCCGGTTAATGGCAATAGGCTCGCCCCCTATTACATGGGACCCAAACATACCGGAGAACTGTGGGCGTACATTAAGTACACCTCTGCCTAACCCTTCGGGGAATACAGGCGTGATGGTATGTATGTATGTGTATGTATGTTTTCGGTAGTTGCTACACTAAGCTCGGGGCTTGTATTGTAACTCTTAAACTAGTTGACTGGGATTTTGATTACTAACGGAAAAGACCTACTGGGAACTTAGGACAACATATTTATGACTTTATCTTGCCTCGTAAATTAAAAACCTTCAAAATTACTCAGTTTTTTTAGCTTAAACATACGAGGAACGTAAAAGAGGTGGCGTTTTCCCCTTTATACCTAAAAGGCTCTTAACGTAAATATAACTTGTCATTATAAAATTAAGCATCACGACACAAGACACGTGCGACATTCAAATACACATCAGCGTGTTCTCTGAACTTATTCCTCGTAATTCGCGGAACGCACTTAAATCCGATCCCATTAATTTTTTCCTTACATTTCACCAACATGGTTTAATCTGCAAACAATCAGCTTGTGGGAAATCGGTCGGCAAACAGTGCATACCACGAGATCATCACCACTTTGCCCACATATTATCCCTGGAATCTTACCATAATACACCCCTGTATACTTTTTAGACCGGTATTAAGATGTCACCTTATAAAACGCCCACGTAATTATTTTTCCCCACATCTCGGACAATAACACCGTAAATCTACCCTCATTTAACTATCATTAGTTGGCATGCTCTATTTTCTTGTGATAATCACCGCTTAACATCGTCTTCGCGGCGATTTTTAGGAATTCTTGGCGCTATTTTAAGAGATAATTAAGTAAATTATTTATGTTAGTTTAACAAGATAATGGTTGTGATATCTTACTTTAATTTAACTGCGATTTAACTCTGATGTTAAAATTACATTAGATTAAAATTTAATTTATCATTATAATGTAGTAGTAAGAGATAATAAATTACTCAATTTAGACACAAAAAACGATGCCATGCAACGACGTGTTTACACATTTTCACCAAACAAAAACCAGGAAATCTTGCATTGTTTAATACTTTTTAACTCATCATTGACGTAAGATGTTAATAGTGGGTGCGCCTGCTTAAGAGCCGCCCATGCCCATACGAAGAATGAGGTGAAGTAGTAAGTATGCTGCGCAAAATTATATAATTTAAATCTTTTAGGTATTCCGTGAATACGGATAAGAAAGCTTGTATTTTCCGATTACGTTAGGTTTGGATAAGTGTCTTTTTTATGGGATAACTCTGCAAACGAGCAGGCGAGCTACCTGATGGTAAGTAGTCATCGCCGCCCATGGACATCTGCAAAACCAAAGGTGTTGTAGATGCGTTGCCGAGCCTATTTAGAGAAAGAGAGGGGCAGGAGAAAAGGAGCAGGAAGGGGATTAAGGGAGGAATTGGGCCTCCGGCCCTCTCGCTCACGGAACGAAGCGCAGTAGCGAAACGCTACAACTCGGACGTCGGTCCTCTGCGAGAGTGTGGTACTTCCCCGGTCAAGCCGGCCCATTCATGCTGCGAACAGCGTGGCCCTACCATAAAAAAAATGTGTCGTGGCGAATGTCACGAATTTCATGGCTAGGAAAGGTAAGTGCGGTTTAATGTCCGACATAACCTGCTGCCTCCCCAAGGGGCGGATAATCTATGAGGATTTTCTGTACTATCAAAAAAGGTACTAAAAAAAAGTGTAAGCTTCTTCCCCGGTAAGGTCACGTCTTTCGGAGTACCGACAAACATAGGAGCAAACTTGAAACTAGAGTGGAGATCGCGTTTAGACTAGCGTAGTGCGGTATATCGTTAGGTCTGGTAGAGTGACTATCTGCGGAAGGCAGCTGGTGGTGACTAGATTAGGATAACATCCAACAGAGGGTGAATTTTAGCTGATGATGATGACAGCAACGTAAAGAGATACTACCGATATCAACTAAGTATAGCTACAAATTGGAAAATAAGTACATAGTTACTACATAGGTGCCCTATAGCTATATAGCAATATAATCTACATGAACCAATTTTTGTGAGCTGGATAACCTCAAAAAGTCGGTCCCAGATCCGTCTGGAAGATAGGGGCATGCGTGATAAATGTCTAGACTTTAAGAGACCATGATTCTCATTTTAGGGTTTTCTTCTCAGAGGCTATCATCAGGAAACGCGAGTCATCTAAAACATTGACTAGTATAAACCGCCTTCAAAAAATAATAAAATAATTTTGTCTAAAACAGTTTGGGAAGTCGGTGACTTCTATTTGAGTGGGTCTTTTATTTTCGCCACCGACTTCCCAAACTGTTTTAGACAAAATTATTTTATTATTTTTTGAAGGCGGTTTAACTTTTTTGTTAAAAGTAATTTTATTTTGTAATTTTCAACCGACTTCAAAAAGGAGGAGGTTCTCAATTCGTCTGTATGTTTTTTTTTTTTTTTTTTTTTTTTTGTATGTTTGTTACGCGATATCTCCGCCAATTGTAAAACGATTTGAATGATTGTTTTTTTGTTTGGTAGGTAATACTTCAGAGGTGGTCCCGTTTAAATTTTATCGAAATCGATTGAGCAATTTTGAAAATATCAACAATAATCTAAAAATTGTTTACATCGATGATATTATCTTTTACTCCGAAACATCGCTGTCTTATTGGAGCAGTGCGTTTAGTTGGCTAACAAGTACTTCTAAACAAAACTTTCCACTAAAAATTACAAAATAAAATTACTTTTAACAAAAAAGTTAAGCCGCCTTCAAAAAATAATAAAATAATTTTGTCTAAAACAGTTTGGGAAGTCGGTGGCAAAAACAGAAGACCCACTCAAATAGAAGTCACCGACTTCCCAAACTGTTTTAGACAAAATTATTTTATTATTTTTTGAAGGCGGTTTAACTTTTTTGTTAAAAGTAATTAGTGGAACGTTTGTTTAGAAGTACTTGTTAGCCAACTAAACGCACTGCTCCAATAAGACAGCGATGTTTCGGAGTAAACGATAATATCATCGATGTAAACAAATTTTAGATTTTTGTTGATATTTTCAAAACTGCTTAACCGATTTCGATGAAATTTAAACGGGACCACCTCTGAAGTATGACCTACCAAACAAAAAAACAATCATTAAAATCGGTCCACAACTGGCGGAGATATCGCGTAACAAACATACAAAAAAAAAAAAAAAAAAAAAAACATACAGACGAATTGAGAACCTCCTCCTTTTTGAAGTCGGTTGAAAAACATCTCACATCTCTACAGTTCTCATCATCATCATCAACCTATTACATTGTCCCACCTCCGGGACACGGGTCTCCTCTCATTACGAGAGGGATTAGGCTATAGTCCGCCACGCTAGCCTACTGCGGGTTGGCAGACTTCACACGCCCTCAAGAAAAATCTCTCAGGCATGCAGGTTTCCTCACGATGTTTTCCTTCACCGTTTAAGCGCCTGATAATTAATTATTAATACGCACATAACTTCGAAAAGTCAGAGGTGCGTGCCTTGGATTCGAACTCGAGACCTTTCACTTGGCAGTCCAATGGTCATATCACTAGCCTATCACTACTCTCACACATAGATCTTCTAGAAATAATATATTTATTTCTGTAAATAGATCTTCTATTTACAGAAATAAATATAATTTGGCCTAGAAGGTCACATGACACTTACTTTCATAATACACAACATTAAGTTCACAGGTTAAATTATACTATCATGCTTGACACACATTTAAATTGATGTGTATTGATGATTAAGTGATCTTGCAAGTGTAACTCCTCATTCATTCGCTGTGAATTCGTTAATATGTGAAGTGGTTTATCAAGATATTTGGAAATAATTGGTATTTTATGAGGCAATGTTTAATGATGTTATTGCTTTTAATTAAGTTGCAAGAACACAGCCGAATAAACTAAATAAACTTTGATAACTTAAAAAATAGTTTGTCACAAACTGTACACAACTTTTATACCAAGTGAGTAAGTATAAGATTCAAATTCGACTTAAAATAGAATTTTTTTTTTTTACAATTTTTAGTTGAATTTGAATCAGATATAGTAAATAAATAAGCCTTTTTTACTAAAATCGATATCTAAATAATAATTACAGATAGATTACATATATTCAACATAATATACCATCACACCTATATTCCCGAGAGGGTGCAGAGGTGTACTAAAGTATAGGTATCCACAGCTCACCGGTATGTTTAGGTGCCAAAAATATGTACCTATTAATTATTTAGTTATGCCTAGATGGAATCGGCAATTAAAAATAACTTTTTGCAGGACACGGACGA
This sequence comes from Subacronicta megacephala, assembly GCA_958496365.1. Classification (NCBI taxonomy): domain Eukaryota; kingdom Metazoa; phylum Arthropoda; class Insecta; order Lepidoptera; family Noctuidae; genus Subacronicta; species Subacronicta megacephala. The sequence continues at coordinate 17,016,645 of OY292514.1, forward strand.
TGAATTTGAGAGGTATTTCGATGTGCTCGTTGGGTATGACACAACATGCCTTGGGGCAAAACTCTCACAAGCAATAAAGCTTCGCCGTAAAAGCTCGGAATTTTCATTTTCAAGTTACTTTTGAGCCTCCCACGGACCTCCCATCTGTTGACGTAAGCTTGTGTCCACTCCCATGCCGCAGGGTGTATCAATGTTATGTGACAGCTTTTTCTCACAGTAGGGCTGTCCCACATATCCGGATTTGTTTTATCACTAAGTTCCGCTGTCCGGAGTTATTAACCAGTTAAGCACATCCGATTAACCCGGTTTCAGGCCTTTTCGTTTCGTATTTTATGCTTGCGTTTGTCAAAATTCAATAAGTCACACGATTAATAAAACATTAAAAGGTTTTTGATTAAATTCTCACGGAAGAGAAATACTTACGTGTAAGAATAGTGGTAATTTCATTTTTTTCTTATACACTTTCCTGTGTAGAAAGGACTTGGTGGCGTTGTGTCGGTTTTTTTAATTCCTTCCAATATGGTTAAGTCAAAAGCCCATAAGTGATAGGGTGCTGTTGGGATTGATCAGCTCTTAGATGCTGTGGCAAACCGTTTTTATTGTTTTTTTTTTTGTAACTATTAATGATACAACCTGCATAATTCTCACGTTCTCGCCAGTTCTTCTCCATCAGACCAACTATTTGAAACCGCACAACTAGTTTTAGGTGATTAAAAAATACCTACCTGTATTAATGGTCTAATCGAAATAAATGTTGACTTAAGGAACGATAGTTGAAAACCAGTTGAATTGTGATTTGAAAGATAAATTAAAGGATAATTTTCGACTCTCACTTGAGACAACCATACTCACAAAACACGCACAATCGTCACAGATTAAGTCGCACAGATGTGTCACTGCGCTGACAGGTTTGCGAGAGTTATTGACATTTGACATATTACGTATACCATGGTCCCGTACGCAAGTGAAACAATTTTATTGTACAACCTGTTAAGGTCTTAAGGAGTTACTTTTAATGTTTTCCGACAGTTATGTAAGCTTTAAAGGTAAGTATTGCGAATGTTTTGTTGTTTTTCATTGTTTGCCGTTGTTTCTGTGTCATGGAAGAAAAGGTAACCTACACTTAAATGTTGAGGAAAAGTCGATAGGTATTAAGAATTGTTTTATGTAACTTTATTGTACATAACGTAATCTTTACAATCGTGTCCGGTGAAAAGTAACACAAAGCACATGCGTACACGCATACAACACAAACAAACTCTGAGACCAAAATCTACAGCTACACTTATACATATTCAAACAATCTTACTGTTCATGTAAACAAAATTGGACAATAGGCATTTTTTATAATTATTATAACCATCGATATATTTTTATAATAATAATGACTAAAACATATTGATATTAATTGGGCACAAATCTCAATTCTGAGCTGCTGTTGACCATTTCATAGCAATACACAATAACACTGATCGAGACGGGAATCGAACTTATAAGATCACAACATAAAATTCTATGAAGGTTCTATGCCCTGAAATAGTACACAGAGGTGTACAAATGTACACCACAGTCTGCCGTTATTTGTTTAGGGTTAATATAACGAGCCTAATGAATTGTAATCGGGTGTAAACTAAACTCCGTGAGGACACTCGATTTTTTTTTAGAAAATCCCTGTAACACTTTGATTAACTTGGCAATCCAAACACTTTTTTTTTATCAGTGTTTTGTGGCTATTGTGTCACTGCGACCGTAATCGGTCTATTGTGATCGCCACTTAATGATTTAAAGTTCACCGCTGAACCCTGCGGCTGCTATATAAACCACAGGATTTCCTTAGCGGTGAGCTCCCTCACTTTATCTGGGGTTAATACATGTTACCCCAGATGCGCATTACGCTTGTGCATCAGCGGTCCGCATTCCCCCAGAAGGTGAAGTGGCGTTTCATCAGCCTCTTCACAATATCTGCAGGTTCGCGTATCGCTCAGCCTTAGGTTGAACGTGTGCTTGTTTAAGCAGCAGTGTCCTGTTAGAGCTCTCGTGACAATGCGCAGATTATTCCTACTCAGCGTTAGGAGAAGGTTTGTTCAAACCCTTAGCTAAGCAAGATATTTTTTTAAAAAAAGCTTACTGAAATGTAAATGAAATGAAATGATGAAATGATATTTATTTCTGTAAATAGATCTTTTAAAGACACTTTTACAAGTCGTTTTCTTTTACATATTTTTTTTAAACTAGATGGCGCCGACATTTCCTATCTGACGACTTCTGAGAAGAAATGTCGAAACAAACTCAGAGAATGATGGTCTCTTTTAAAGTCCAGGCAATAGTTATATCATAGATATGCGAGTTTTACAATTGTAGGGCAAAATCTGAACAGGCCTTTTGAAGAAAGAGCCATTACAGCTTTGAGTTGACCTGTCCTAACTGACGGCACGCATACATCAGTCGTCGTGTAGCTCAACCATTTTTTAGGGAGCTCTTCTAATCTTGTTAACCCCTCATACTAAGCTAAATGCTTGTATTACGAGTGGGTTCACGTCGGTATTGCAACTCATCTAGAGTTTCAAACCGGCAACCAAGTGATCGCAAGTTTGAGACGCCCCAGCCATTAGGCTACCGCCGCTTTAATTGATTAATATATAAATAAATTAATTAATATTTAAGTTGATAAAAACATTGTTTACATTATAAGAAGTTGTAATGACTAAACACGGAGTCTTACATGAATATTCGGCACCTGTTATTTTGTAATAGCCAAAACAACTATTGAAGTTGTTTTGAACAACCGGTCTTCACCGCTCGCGACGTGTGACCGGCGCGGGCGCAGCCGCCGGTTAGCGACGTAATATCCGATAATTTGCATCGGAATTCGTACGTATAGCTATCAATACTTTAAAGCTTTCGATTTCGTTAACGGTAATGGCACCGGTTGTTTGCATTGTAAAATTATTGGCGTTTTTAGATTACCTGTGTGAATTATACAAGATAAAAAAATCTAGTCTAGACACGAATTCGTATACTAAAAAGACTAGTTTTTTTTCTTCGGTGCATTAATTTAGAAATAAATGTAAGGGAAAATAAAACTGTTATTAATCTGCTTATATTCTGCGGATAATATCTTTTTTTAGTTTATTATTTTAGATAGGTAATTTTAAAATGTTCACATTAGTCTAAGTGGCCCTAACTGCGACTGCTACGCTAGAGGTCTTTGATTCGATTCCCAAGTTGAGCAGTGTTATTTGGTTTTTCTATGAAATTCTTAGTAGCAGCTCAGAGTTTGGATATGGCAATTTAGCCCAGTTAATGGCAATTGCCTCGCCCCATATCGGCGACCTGTGGCTGTATAAATAACACCTCTGCCTAATCCTTTGGGGAATACAGGCGTGATGGTATGTTTTACATAAACACAAAGATTGCCCCGATTCACATTCAATTCCATTCCAAACGTAGCCAACACCATCAAACACCATTAAACGTACAAATGGCGTCCATTAAACCGGAGAATGTTGCCATTAACTGTTTATTTTCGAGGTATGCGAGATCGCTGGCTATAAGGCACCAGTAATTTGGCCAAGGTGAGCCGGCGCCATATCGGTGATGTACTTCATTCATACTCGATTCGGAGCGATCGAGTTCGTTCATATTAGCCGACTTTTAATTTTAATTGGTGATAAATCGTACGCACCCTGTGTGTGCACACAAATTGTCGCAAGCTTACTGCTCTCGTAAATAAATACGTTACAATGTTGTGATTATCTTAACATTGCATATCTTTACCCCTTATGTTTCATCACGCCTGTATTCCCCAAAGGATAAGGCAGAGGTGTTTCACACTTTACAAGTATATTAAAGTCCCATGTGAGATCAGGAGATGAGCCTACTGTCATTACGTTGATACATAGGTACTATTTTATGTGAAAAAAATGAATTTGAATTTGTGTGATTTGTGTGATTGTGTGTTTGTTGTGATATCTTGTTTTTGTATGTACTTGTAATTACAGTCCACAATTCGTAATCATGTACCTACATACACTCACGCCTTTTGGCAGAAACTATATTAAGTTTAGTATTCAGTTTTTCTATGAAATTCTTAGTAGCAGCTCGGAGTCTGGATTTGTGTCCGGACAATGGCAATAGGCTCGTCGTCTGGTACATGGGACCTAAATATACCAGCGAAGTGTGGGTGTACATTAGTACCTACAATCTACACCTCTGCCTTACCCTTCGGGGAATACAGGCATGATGGTATGTTATGTACTCATTGTTGAAGAGCTAAATAAATGAATAAGTAATTAATTTTATTTGACGACTCGTTTGTCGTATGTAGTGGCTGAGCGATTATCTTCTAAGCAACAGGTTGTGGGTTCGATCCCCACACGGAACGAATATTTGTAAGACATACTGCGTATGTCCTCTTTCAAGAGAAATGGGCTGAAGTTTTTCCGAAAAAAAAATTAATCCCGAAATCCATAATATTGTTTTATCCAAATTTGATAGGCCGAAATCCATAATTGTCTTTTATTAAACTTTATCCCACACTAAAGTTGAAAACTTATTCGTCTATTAATCTAACGTAGCATTGACTTTATTTCAAAAGTGTGATTATGTATCTAAGTGAGAATATCACAGAGCATCGGCGCCGGCGCGTTTGATCCGCCTGTGGGAATTCACACTAGACACATTAAGGCGACGCTCTTCACACCTGTTGTTTTTTATAAAAAATAACATACCAACACGCTTGTAATGTTTAGGCACAGTACCTACACCTTCAGTTTGCCGGTATGTTAAAGTCTTATGTAAAAGGGAACGAGCCTATTCTCATTAACTGGGCACAAACCCAAACTCCGAGATGCTACTGAGATTTGCGTGGAAATATCCTTAATAATTTTCCTCGAACTCATCATCGAATAGGAGACCTCTTGAGCAGCATGCTAACTACAACAAAACCAACGAAGTTTATAGAAAAAAATACTGGATTTAACTTTGTTTGCGACCATATGAATAACAAATCAAGCTCATTAAAAATACGATCATAAAATTACTAAATAAATAATATTCTTATTATTCTTTAAATGACTAAACTCACAATATGTGCCTAACGGCATTGATGGAAATATTATAAAAACTGAGGATCATCTTCCCCTTAACAGAATCCAATGGGCGGCGCTATAATTCGGTGGTTCACAGATCGGCGCGGGCGCATATAATTGTGATGATTGCGTGCATTACCGCGGCGTCGCTCGTCGCGTCGCGTCGTGCTGACCGACACATTCCTGCGCTGCTGGACATTGCTGCACTTTCGACACACCCTGGGAAAAAGTCCCACTCATCTTAAATATTATTTGAGAGAAAGCAGGCTGTATATGACTTTCTTTCTTTCTTCTAGCTTAAATAATAAGAAATGTAACGTCGTTGGCTAGTTTTAATACTCGTCATGATAGTTTTTTTCTTTTAATTGAAATTATATTACCAGCTAGATCTTCAATCTCATTATTTTAAATTTTGAATCGCCGATGAGGTTGGTCTGGCAGACATTGGCGAGTTCATGTTAAATGACTGATCTCTCCCCTACGCGCCCCGTGCGGCGGAAATCCCTCACGGACTTCCACCTAGAAGCCGCTGTAGAAGATCCTGGAGGCCTAGACAACGATATTAAAATGTGACATTGTCTAGCCCCCCTGGACTGAGTCACTAAAGTGAGGACTCATAACAGGCTACGTATATGTATACAGTCTATAATTAAGGTTCAAGACCAGTTGAATCATTAGAGGAGTTCCCTTGTAATAAGCTGAGTTTTGTACTTTTCCTAGTCGAATTTATATTCAATTTTCTTATTCAATTAGTCGTCATCAACCCATCACATTGTCCCACTGCGAGCACGGGTCTCCTACTGCGGGTTGGCAGACTAATAAGAAATAATATCCACCACCACACTTCCAATGACACAACACACATACAATAAACTCGCAACTTGAATCACATACATTACAACATTAAAAAAAAAAAAAAAAAACTGTTCTCATACTCACCTAAATTATATTGATATGTATCGCCAATTTAGCTACATGGCAACGTCTGTCTCTGTACGAAGGACTATCAACTGCCAAAATACAGGCCCACCTAGTTTGGCGGTTGATTATCTATATTGTATGTACCTTTAGCCATAGTCTATATTAATGTATTTTCGTTTCTGTGTTTTTCTCTGTTATTTTTATGGTGAGAAATAAACTTATTACTTATTATTACTAGACTTCACACGCCATGAAGAAAATATCTCAGGCGTGCAGGTTTCCTCACGATGTTTTCCTTCACAGTTTAAGCGCGTGATAATTAATTATTAATACGCACATGACTTCGAAAAGTCCAAGGTGTGTGCCTTGGATTCGAACTCGAGACCTTTGACTTGGCAGTCCAATGGTCGTATCACTAGGCTATCACTGCACAATTCAATTAGTAAATTATTCAAATTTTAATTCGCTTACATCATAAAATAAATTCATGCAATTTTCTCTAGGAATTCAAACATCAAACATCCGCAAACACATCGTCCTTAATTTGTAAACGAAAATTATAGTAATCAAATATAATTTAGTTAGCTCTAAAAATGTTGATTCTTCTAAATTAGTATACAACAATAAATCATTCTAAATCCTTATAAGAGCTTGATTGTTATTCCAAATATGGCTATTATACGCCTACGCCATTTTTTTGAATCGTGAAGTGGTTTCACATTTAGTTATTGTTTATTGTTTCCTGTTTCAAATATTTCCATCAATAAAAAATATAAAGCAACTTATTCACTGTACTGCTTTTGTATTTGAAAAGACTGCCTAATGTTCGGCGCAAAAGTACAAAAATAGAAGCAAATGTTAAAAACTCAAGGTCGCAACATAATTATGTGACGTCTGCTATCGATGTGCCTAGTATTTAAAAAATAAAACAATACTATAACAATAGCAGAATAGCGCTCGAGCCTATTAGTCGACACAAATTTAAACTCCGGACTGCCCTTAAATCTTACTTCTTAGACGAAAACTAACACTTTGCCCGACTTGAGAAATCCACACGAAGCCAGCCATTTATCCAATGAAGGAGTTATCCCACACACAACCAGCGAAAGTCCCACGTCCATCATAAACCAAAAATAGTCCACATTCAAGAAACAATCAGTCTTCAGTGAGTGTATGCTAATTCATACACCGGCAGCTCGTAAAGTGATAGCTACAATAGCATCTGCGCCTGCGACCACTTTCTCGTGACAGGTAGACACTACACTGTCACAGAACAATGAAAGCAGTAGAGAAGGCGGCTTATATTATGAGCTTTGCAAAATGACAAGCTAGAACTCCGCCTTAATTGTGTAGATGAGATGATTGGTGTTGTCGCTTAATGAAAAGTTTGTGTTTTAAGGGTCATGTGTTCGATTCCTGCATGAATTGGCTTTGGCACTTGTGTTGCTCAAGTCACTTACGATGCAGAAAAAATAGTAGCATTACCTATAATAACTTAGTGCCATAACATAGTGTAAATACAATAGTAAGAAATCTATTTAAAAATAACCTTTTACCCATTGAAGTTGTTTGCGCTTCCGAATATTTCAGGATTGTCCGTCTATGTATTTCAGAATACAAACGAAGATAAGACCTATAAAGAGAAAATAATCTCAAAACTCACACTTTTTTTTTCAATTACCATTATAGTACCCAAGTAATTACCAACATATTTTTGGGGAAAACTCCAATGTAAATCTAATTTATTCAAATGATTCGGGATCGACGCATGCTTTTGAAGCAGTCGTCTCGTTTTATACTTAACGTCACTTATTTTCGCGTTACGCGTTTCTGCAGTTATTTTATTATCAATAAAATAACTGCAGAATCACGTGGTTTATCTCACAAACTGTTATATCTTCTTATTGTTGAAATTAAAATTTATGATTCTATTATTTTCATTCGTCTGTGCGTCACTTGCGCTACGCACGAGTGGGTGCAACATCATACATTGATATATTAATATGTCCCTGTTATGATAATAAACCCGTCCGACTTCCAACGACTGCTCATTCACTTTTCATTTTGTTTGCCACCTCTTTTCACTTATAAAAACGAAAAAAATTAAAGCTAGGTATTAAGTTTTTTTTCTTAAGCGCATGATTGAAATATTTGTAGGTAATTATGGATAAAATAAGGTACGAAATGAAATAAAGTCACATGATAAAAAAATAATTATCTTGAAAGCGCAGCCTTGATGGGTAGCTGATATATTAAATTGAACATTTTGAATATTAGATAATAACAACATTCTTATCTCAAGGCAAATGCTACGGCAATATTCGGGCGAACAAAAATAAAAGATTAACCCTAATTATCCGCACGCTAGGCTCACTAATGTCCAGCTACAATAATTACGAAAACACGTACAAACGAAATTTTGTTTAATAAAAAAATATCTCATGGTGTGATTAAACGAGCATTCCTCCACATAATAATTGGTGCACTTTAAGTAACAATGAGAATCTCTTGAAAAACTGTCGAGTAATTATTTCAAAATGTCACATTATTTGTACTACTGACGGACGGACAAAACGTCTTTTGTGTACGTTAATACGGCTTTGTTTCGTGAGAGCTTTTTAAAAGTAAATTAAGATTTATTTTTAATCTGTGCGCGGTGTAATACAGGCTGTACTGCGAATTATCTGCATGCGCCGCTGTGGTTAAGCGAACTAAAATGTCAAGCGATAAACATCGCGTAATAAGCGAGCCGGCTCCAAACAAGGTTAATTTCACGGTGGCATTCCTATTTTTTTTTGTAAATAAAATCTGTACATCTTTAATGAAAGTTAATGTCACACGTTATAATGTCATATGGAATGAGCAACGACTTCTTAATGCGACTTACTCTTAAAACGACTGCTATGCTAGAGGTCCTGGGTTCGATCCCCAGGTCGAGCAAAGTGTTATTGAGTTTTCCTATAAAATTCTCAGTAGCAGCTCGGAGTCTGAATTTGTGCCTGGTTAATGGCAATAGGCTTGCCCTAAACATACCGGCGAAATGTGTGGGTGTACATTACACTGCTGCATAACCCTTCGAGAAACAAAAGTGTGATGGTATATGTTATGTAAACTCTTAAAAACTTGTTATCAGCACCAAGTTTCAAAAAACTGTACATTTTTATTTTAAGCCAGCATTTTACCTACGTCTTTACAGCAATTAATTAAAAAATCATGAAAGGAGCATATTTTATATAACCCAGACAAAGGACAGGTGCTGTAATGTTACGTTAAAGGATCCAGTATTAAGTAATAGTGTCCATCTAGCTATTAATAAATAATAATATAATGTAATCGTCTTAATCAACTTTTACGACACCCATACAACCAGAGGATGAAAAGCGATGAGGTGGTCCCGTCTGTACCTGAGCTATACGCTGCACGACTATTAAAGATACAATCAAAACCAATGTACCATCCGAATGTGTTATTATTTTCCATTCCCAAGGTGGCCTACACAATAGCCTCAATAAAAATCAGCCACATGTAATCGATAATTAAAATAATCCCTGATTTCTCGATACAAAAGGCTCAAAAATCGATTACTCATTCCCGTAACGACTTTGCGATAATCATGGTATTAAAACAACAATACGGGAGCCTCGAACTAAATTCACCCTTAATACAATAAATTTATGGTTACAAATTTTAATTCGAAAGTAAAATTAACACGTCAATGACGATGCAAGTGGTGATGATTAAAAATCCCACACAAAAGGGTTGAAGATAATTTTAACCAAATCAGTGAGAACTATACAGATGGTTCTGAATATATGAAATGGGGAGGTCAGGATGTTTTGGACGTGCCAGGGCTGCCGATAACAGATAATTGTATCGGTCTGATGAAAGTGTAAAAGAAAATTAACATGTTACAGTGCAATAATGTAATATTACAATATTTTTTCTACCATTGGACAATGTACCCTAACACCTGTTTTCCTCAAAGAATTAGATAGATTTGTACTAATGTACTATCACAGTTCGCTGGTAGGTTAACTTACTATGTAATGGGGGCGAACCTATTACTATTTACCTGGCACAAATCAAAACTCAGAACTGCAACTGAGAATATCCTAGAAACTTCGAATAAATTGCTCGAATCGAACCCAGAAACAGCTAATTACGTGACAGTTCAAACAATATAATAGGTATATGTTGAGAAAGAATGTCAGGATAATTTTGAGATATCGTACCTATAGTACAAATAATAACTTAATCTTTCTATATAGTTTATCCAAAACCTGAAGCTCAAATTATGATTTCCTATATATATAGTAGGTATCTCTAGCTAGCCCCAAGTAACTCGAGCCCCGCTATCTGCACACATCGCTTCCTGCTCACACATCATCTGCGCGTGCGACGCTGTGCTCACGTTACCGCATACCCTTCCTCCTCAACAGTCACTTAGGATTTCCGACTTTAACGAAACTTGGAGATGGTTTAAGTATTACAAGTCTAACTTGCAGGGGTTTTTGTTCTTTTAACTGTCAAGCTTTTTGGACGTCTCATTTACGAGTACCGTTAAAGATTGTCAAGGTATTCGAAAGACATCGACGGCTTTACATGCTCTCCGAGGCACGGAGGAGTCTCGATGTATTAAGAATGGGCACCATCCACAGACTAACCGTGGAAGCCGCTTAACCTTGCAGATCTGTAGATTAGCGTAAATAGCCATGAAAATCACTGTAAACTAACATAAAGACCAATTTATAGTGGCGGTAGCCTAATGGCTATAGGGAGCCGGATTTGCGATGAGGTTGCCGGTATCAAACTCACCCATTACTCAGCGACGTGAACCCACTCGTAACACAAGCATTTAGCTTCACACGAAGGGTTAACAAGAATACTAGTAATGTGCGACACACATTACTAGTAGGTAATCTTATATTTTTATAAATATAGACAAATAATAAATTACCCAAGATGCTTGCCAACCCTAATGATATCTATTTGTCAATCAGAAATCCAGGAAACGTACACAGGAAATTTTAGAAGTTTGAATTAGTACCGACAGATGTTGCTGAGATTTTCGTCTAGATAGCCAGGCTCGGTTCAATCTAATGAATGGTCTACTGTCTCTAGCTGTAAGCACCTGGTGCGTATAGTGAAGTTGTCATGGACTTTCAATGGGGGATTAGTAAAGACAGATTAAAGAGATATTTTCTTGCAAATGGCACAGAAATTTAACTGGGATGTCGTCTAAAAGGAAGTTACTGAGTTTGGAAGGATACTAAACTTTAAAATAACTGTATTTTATCCCGAATGTTTTAATATACAAACAGGTGCTGCTGAAATAGTGCGATTGAAATAAAGTAAAATATTTCAAATGGTATTTTCAACGAAAGTGTACTTCTTCATGTTTTATACAATGATACCATACCATCACGCCTATATTCCCCGGAAGGGTAGTTTGACACGTACTGTACACCTACAGTTCGCCATTAACCAGGGATAAATCCAAGCTCCGAGCTGCTACTGTGAATTTCATGGCAAAGCTTTTGCTCGATCTGGAAATCGCACGCAAGACCTCTAGCGTAACAGTCGAGCCTAAGACCATTTGATCTCTGCAACTGAATGATATCTGCAACAATTCCGACTACTCGTCTCGTCTCTTTTAAGCACCAATGAAATCTAATCTAGATTCGTTTTTTGGTCTGTCTTTTTGTTTAGTCTAAGACTAGATATTGAGATCAAAGCTAGAAAGATAGTCTAGCTAATCAAGATAGACTGAAGGTTTTATAAAAATAACATACTTAGTTATGCGACATTTTGTGAAATTTATATGCCTTTATTTAAAATGGTAGCAATCATATTCCTTCAACGAAAATGATGGCTCAGAACAAATTATGGTAATGCCTGCGAAGTTGACACTGTAATACCTAGGATATTTTACTTGAATAACTAACTAAGGTTGCAGCTTTAGGGCATTTGCAGGTAAAACAGCATTGTTAGGTACTACAATGGCCAGGAATGTTACAACTACTATACATGGTGTTCTCTAGTGACCCACAGATCGGTGTGGTCCGGCGCGGGCGCACAGCGGCGTGCTCTTTTTGCCGCGGCAGCCGGCAGGCGACGCCGGAACAATGGGCGCAATCTAACATCTCCCATATTGTCTACCAAACGCTCTAATAGCTAGCCCGCAACTATCTGAGCTAGGAAGTCTAGTAGATGCGGTAGGTAAATCAAATTATCGACATAGGAAATATTTTAAAGTACTTCATTTTGCCTACGCTTAAGAATAGGTTAGGTACTTACATGTTCTGCTGGAAATTTTGGTAATATGGAATCACAAACCTCTAGAAAAGAACTTAAAATTATTCTTGAATCCTTAATAATTAAGTAATTTTTACACAAATATTTTCATGGGTGTATATATTTTTTTTTTTAATAAAAGCTTACTAGCAATTTGGGTCACACATTACTAGTATTCTTGTTAACCCCTCGTGCTAAGCTAAATGCTTGTGTTACGACTGGGTTCACGTCGGTAGTGCAATGGGTGGGGTTCGAACCGGCAACCACATGATCGCAAGTCCGACGCCCTAGCCATTAGGCTACCGCCGCTTCCAAACTTCCATAACTTAATACAGTGACTGGGTGAGGAAAGCCGAAGATCGGGCTCTGTGGCGTTCACTAGGGGAGGCCTGATGATGATGGCGATAACTTAATAGATGGACAGATTTTCTTTGATTATACTTTTAATCGGACATTACATTATTATTTGACTGCCTAGCCTATAAACATGAAAATATGTTTAATTTTTAAATAGTCACGGGTCTCGTTCTTCCCGGGAATTTCGAGACCGTGAATCTTGAATTGATTTCCCGGGACGCAGAAAAGCAGCAAAACTGAAAGCTCTTATTGTTATGTTATTATTTTATAAAGGATCCTAGTTTCAATTGAAGAACTATTGCACATGCCATCTCCATAGGCTGGCTTGGCGGTCAGGTGGTGGGCGCTCTGCCCGCGGCGTTGCTCGCTCATTGTTCGCGCGGACGGCCGGCGCACGCGCACCTATTGTTTCACACAACTTTTTCGCCACTTCACCACTTTACTAATGGCGCATTCAACTTGCGTGAGCCATTATGCAATTATATTTCGCTCTATTCAAGGGTAAATTCGTATCTATGTATAAATAATCTGCAATATCCTTATTGTAATGTATTGTCTTTGTTACTTCGCTTGTTTCCGAATGTTCGATTCAATAACTGGTACTTGGAAAGCAATTTGGATGCAAATTGTATGAGAATGTAAGTGGTATGTTATGTACAAGGCGTTTATTTTATTGCTTGTTTATTAATAGTTGCGTTGTACAGCATTGCGTTATGTTAACCAAAACTTCAACCAATTCTCGGTCATCGCAGCGTGCGTGTCAATATTTTCTAACAAAACCACGGATATTACAGAATTTCGTGACATACGGGGTAATTAAAGCGGTGATTGATAATTTCAAAACGTTGGACATATGCATGTATGCGACTGCGACAGTGGGTAATCAGAAAGGAGTATGTTGTAATGCGCACACGCTGGTTTACCGTGCCCTACTGTATATAACGAGAAGACGCAGAAGGAGCAGTAATGACAGTATGTTTACGATGAAGAACACAAAAAGGTTTGGTTTAAAAAAACTCAGTTTTGAGAAGAACAGACTGGCATAAATGTCATAAACAGCCTTTTTTATATAATAATTCGCCAAACGAGCAGGCGAGCTACCTAATGGTAAAAAGTCATCGCCGCCCATGGACATCTGCAAAACCAAAGGAGTTGTAGATACGTTGCCGAGTCTATTTATGGAAAAAGGAGAGGAAGGAGAAAAGGAGAAGGAAGGGGATTGAGGTACGAATTAGGCATCCGGCGCTCCACACACACTAGCTACCTACGACTACGTTAGACGATGTTTTGTCTACTCAAATTAGATTCCACTGAAGTTGGAGCTGGTTGGCCATTCCAGAAGAGTCCCTTATAGATTTAGAAATAGTAAATACGATTAGAATGGACCTTCTAGACCGTTTATGTTTATTATATGTTACTGCTATAGTCAGGTAAAGGCAATGACTTACTCAACACCGTGTCGCAGGAATTACAAATTGATATTTCATGGTATTTTATTTTAAAGCGTACACATACAAGTTCGACCCACTTCACCATTCATTAATGTTGTGTTTTCCACTTGAGTTGTGAAACTCACTGTGTTATGACATGGGCATGTAATTAACTTAAGTTTCTCACTACTTTATCGCTAGTATATGTTTATATATTAATTACTAGCGGTTGCTCTCGGATTAACTCAGGCGTTAAAAAGAATTAACTCACTTCCTCTTATTGTCATAAATGCTTGTAAAGGCTTATTTGAAAAAATACATTACATACGTTATTAGATTATCTTGAGTCTGAATATCCACAAGTAAATAAAAACGCGATCCGGCCATATTTAAATGGAAAACTTACAACAACATAAACAGCAAATATTCAGACCTTCGCGACAAATACATACAGACATTTCATTCAATATAAAACCAGTTGATCATAAAAGAAGGAGTAACCGCGACAGATAACACGCGGCTAATATTAAAAGGTGGAAGATGAGATAGCTCAGGCACGCGGCCAGATGGCGTGCCACCGGACAGAGCGTCCGGGCCGTCCGGCCGGACAGACGGCGGACAGCGGACAGGTGCGGGTGATCAATTAACAAGGATCGATGGCTGAGATTACGCGGAGCGCGTGCGCCGGCCCGGACGGTTTCATGGAACATGGTACGAGGTAAAAGCGATAGCGATTTCGGTCTCAGTTTTAGTGATGAAATCTTGCGTTTTGTTTTTTTAGTTTTATGCAAATATACACTTAATATACACGAAGGTTAAAAAAAATGTCTTTATACTATTAATCATATTTAACAGAAAACATGGGAATAGTTTGAATTCAGATAATTGCATAATTTAAATCAAATTCTGTAATACTCCTGCTTGATTACCTAGAATTGTAGACACTGATATTGAAAATATAAAATCGGAATCCCTACGTCAAAATAATCAAAGAAAATAAAATGATTTTACACCATACACCATCTCTACAAAACAAATACTAAACATTAAGTAGTTATCTAAGTCCCGACATTCCCAACACTTATCCCACACTCGGCGTTACAGATATTGGCGGCCATTCCGATCACTCGGCAGGCACAGATGCTAGGTGGTGATAACACGTAAAAACTCCTGCGCAGGAGTCTGTGGGAACCCGATACATCTCGCGGTTGACTATCTCTGGTATTCGGAGAGCGAAATGAAGCCTTAATTAATATGCAGCGGGTTGGCGATGAGGATTTGTAGGCAGGCTCTGCAGTTTGTTGTGAACGGAGATTAGAACAGGAAAAGTGCAAGCCTGATGCAAGAAGCAGATTCAGTGGAAATATTTGTATTAAGATGTAACTTCTCAAAAATGCCATAAACAGCGAATAGCCGTGCCATAAAAGAAAACCATAAAACACTTAATGTTTGTAACTGTAGAATTTGTAAAAATGAGATTTTTGACAATTCTCATGAAACGTTGAACGAAGTGTGAGTGAAGTGAAGTAACGAGACTAAAGTAACATTTCCCACAAATAGAAACTCATAAAATTTAGTTCTTTGGAGTGTTCTTTTAGTAAACAAGTACTTAATCTTGTGTACGAAGTTATTGAGAAGGAGTGCCATGCACTTTGTGCAAACATTCCACGCTCGCAATTTTACAGTGATCAAAATCGAAGCCTCGTAAATTATCCCGAACTTAAATTCGCACAATCATGATATTACATTTTGAAATTCTAGCTTTTAGGAATCGTAAATCATTCGCGAAACTGGGTTTAAAGACTTGTTCATTGAAATTTTGACTGCTCCTTATTGTTAAGTCTTATTTGACACGTAATTGATTAATGTGTTTGTGTTAAATATGTGATTATTTGCTGTTAAGAGCAGTAAGTAGTAGTTTTCAACCAGATCCCTTAGTAGACTTTGCTATTTAAAATATCTAATGTAATTTGAACTACACTCCTTTTCCAAAATTGGCCCGCCAGCCCTCGCATTTAAGTATTTACAAATTTTTTAACGAGCTTTTTTCAAACTTACGACACCTTTGTGAACGGTAGTGATATGCTTTTCCTGCAATGTTATTTATGGTTTTTACCATTACATCGAATTACAATGTAAGTTAAAGTAAACCCTTTCGCGTCTCACTTACCTTTATTCGATTCGTCTGTCGGTCACGTAGCGAAGCGCGAGGTGCCCGCAACCCGATACCGCACCTGGGAAACGAAACATTATTGTAAGTCACTTTTCAATACCAACTCCATTACGTACAACTTCGGTTCTGATTTTTCTTGGTCACAATGAAATTATAATCTGAATAACTTAGCAAATTCAGATATCTTTATTTGTAGAACATAATGTAGGTTTATATAGGGCATAATTTTAGAGGGCGCTATTTCCAACCAAAGATTGTGTGCAATTAGTTACTTAACAATAAGGTATTTAAAATCTATTTGATTTATGAAATTACAGAAAAAAACGTAACCACATGTTTATGAAATTAAAATTTGTCAGAAGTACGCAAAAGACGAATAATATGATTTATTATCTAATAAAAAAATTAGTTAAAGCTGCTTTAATTCCGTAATTGGAGTAGGCATCTTGTTATATTCCAGGCGTTGTTCTCAAAAAGATTTTAGTATCGAGCGCAGTGTTATATGCATTATTTACAGTTGCTTCGTTATTATTTACAGTTGATTTGTTTTAAAGATTGGGGATTGATGAGGTATTGTTCCAGTTAGTGGAGGGGTTAGAAAAAAATCCTCACTGTCATTCACACAGGAATTTCGTAAGAGGTAAGAGAGAGAGAGCAATATATGCGTGCCAATTGGCTGGAATTAGGTTATTGAGCATCGTAACAAGTTGTGTGGACAAAAGTGCACGCACACCCAAATTGCATAATGACGTAACAGCACTTGACCCCCTAGCGGCGCACGCGCATATTTGCACAACACCCACTTTTGTTACATTGCTGTTTAATTACACATTGCGACGATCGTTATGAAAGAAATTTCATGATAACTAAGTATTGACATATTGAACAATATTTCTTTGCGTTTTCAACACGTTGGAAGACGGAAAATTTGAATAACTGTCCCGTAGTGAATTCTTTTCTCAAACAAAACAAAAAGACTTATTTGCATTTCATTTGAATGCGCATAAAAATACCATATATCGATCCAGGGTCAACTTTTATAATATTAACATAAAAAACGATTATATTACTATAAGCTCTCCGATTTAGAAAGTACGGATAGCAAATATTCGGATTATTAATTAACAACATTCCTTCGTAACTCGCTAACCGTGCAGGGTTGTCTCTCGTTATCAAAGTGCCGATATCTAATATCTACCTTCCTAGCCACTGGAAAGTTTAATAGAAATATATTTATTGATTAATGATGTTACTCTTGATAATAGTAAGCTGTCTCTCAACTCTAGCGTAAACTGTTTAGATAGAAACAAAGATTAATTATGAAGCAAAAGTAATTACACTTATTTTCATAATTATGTATTGGTTTGGTACTTGTACGTATCTCTGGTAAGTACCTAGATATATTTCTTGTTAAATAACATAAATATTTTATTTTATTTCCCCATAGTAATTTATAAGGAACTACTTTTCCATGAAAAATGTAGTGAGAGTAAAACAATACGCACTCCACAAACCGTGAAGTTTGTTACGTACTTCGAATAAATAATTACATTTTATACCCATATTTTTTACTGCCGACCCAAATAATCATAGCTAGAACCATAATAATATAAATATGAATAAAATAAGTCCGACATGGCTTAATATTTCTCGTCCGCAAATGGAAATTATATGAATAATAAACGAAAACATTACGTGGCAGCCCTACTAGTGATGTGACCGCGGTCCAGACGAAGCGATCGAAAGTGAAATTTCAGAGTGCAGCACATCGGCCGATGACCTCGGCCACACACATAGTATATATTAGTAACCATGTTATACATATTATGATGTAATGTTGATTGTAATAGGTATTACAGCTGTGCTGCCATTTAATATTATTACCGGAATAGTAAACAAACAATATTATGTAAATTCAAAGAGTAATGCAGTTATATTTCAACACTTTTACAACATAGGTATTTAGCTATAAAAAACTGGATTTTAATAGCGAATTACAAATTGCTTGTAATTCGTTAGTAAAAACTAGATTTTACCAACCAGCCTAGGCTAATAAGTAGTATTATTTAATTATTATTTTTACCTAGGTTGATACTATATATGTTCATAACGAAGTATAATATTCTATTCCAAAAGTAAGTTCCGTAGAAAATGCAACGGGATTCCAAAGCTTTTCACTGTTAAGTACTTATTTTTAATTGCGGTATGTTTCATTGATATCACGAGGCGTGGATTTCTATAAATAAAACACATTTCTAGATAGTTCCAAGTTCAAAAGCCTTAAAAGTGTAGTACCCCTCAATCGTATCCCTGCCCTGTGTATTACTGTTGATAAGTGACGTCATCGAGCAATCTATCTAACATTTACTCCACTGCACTTCCTTATAAAACATCAGAATACACCTTTGCAACTAATTGTACAATCAAAACGAAAACGCTAACATAACATTATAATTCACAGCCTCAGTTTTATTAACAAGGTTATCGAATAACTTTATGATGCTAATCTATTAACATACTTCGTGTTTTACTATCGTGATGCAATTATTGAGAACGTGACAATGCCATCGATGTCCCGTGTGCTGCTGTAGAAGAGGGATGGCGATATTTATCATAAATACGCCTCTCTTACAATTAAAATATGCATGTAATGATATCTGGACGCAAATAATGAATGACGTCTTAACTTACTTGTTTTAAAAAGAAAGTGTTGACCGTGAATTTTCATAAAACGAACATTGTTTAACTTGAATAGGTATATGTTGGCAGATATTGTCAATTTTTTTTTTTAATTTTGCTCTATGGACTGTTGCTCTTGCGATCATTTGCTGCATGGTAGAAGATAGTTTAATATCGGACACGGGATAAAGTTCTTCTTTCTTTCTTAACGAAAAGGATAATATAAAAACGGGTACATAATGTATTAAATACCTATGGAATCTAAATGCAAAAAGCCTGAATTTTGTTACTAATTTTTGCCAACGAAAAAGGCTGTGAACATGATTATACGGACGCAATATTTAAGATAAAAAACTCGCATGTCAATTATCGAATCACGTAATGTTCTGTAAGAGTTATTGCTATAGTACAGTCAGCAACAAAACTTTGCAAACATCAAAACGATTTTAATTAAGGTAAAGCATCATAATCTCTACTAATATTATGAAGAGGTAAACTTTGTGAGTTTGTAGGGGGTAATCTTTGGATCTACTGAACCAATTTTGAAAATTCTTTCACCAATAGAAAGCTACATCATTCCTGAGTGACATAGGTTTTTTTTTATCCCGTAAAATTAAAAGAAACGTAAATTCCACGCGGGCGAAGTCGCGGGCGGAATGCTTGCAATCCTATAGGCAGAGAACTTGTACAACCTTTTCAGGTTCAGTATTTCTGGATTATGAAGATGTGATGTTGAAGTGTTTTGGAAATTGCATTATGTTCAGCTAGTCAGTTGTGGACTGTACCACTTGGTGACATTCGTGTGATCAACAGCGAGTCCAAACGACAACATACTCAATAAAAAAACAAATAAAAAAGTTGGGAATAAAATTCTCCGTAGCACGGCTTCACCATCTACGGAACGATAGCTGATAATGTTTTCTGTAATTTTTTCTGTGCGATTAATTAATAAGTACAGGTTAATTAACTCATACCTTTAAGTACTCATTCATTTATTGCAATTTTTTACTGTTTTGTTACAAAACTTTACAAATACGACATCAAAGGTTTTAATAAACTGACCGCCTTACCAGTCTAGTCTAGCAGTAGAGTTTGGATATGTGCTGGTGAATGGCAGTAGTGACTAATAAACTAACTAAATATACCAGCGAACTGTGGGTCTACATTAAGTTCACCTCTGGCTAACCTTTAACAATACAGGTGTTATTATTGTCTTGCCAATACAATTTATTTTAGTAAAATCGCATTTCTGAGACTTCTTATTTTGTTCACCCCAAAATACAATACAAATACATACATACTTTTCTGCCTATAAACTATTTTCATTTGTAAAGAAAATCAAGTTATTTAAACAGATTGTCACAATACTATTTTTAATGTAGATAGACATATTTTAACAATTTGTAAGTTGTATATTATTGATAGATGATGGGTTATAACATAACATAACATAACATAACATACCATCACGCCTGTATTCCCCGAAGGGTTAGGCAGAGGTGTACTTAATGTACACCCACAGTTCGCCGGTATGTTTGGGTCCCATGTAATAGGGGGCGAGCCTATTGCCATTCACCGGGCACAAATCCAGACTCCGAGCTGCTACTGAGAATTTCATAGAAAAACTCAATAACACTTTGCTCGACCTGGGGATCGAACCCAAGACCTCTAGCGTAGCAGTCGCGATTGGGACCACTAGACCAACGAGGCAGTCCTTGATGGGTTATAGCCTTACTTAAAGAGACGAGTTCGTATCGTTCAAATTAATCTGATTCTTAAGGTATACAAAACACACTTTTCCTCAACTTTCTACGGGCGGAAGTGTCGATATGGACATAACCCTTGGGTGCAGCACGTCCCACCCACAATGCCAGCACGTATCTCCTATTGATAAGCAGACACACTCACCAAACGAGTGAAAGTGACAAAAAATATTCTGTCATTGTGTAAAAAAGCTGTCAGCTCGGAAAAATACTTTCATTCGCTCAAGGGAATGAAGCAAACATCGTACTACTTGTAAGTACATACGCAATTTGTTGACAATTTATTGTGAAGCGGTGGTAGCCTAATGGCTAGGGCGTCGGACTTGCGATCATATGGTTGCCGGTTCGAAACTCACCCATTGCGCTACCGACGTGAACCCACTCGTTTAGCAAGCGTTTAGCTTAGTACGAGGGGTTAACAAGATTACTAGTAATGTGTGACCCACATTGCTAGTAAGCTTTTTTTGAAAAAAAAAAATGATTGTAACTAATAGGTGGTAGGTGGTATCAGACTTATGTTAGAAAAACCGGATAGGTATAGAAGGACATACCAACATATTTTTAGAAAAAGCAGTACAAAGGTATTTCTGGCACATATTTCAATAACTATCATCATTATCAACCCGTTTACTGATCCACTGGGGCAAATGTATCCTCTCAAATTGAAAGGAGACTGTTTGTAACTCTATCTGTTTTAAAATACTTACCTCGTTGAAAAACAAGAAAGAGAGAAATAAATTAAAGATACAATAGAAACTCAATTGTCATTCTTAAACGGTTAGTCCGCGCCAGATCGTGGATAAGTAATGCGAACTATTGAGATGTTGCCGTCGTCGCACGCAAACAGCTTAAATTCATTAGTCTAGCGGTTCTAAGCGCGAACGCTCTCCTAGAGATGTCCCTTGTTTACTAAGTAGAGCAGTGTTATTAGGTTCTATATGAAATGTACTATAGCAGCTTGAAGTTTGGATTTGTGCTCGATTAGACTCGCCCCCTATTACAAGCTGGCGGTACTGTGGGTGTTCATTGGTACACCTCTACCTCTACTAGTTGGTATGTAATGTCCTAAAATTGACTGCCCTGAAAAAAAACTTTGCAATTATTATTTTATCTACTTCTGAACACCCGTCACGAATAGCAAAGAATAGAACGCAACACAATCAAATAACGTTTTTGTGCCGATTGCATTCGTGATTACAAAATTAGTGTTGTTATTTTTACTCAATTAAAAATAAAAGTAAGTACAATTTACTGGTATTTCGTACATCTGGTCGTTCACCTTAATTTTTTAATCACTCCGTTGTGTTTCTGGGTAGTTCATTGAAGTTTTTTTTTTGGTTGTATAACTGTTGTTATTGTTTGTGTTCCGAGTGAGGCTACGTTTTCCTCGTTAATTGTTTAAACAACGTAACGAGATTCGCCACAGTTCGGAAGGCCGAAAAAAGTATCATGGAAAACAACTTAGCCTAGGTCACAAGAACGAATTATGAAGAGGAAAAACACTAGCGGGCAACACTGGACTGTTACACTCTAGCAGCTAATTGTATTTTTTTTATGGTGAGCTATGTATCGACAACTCTTCTAAAGTCACGTGCTAACCACTGGGCTTAAAGTGCCGCTTTTGGTGAATCATAATATGATTCACGTTAGACAGTTGTGCAGAGATTCCAGAGGAATGAGGCCTTTTCCCTTCTTTCAAAAATATTTTAGGCTGGTCATAGTCAATTTATTACTTCATAACATAAACATTGGGATTGGTATAAATTTGAAAAGAAAAATAAAGTATTGTTTGTCCTCCATTCAGATTGCCAGTCAAAGGTCTCGAGTTTAAATCCAAGGCCTCTCTTTAACCTTTGACTATTCGTAATCATGTGCATATTCAAAGTTAATTATCATTCGCTTAAAACGTTGAAAGAAAACGTAGTGAGGAAACCTGTATGCCTTAGAATTTTTCTCGGTTGCGGGTGAAGTTTGTCAATTCGGCGTGTGTGGACTATAGACTCGTGACATTGTCTGAATCTCGTGAAAATGTGCGTGAAAATTATTTTACTCCTTTTTAAATTTTCCGCTAGTACTACATTTATGCGGACCTTGATCTTATCATTCACAACACGTAGTGCCTATTAAGTAATTTGTTCTGTAATATAACTGTTTGAACCTTTTTAGTAGTCAGGTGGAGCTCGACGCTTGGCTTGCGCGCGCGCCGCTGCTGCCAAACGCCGCGCTCCCACGCTGACGGAACTCCTGCACTGTGCGAATGCATGCTGATCAGTCGACAGTTTTCACATTTGATATCTTTTTTTTTAAAAAAAAAAGCTTGACTAGCAATTTGGGTCGCACATTACTAGTATTCTTGTTAACCCCTCGTACTAAGCTAAATGCTTGTATTACGATTGGGTTCACGTCGGTAGTGCAATGGGTGAGTTACGAACCGGCAACCACATGATCGCTAATCCGACGCCCTAGTCATTAGGCTATCGTCGCTTCATTTGGCAAGTCTATGTACTTAGTGGAATCTACATTTAAAAGTGTTTGTGGAAAGAATAATTAGCTATGGTTTAAAGCTATCACAGTAAGGAAGATCTAAATATCCGAGAAAATCTTTAGCAACAGTAGTAATATATATATAAAAGTATGTCTACATAGGTACGCAAAATCCCACTGCTAAGAGATTTTTTAGGGTTAGAGCGGGCATCGGGAAGTATTTTTGTTGCGGTAGGGCCACTTCGTTCGGTGAGCGAGAAGGCCGCAGGCCCGATTCCTCCCGCAACCCCCTTCCTTCTCCTTTTCTCCTTCCCCTCTCTTTCCGTAAATAGGCTCGGCAACGAGTCTGCAACACCTCTTGTTTTGCTCGCCTGCTCGTTTGCCGAGTTATCCCATAAAAATAAAAAAGTTTTTCATACAAAATGTTTGATCCTGATTTGATTTGTTTTAATTTACTGGTTTCCGATACTTACGAGTATGACGGAATTCAAAAATATTATATCTCTATATACCTACAGCGTCCAAAGACAAAATTAAGATACCTTTTATAAACGGGCATCCGAATCAGCAATGTATGTTCCGCGGTTTTTCAGTAGTTTAGGAGATAGAATAATTTTTCATGCTTTTCACCTGACATCGGTATTATAGCATATTAAAAAACTTAACGAATATTTTAACTTCGCGCGTTTTTTTATTATTATTTAATAAGGTTATGTCCCATCTATCCTTTATTCGATATTCATATCCTATACTTAACATTTATTTTTATTTAAATATCTTTGTCCCACAACAAGACGAGTATTTTCTCGTTACATCATACCCAAACAAACAACTATCATTTAACTACAACCACAAAACTAATTGCGAATCAAAGCCGGCTACTAAATGATAGCCCCGCCCACATGACTGGCAAGTCATTACATAAAACTACTACCGACATGTGTTGGACATCCCAAGAGGAAACGCACGTAACAATTAATGAACAACTGCGACCGGTTGCAATTAATCTGTAGGTTGTGCAATTGAAGATTACATGTGGAAACTTTCGACGACTTGGTCTTCCGCCTCATAATATTTTATATATGGCAAGGGCGTTGGTCTTGCGATCAAGAGTTTGCCGGTTCAAAGCCCTCCCATTGCACTGTCGCTGGAACACACTCGTAATACAAGAATTTAGCTAAGCATGAGGGGTTAACAAGAATACTAGTAATGTGCGACCCACATTGCTAGTAAGCTTTAAAAAAAATATTTATGACATATTGTAATGTCACGTCTCCCAATTTAACAGAAGTTGAATTGCAGCCAAATGATTTGCAATGGTCCAGTTGCAGAATAAAGATGGGGTTAAGAGAGAAGTACAGTGCAGGATTTTGCCCTGCTTTTTTATAGAAGGCATCTTTTTTCCAATCGTCACATGCACTAAGGATTTCCCTGTCATCGTAGGTGCGTTTATAAACACAAATTGTCACATTTACAAACACACAGACTTGTAGCCACTAACTATAGGTGAAGGTGTGAGAACCAGGATGTTTAATGTTGGAATCATGCCCGCGAGAACCCATTGGTGAAGGTGCTTCTTCCTGAATGAGTTATTCAGCTTTTGGAGTGATTAATGGTTGAAGAGCTCGTGGATAAGTTATAACTGCGCTGATCAACAGATCTGCAAGGTTAAGCTTCGCATGCCGCTGTCAATCTTTGGATTGGTCACCGTTCTTAACACAGCGAAATCCCTCTGTGCTTCGAGCACGTAAAGCCGTCGGTCTCGGTTGTCATACTCATACTATTGGTGTTGCCTAGAAATTGGGTTGCAAAGCTCTGATGGCAGTTGCTTCGTGTAAAATACTGATATTCAGCCTGTCTGGTTGGACTGGAAGCCGCCCCTAACATGATAGGGAAAAGGCTAGGACGATGGTGGACTGGTTAATAATTATTTCACACACGGTTATACATCAAGCTATACAAATCCAGTTTAGGCTGGTCTCGCATTGTACCGAAAGTGTTTACAATGCGAGGTAAGTCAATACTGGATTTCTAGAGCTTGAGTCGTGCCTACCTATTTCAGTAACTACGCCTTTTGAGAGAAGTATGTACTCAACAGTCAGGAGAACGGGAGAGAGGCTAGTTAATAAGTACAATCATACATACATTCAAACAGTAGTACAGTCACGAGCAAAAATATGTACACATTCACTGAAATTTGAAAGCAATTTCGAAATATTGAAGTTTTGATTTGTTGAAATATTGTACAAATCATAAAGTATGTGTTAAAAGGTTCTGTCAGCACAATATCTACTTATTGTAATCAATCGTTTCAGAGAAAATCGTTATTGAATTTTACTGAATGTATTCATTTGATTGAACTCAACAGTGGAGACAGGAGGAGAGGCTAGATTATACATTTTGTGTAGCCTGTATATTTTACGTCTTTGACATTCAAACAGTAGTACACCTTCCCTTTCAAAATGATTAACATAAACAGTGCTATCGGCATATGTCGAGTCATTGTCGTCAACTAATTGCATTTATAATTGAACACCAATCAATATATTTGACCCACATTTATAATGAGCACCAAACGTGTGAGTAATGGCATTTAAATGAGTTTGAACACCATTTATTAAGAAGTGATTAAAATTAAGGTTGTATAAACGACACCTGCTCCTTTTATATCGGCCTTTTTATTCAGAGGTATTGGTCCTTATGATCACCCTTTACGGAAGCCAATAAAGCGGCGGTAGCCTAAGAGCTAGGGTGTCTACTTGCGTTCGAAACCCAACCATTGCACTACCAACCCAGTCATATATATCAACACAAGCTTTTAACTTAGTTTGAGGAGTTAACAAGAATACTAGTAATGTGCGACCCCCATTACTAGTAAGCCTTAAAAAAAATCGTTTTCATGAAGTACGGTTACCAATTAACTGCTGCTGTGTCCAACGCCAACAGGCTTGCAGCACCTAGGGGCGCTGCGCTGGCGCTGTGCTACAAACATGTGATATTTTGATTTCCTTTCACCACGATAATAGCCGGCTACTTTGCTTACATACCGCAAGTTTGCTCAGGCGCAAGTCATAGCCTTTAATACTCCAAATTATAAGGTAGCTATAGTTCTATTACAATCTATAAGAGACCTTGTCGAAGCCCTTCGTTTTATGTACAGAGGGCCCGATGGACACCTGATATGATCAAAATTGGGTCGTTTTTCAACTTTATAGTGTAGGTGTAACTTGAGTACAACGAATTACTTAATTATATTTAGTAAGCATAAATTGAAAAAATAAGAACTTTATAATTCAGTTTTCGCTTTCAAATGACTGACAAATTCTTTGAATGCCTTAACACCAGGTTCATTCGCTTCTTCGTATCCTGGCGCGGTAGACTTGACCAGTTCAAACCACTTCAGAACATTAGGGTAGTCTTTTAGACTGATTCCTGCGGCGTCTATCGTCGACACCTTCGTCACGAGGCTCAGATCAGCCAAGGTCAGCTAAACTACCCAAGTGTCAGAATTTAAAAAAAAAAACATGTCTCCGACAGTTTACCTAATGGGTTAGCAGCGAGTAGCGAGTTTGGTTTTGTGCCCGGGTACTGGTAATAGACTTGACCCCTATTACATGGGACCTTAACAAATCAGCGAAGTAGGGGTGTACATTAGTATACCTCTGCTTAACCCTTCGGGGAAACAAGCGTCATGGTATGTTTGCGTTAGTAAAAAATGCCATGCAAGTGTGCTACTGTATTTGTGTTACTAAAAATGTTGGTCCTTCAACCCGCCGTCAAGTGTTAACTTGCACCGCTCGCAACACGTTACTGCGAATTGCATAACACTCGTTTGGGAGTCACACGTGCACTCGTTAGCTCACACGTTTCCGTTACTGTTAATACTTTGTGTTCATTCAGGTTTAATAACATGTAATACCAATATCTGGGTCTGTCGGTTTATAAGGAAAACGGAGCATCTCTTATCTCCTCTATTCTTTAGCCTGTCAACTGCATGACGTCAAGCCTTCTGTCTCACTCTATTCTTTTCCATCTCTTTCTGAATACAGCTTCCGTTTTCATGGTCAAAATTTAAGTGACAAGCAGTGCTATGTATTACTGCAGCTATCCTTCTAATTTTATAAATGTGAAAGTTTGGATGTGTGTAACTCCATTCCACTTGAAATTTGGTACACAAAAGATACATTATATGTATTTCTGTAAATAGATCTTTTTAAGACACTTTTGTACTAGATACCATTGGCATTTCCTGAGTTATCTAATTTTACATGAAATGCCGACACAAACTGTCCTGAGTTCTGTAAAGAGTCCTGAAACTAGTAGTATTATCAGATATGTAAGTATTTTTGAATAAAAAGCCATAGCGCTTTGAGCTGACCTGTCCTTACTGCGGACACGCATACATTATTTTATAACCTGGACTATCACAAACTATATTTTTATAGATTTTGGACCCAATTCTGAAGTCCACAAGATGAAGTTGCGGGCAGAAGCTTGCTATCGAACACTTGATCAGCTACTGCGTGCTGGCGTGGGTGCTAAGAGACTTAGAGGTAGAAGGCATGGCTTACGACTTATACGAGCTAACGTGGCATACAGCGCATACCGTTAGGTCTAATTTAGTTATGGCTTACGTCCAAAGTGTTCATCACCACTCCTCGTAATGGCATGAGCAACGTTCGAGCATATATGTATAACATCAAGCAACCAATAGTAGTACTTAGGTAACTAACTTATAGCCCATTTTCTTTTATGGTATACCTCGGTAATCGAGTAGGGGAGCCAACTGATGGGATGTAGTCATCGCCGCCCATGAATATCTGCAAAACCAAAGGATTTGCAGATGCTTTGCCGAGCCAAGAAAAAGGGAAGGGAAAGAGAAAATGAGAAGGAAGGGGACTGAGTGAGGAATTAGGCTCCCGCAATCAACACTATTTGGCAGGGTTTTAGGAACTCTTAAACGATGATGAAAACCGTGACGTCTTAAGCAAAATAGCATCATGCCTGTATTCCCGGAGGGGACAAAGGTGTACTAATGTACACGCCTATACATAGACGGTATGTTTGGGTCGTATGTACATAATAGAGGGCGAGCCTATTGGCATTAACGGGGCACAAATCCGGTGTATGAAAAGATGTATGAATGTGGAAGAAGCGAAATAGATATGCAAGAGTCGTAGCAAGTGGCAGTCCTTAGTTTCTGCCTACCCCTGTGGGTAAAAGGCGTGAGTGTATGTATGTATGCAAATCCAAACTCCAACCTGCCACTGAATTTCATAGAAAAACCCAATTACACTTTGCTCAATCCAAGACCTTAAGGTAGCAGTCGCGCTTAGCTTTACTAGACTAATGAGGAAGTCAATAATACATTAACAATTTTTATAAATCAATGTTTACAAGCTTAAATATAATGTAAGATAATAGATAGATAAGTAACATAATCTGCGATGTCTACTTCAGACAATTATTATTTTTCTGTATTGTAAAAAATCATTTAAATCATATAAAAGAGCGCTTATCATTATAATTATATCTACGATTAATTATGATTTCTATCAAAATGTTACTCGAAACACTTTTTACACAATTTTACCTAAAAAATTTAAACGTTACAAATAAGCAACCGGTTATTTCATCGTCAACAATCGCGTTCTTTGCAATAGCAACTGCTACTTCGAACGCCGTTCACTCGAAATTATCACAAACAGATAAAACATCATTTTGTAATTAAGGAAAAAAAATCTATGAATGAACAAATGAATCTAGCAAGTAACATTCGCACGTTCCAAAATTGAATGTGTAACTATGTTGAGCAATATGACTGCGACTAACGAGCTACAAGCTGTTCTAGGTTGATTTTGCATTGTAAAGTCAGACGTGAAGTATTTTTAGCAACTGGTAAAAATCCTTCAATATATATATAGACACAAAGGAGGTGACACTTTTGTATATTTATTGTGACAAATCCTTGTCTATTGCTATCCTTGTTTTTGAGTTAAAAAAAAACCTTGACTTTAATAATTCAAATTCCATGTCTCAATCAAAATTTCATACTATATCTATTTTTTACATTTTATAAATAGATTATTTAAATATTTCAGTTTTATCTTGTAAATAAAAATCTACCAGACTTCTATTAGATTAATTAAATAAATAATCTCGTTTAAATATTTTTGTTGTAAATTAATTATTAATTCCATTTTATTATTATTTGCAATTTTCTGATAATTTTTTGATATTTTTAATTACTTAATCGAATGCTTACATCGATAATAATATTATTATGTTTAGGCTTATTAGGGTTCATAAAGAAAAATAAAGTGCTGTTTATTTCTTTAACTGAGCGGTGCAGCCTATAGATAACTGAACGAACTTTATTGTGAACTTGTTGTTGCGGTACCAATAATAATAAATAAATAAATAACTATTGTTACTAAAAACTAAAAAAGTAAACCTACGCGTGGCGGACATAATAGCGGTAGATTTTTTTCGTGATGTCGATCGATATAATCCTCCATAGTATTACGATTATTACGCCAATTACGCGATTAGCTCATAATTACGCGTGTCCATACATTCTTGACAGGTCCGTGACTCGCTTGCATATGCCTGACGCAAATTGACTGTTACATGAAGTGATAGCTCACTGATTTTAATTATTGAACGTGATATTAATGACCGAAGATTTCTGGGTTTGCGATTTCTTATTTTGTGTTCCGATTTGTGTGGTGTAGGCAAATAAGACGTCAATGTCTTTGGCTGACTAGTGCAATGATAATGACCACGTATAACAAGACAT
This sequence comes from Subacronicta megacephala, assembly GCA_958496365.1. NCBI lineage: Eukaryota > Metazoa > Arthropoda > Insecta > Lepidoptera > Noctuidae > Subacronicta > Subacronicta megacephala. The sequence continues at coordinate 17,046,635 of OY292514.1, forward strand.
ATATTCAAATACAAATTGATATGTGTATGTTCTCTATGGACTCCAAAACGGCTCCAATCAATCAATCAAATGATTTTATTTCAAATAACCTTTTACAAGCGTTTAAGAAACGTTATTGACTCTAGTTGCACGGTTCCAAAGAGTTGATCCTATGGAGAAGAATCTGACAAGGAAGTGCAATCTTTAGAATAGTCCAGCGATTGATTCGGTAAAGTTTGACAGGGATCGGTTTTCAAAAATAGCAACCGCGGGGCACAGGAAGAGTCACCTTCTATTGATACAATAGCCACATACATTGTTGCTATTATAACAGTGACATAAGGTTTCATGTTGTGTTTTAATACATTAAGTGGAACTTCTGTCAGGTCACTTACCTACTTCAATAATTATTGAGCTCTCTACTATCCCGCATGGCACTTCCCTTCTATCAGATGGAGTTAAAGATAAAGTTCACCAACGACGATCTTGTATTGATTCATTTACATCTTCACACAGTTCTCCTTATTATAATTAAATGACAATGACCTCTCGATTCTCACGTGACTTCGAAAATCAGACTTGCGATTGTCAACTAGTCCATGTAGGACTAAGTATCCAACTAAGTATCCAAAGCACAACTTAGACGATTCGTAAAAGCTAATTTTCCGCAAATAAAAATGAATCCGCATTCAATTTTGACAGTCACGTGCATACAAAAGCGATGACATTTATCGGTCGAATCATTCATTCGTTCAACAAAAAACGGACGCGCGTAATCTGGCTAGTGGCGTAAAATCGATAGTTTTTTATCGACTTTTTGTGGTCATTACTGAGTGAGGTCGTCGTATCCTTGGGTATGGGGCAGCGGCCATTGATGCTGAGTTCTGACCTATTGTTGGGCAGTCGGGTGTGAGAATGTTACTGTAGTTGGTGCAATTTTTCGATGAAGGTGATAATTGTACGTTTTGTGTTTTGGGGAGGCTGATTAAATGCCACCTTCTAGAGTGTGAAATGTAATAAAAGAGTCTAGCCTTAGGGTTTAGCGGTGAACTCTAACACATCAAGTTGCGATCCCAATAGGTATACAGTTACAGAAATACTATTGTTGCAAATAAGGTTACGCGGCGGTAGCCTAATGTCTAGGGCGTCGGACTTGCGATCATGTGGTTACATACCATACCATCACGCCGGTATTCCCCGAAGGGTTAGGCAGAGGTGAACTTAATGTACACCCACAGTTCGCCGGTATGTTTGGGTCCCATGTAATAGGGGGCGAGCCTATTGCCATTCACCGGGCACAAATCCAGACTCCGAGCTGCTACTGCGAATTTCAAAGAAAAACTCAGTAACACTTTGCTCGACCTGGGGATCGAACCCAAGACCTCTAGCGTAGTACCTAGTCGCGATTGGGACCACTAGACCAACGAGGCAGTCTATCATGTGGTTGCCGGTTCGAAACCCACCCATTGCACTAACGACGTGAACCCACTCGTAACACAAGCATTTAGCTTAGTACGAAGGGTTATAAAGAATACTAGTAATGTGTGACCCACATGCAAAAAGAAAAAACCTTCCAATAGTAAGCAACGAACTTAATCTGTGTTTTAGGAGTACTGTCACAGTTCACACGCCATGAATCTTTGACTCTAATCTGCTATCAAGTTATCATGTTACTACTCCACTAAATCCGTGGCAGGTTGGATAAGAAAAGTATCGTAAATCAAAGCTCACTTTCATAATAAATCTGGTTTCCTAATACATTTAGAGAAAGTTCGGTTATTCAAGTGAGTCATGTTAAGTCAATTATACAACACATTTGCAAGTATTCTTGTGTTTTAGCCAGAAGTTGTCAAACGACTTTGAATTTTGTAAATAAGCTTGTAAGTAAAGTTAGTGGCAGAAAAGAGAAAAGTTGAGGAGTAACAAGTATAACTCGTCTTGGTCAGTCAAAGACAAAATATTTAATTCTTTTTTCATTTTTTTTCATTGCAATGAGACAATTAAAATAACAACTAATACTGGAAAGGCAACTGCCTCCGTAGTCTAGTGATCCTAAGCGCGACTGCTACGCTAGGAGTCTTGGGTTCGATTCCCAGGTCGAGCAAAGTGTTATTGAGTTTTTCTATAAACTTCAATAGCAGGTCGGAGTTTGGATATGTGCCCGGTGAATGGCAATAGGCTCGCCCCCTGTTACATGGGACCTAAACATACCGGCGACTTTAGGTGTTGTTATTATACATTAATACAACTCTGCCTAACCCTTGGGGGTTCATTGTAGGTATGTTACTTATTGCCTCATGAAAAGGAAAGAGGTAAATACTGCAGTGACTAATAGAAGCTTTGAACAGAACATATTATCCAATCCATTTCACAAATAATTGGAAACACGAATAAAAAAAAAACAAAACGTGCTAAGTAGCAGTGAATAAGGCGACGACCTACAATTGCAAGTTTTAAATCCAACTGAAAATCGACACTGTACACTCTGTTGTGAATACAATATTATTATATCCATTTCGTTTTCAAACAAGGTATTAATTTCACTGCCCAATTCATAAGAGTAAGAATAAATTTAGTACTCATCGATAATTACATTTCCATTAATCGTCATTATCATCATCATCATCATAAAAGCTAAATGAGACTGCTGAACGAATTAACTTCAATTCTTATTTTAGTGAAGGAAAAATCCGACTGCGGGCAGGATTCGAACCTGTACACCAGATGCTATGACGGCTAAGCCACCGCGAGTCCCACCCGCTAGGTCGCAAGCCTTCACATTTTTAATTTACGTCTTTTAATATTTACATTTCATTTTGTTGACGAACGCTTTTCATTTCAGTTTTGGTCGTATAATGAAAATTGTTCATAATGGTGAATATGACGAGGCATATACGTGTGTAAGGCGACTAAAATGTTACGATGTATATCTATAACTTAATAGTTACACAAAGTACGCGTATATGTCTGTATTTTTTGCTACAATCTACCAAACATGATAGAATTTTGCTCTGCGATCTGTATCGTTGATCTCAGCCTAATTCCGCAGCATCAGATTTCACCTTGCTGCACCATTGTTAGTTCACGCACGGACTGCGGCCATTCCATCTGATTGTGGAACCAGTGGCTCCTGATGCGTACCGATAGGCCTTTGACTTACTTCAAGTAGAACGAACAATAATAATCATTATTTGCCTAAATCAGGGGTGGTCAACACAAGGCCCGTGGAGATTGCTCGTATTGTGAACATACATACTTAAGACAGCTTTTTATGTAGGTTCATTAAAACCAACAAAAGTATTTTCTTTTGTGTAGGAAATACGGCCCTACATGAAATAATCTTTAGAAAATTTAACCCTACTGCAAAATTAATTAATTAGGGGGTAGCCGGTTAGGCCGTTGGACTTGAGATCATGTGGTTCCTGGTTCGAAACCCACCCATTATATCTACTACCGAAGTGAGCCTCCTCGTAATACAAGCATTTTAGCTTAGTACGAGGAGTTCACAAGAATACTTGTAAAGTGCGATCCACATTGCTAGTAAACTTTATTTTTTTAATTTTGTTCACCCCTGGTGTAAGTCATGGTTGCTAATGGCTAATTCTAAACTCATCGCTAATTGATAACAAACTGATCCGGCCGATTTGACGTGTAATATTGCGGATTTCTCCATTTTCAAGCCGTAAAAGCGTTAACATAAATTGTTATAGGTGATAGAAGTCTGCCTGTTTCAAAACGTGAATACTTATACTTAGACTTAGACTTATAGGTCACACAGAAAAGGATGCAGCACGTGTGACCGCTGCGGAAAACAGCAATTGTAATGTATGAAATCGAATTTCAATAGTAAAGCTCTGTTGCTATCAGCATCAATGTGTCTCAGCTAGAGATGGGCGTCTACCCGGTAAGAACCCAAACTTTGGGTCAATAATAATTAATACCAATTTTTACCTTCCCAATTATAATTTATACCGGGTAGAAATTAAAAAATAATAAACCAAATAACATAATTTTCACATGTTTGCCTACAGCGTTGCCATTTGTACGGCTATTCTGTACTATCTTAAAATGGTACACGGCAATACATTAATAAAAAGTAAAATAATTATGCAATTCTAATGTTCCAATATTAGTTTTATCAAAAATATACTGTCTACATATAAAAAAAATAATGAAATGTACAGACCCACCGAGACCCCGCCGTCCCACCTAGGGTGGGTCAGGTTACAGCTATAAAATTATTTATTTATTAAAAATATTATTTACCCAAACATCGGGTTTTTACCGGGTAGACGCCCATCTCTAGTCTCAGCCTTATCTCCTAAATAAACTTATTTTTCTCGTCTGGTCGGCAATGTAGTGCGTCAACGTAAATGTGAAGGTTCCGTCAACATTTCACGAACCACGGCCGCGCCTTTATCCCGCCACGAGTGGTTAAGGGCTGACACTTTCGAGTTTGTAAGTGTTTTTAAAAGTGTATTGCAAAATATACGCTTTTCATGTACTGTACCTATACATGAAAAATATACGCATAAATGAATATAGATACTTAAAATCTGATTTTGTTTAAAAAGCTAGGAATGCTTTAAGTCGTTTATTAAGCTTTGTAATTTACAAAATTTATTTAAATTATGTAAAGTTTTGATAAAACACAAGATTCAAACATATACAAACTGAAAGTTCATTTATTAGATTTAATTCATTAATGGGAGCTGTAAGGTTCAATGTCCTACGCCCAGCTGAAAATCAGCGTTGCGGTTCAGTACAGCAACATTATGCTGAGCTGGTAGCCTCTTCGACTCATATTCATGCATGTTTTTGTTTTTTTATCTTCTGTAATTTTATAATTATTATTTTTTATTTGAGTCGAATAAATGTTTTTTTTTCTTTCTTTCTTATTGGAGCCGTTTGGTTATTAACTTTTGTTATAGTTAAGATATCAACCCTAAAAAACGTGTCACATTTTCGAATATTTGTTTTATTGGTTATCGATAGCGTTAAATATGTATTGTGGTGTGCCCGTGCGCAGTATTTAGTCAGGATTTCCAGAAACTGTGGGTTAAGTAAGATATGAATTCTAAGTATTTTCAGGATAAGAATTGATATTGATTCTAGTTAAGCTCAGTCCTGTGAGGCACTATAGCAAAGTTTATGTATTTCTAGATGACCCGGCAAACTTTGTACCACTATATTTCATATTACAAGATGAGAAAAAAAATCTATGAGATTGAAAAAAAGCTTTTAAACAAATCTTGACTCGGCAATAGCGAAAGCAAAAAAAAATTATTATCAATTTGGTGCAGTCATTCGGAAATTATGCGCGTACATACATTTCGGTGATTCATTTTTATTTTTATAGATAATCATTATGCTATATGGCATTAAGTCCGCCTTAATATTTAATTATTAATTTACTACTTATGTACTACTGTTGTACATAAACGTATAAAGTAATAAATAACATTGCAATCTTATGAATTAATTTTATCACTACTTCGAATAGAGTGATGAGTTTTTCATCACCCTGTTGTGTACTTTATTGCTTTCTATAATGTTAAAGCAGATGTTGTAGTTTAATAATAAGTAGCAATTATGGAACGGGCACAGCAAAGTTCTGAAGGAGACAGGTGAAAACTTTGTTTTATTTATTGTACGTAACTATTTCAGTTTTATTATTATTAGATACATATTTTATTATATAGGTATTTTATTTATATATAGAACAATCATCATCATAAATAATCATCGGTAGGTCACACATATCTTATTCTATGTCAAATCAAGGCTTTCTGACATCTTCAACCACAATTCAACATATCGCCATTTCATTTAACATATCAATGATATAAATAATTCATCAACATATAGTATTTCCATGACAATGCAAGCACTTGACTTTCATCTTCGTAGACCTGTGATGGTCCACCGTGGTCCACCGTGGGAATCGGTGGTCGACACGTGAAAGCAGGCGCGCCCATGCGAGAAAGTTATCGGCAACCTCGGTTGGTTGTTGATCACCCACAAAAGGGTATGTGTTATGTAAATGTTATGTAGTTTTAATACATCTTAAGGTCTCTATCAAATTTATGATTGGCTTAACTTTACTGCTACTGCACTCTATTTCGAAGTGTCATAAGAGGGGAGTCCTGAGGAATTTGAAAAATAGGTATTTGAAGAAACTATTGCCGTCGCGCTGCACCTCCAGTCTCTCCCCGTAAAGAGCGAAAAGGACAACTGCAGCTTATGATGATTTTACCTACAAAAACCTTGACCAAAAGACGTTTCGTATTCTGCTGTTTTTTTCTTCAAAAATGGATTGATCTAAACAATGTATATATCAAAATTTAGAGGAAAAGCATGTCTATGCTTCTATTATTTTACTTTTTGTTAAAACTTCTTCAAATTTGTCTGATAGTCGCCTGAACATGACGGTAAAAACGGGCTTTTTTCGAGTTTTTGAATTGTCATATTATATTGTTAATGTTTTTTTTGGAAAAAATTAAATAATAGGGGCCTGTATGAATTAGATCTAGATTTTTTGGAAAAATATCATTGCTCTAGAGTCATTATCTACGGAGAAAACAGCAGAATGCGTTTAAAGTTACTTTTATACTTACTACTCATGTACACGTAGTTAAGAAGTTACGTGAAAATGTAATTATTATCATGTTTTCAAATACGACTTTGTTCTTGGGAGTCGTCGATTTATTAACCACGTTCTAAAAACCCTCTCATTCTGAGAGGAGACTCGTGGCCAGCAGGCAGAAAATAAATAGGTTAATTATGATACTCCATTTAAGTACAACAGAATTATAAAAATAATGGTAAAATACCGAAAGTTGTTGTTACGTATATTTTTGAAATTAGGTACTGCATCTTAATATTTTTTTAATTTTTAATAATTAATTATCACGCGCTTAAACGGTGAAGAAAAACATCGTGAGGAAACCTGCATGCCTGAGAGATTTTCTTGAGGGCGTGTGAAGTCTGCCAACTCGCAGTAGGCTAGCGTGGTGGACTATAGCCTAATCCCTCTCGTTCTGAGAGGAGACCCGTACCCAGCAGTGGGACAATGTAATGGGTTGATGATGATTTTAGAGATATTATTATTTTATTTGAATATCAAATATAGTGTAAAGTGTAATTGCAGTTCCTATTTCGTTTCACGAAGAATTTCTCTGAGTGATAAGTTATTGGTATTTATGCCAGGTTGATAGGTAGGTAACTCCTATTATATGGTGCCTAAAACATTACAGCTAACTGCGGGTATATATTTAGAAAAAAAAGATGGTATTGCCCCAGTCAAGTCTATGATTTTAGTGGGTTATTACAGATCCCATTCTAATTTCTGGACTGGCTTCTTGAAGAGGCTGTAAGTATTCATATCCCATTTACTGAATGCAATATACTTCGGGGAATACAGGCGTAATCGTAGGATAGTATACTCTACTTTAGCCACAGCTGGCGATTTAAATGATATTAACATGTTAATAAGTATTCATCGTTGATTTCTGCTCCTACGTAGTTTTTTCTTGTCAAGACAAATTACTTGATAACAGTAATGCCGTCCACAACACGCGAGCGCGTGAGCATGGCTCGTGCCTATGAATGAATTAGCTTTACAATTAGCCGATCGATAATTATTATAATTAAACATTCTTGATTGATTCTACAGTCTCACTAGACTAATCTAAGTAATCAAAAGAAATCTAATTAGAGATGTAAAAAAAACTTCATCATCGAGACATAACAATGTCCAAGTTGAAATGCAAAAATAAACTTCATCATTAACACAGTCCCACCGCTGGGCACGGGTCTGCTCTCAGAACGAGAGGGATTAAGCTATACTTAGTCTACCATGTTAGCCTACTGCGGGTTGACTGACGTCAGACGTCAGACTTCACACGCTGTCTAGCGAATCTCTTAGGCATGCAGGTTACCTTAAAATGTTTTCCTTCACCGTTTAAGCACACGATAATAAAAAACATAATAATCTTGCATTTGTTTAATGTGCCTAAGCTAGATAGATATCCTGTCGGTTTATTTTAGACTCTTACCGATGTTATCAACCTTCAACTGCTTTACATCTTCACCTTTTCCATGACCGGTGTTAGGCTGGACCTATTACGTAATTAACCCTTCACTGGCCGAGCTTCGTGACCCAAGCCTCCAGGCCAATCACCACCAACTTAACGAAAGCACTGCTTTCAACAGTTTGTGTACTCGTATTAGCATTATGGTGTACATACGTACACTTTCTAGTTACAATTTTAAGTAAACACGCCGACAAATAGAGGCTGTTACGATTTCTCCCTATATTGAAATTGTTCTCTCGTACGGTAATTTGTAATGTTGATCGAAGTTTCTAAGTGGTAAACAGTGTAGGTACAGTTTAAAATATATGCATAGGTACCTACCTAGACGTAAATTTCATCATAACTAGACCAATGAGGCACTTATGATGACAAAACATATCATCACGTCTATATTCCCGGAAGGGTGAGGCAGATGTGTATTAAATAAAGCATACCCACAGTTCGCCCATTATGTTTAAGTCCCATATAATAGGGGATCAGGGTATTGCCACTAACCAGGCACAAAGCCTGAGTTTGCCTTTGCTGCTATGTTTTTGTATTTTTATGCATTTTCCAGCTAATTCGACTGCGGGTAGAATTCGTACCTGCGTCTTTTGGTTACATACACCAAACGCTATACCTAACCAACCAAGCCACCGCGTCATAGCTGCTACTAAGGTTTAATTGTTTAAACACAAAAACACTAATTGAAAAGGGGAATTGAACCCTGGAACTCTACTCTAGCGTAGCAGTCGCGCTTAGGAAGACTAAACTAATGATGCAGTTCTTCTTCTCTATTACGTAGGAGTAGTATTATAACAATTGTTAGTTAACAATACGTAGTTATCAATAACCACAACACTTGCTAATTTCAAGCACACACTTATAACAATTCCCATTAAACCGTTACCTAGTTTCAAGCTTCAGTTTAAAAAGCAGGGTGACCATGCAATGTCCAGAGAAACTTACAACTTTCATAGACTAATGGAGTGAGTTACGATGAGGTTTATTGCTAAATACTACGCACTTTTACCTCAACATTGTTGAACAAAAACCGCATAATATATGCAACTATTTAACACGCTGTCGAAGTAGACTATGAGAGGCTGTTTACAGAGAAAGCTAGTGAGGTTTAAGAGTAAATATATAAACAATAATGCTACGTCACTAGAGTGACCACGCGGTCACACAATGGGTCTTTGTTTTATTGGAAACTCAGTATTACTATATAATTCTTGTAAGTGAGCAACATTATATTGGATTAAGAACAAATTTTATCTGTTTGTCTTTATATGAAAATGTTATGTACATGTACACCTTTGATGAGTATATACACAAGAAAAAATACCAATTGGTTGTAACCTGTTGGTGTACTTTATGAATAAAAAAATAAATTTTAATCCTATATAAGTAATCTTGCTTTAAGATTTTACTTTCATCCCCAATTATATTTGGGAGAAAAGATAGTCTATATCAAAATTAATCAACATTAGTTTAGAAATTTAAGCATGGAAACGTAACAAACATAGACAGAGTTTATTTCGTTTGGATTAATTAGTGTCACTTTTTTATATCCTCATTGATCGTGTGCCCCCTGGGGCAGGCCGAAGAACCAACTGACTAAAATTAGCATTTACCTTGTCATGCACGGACATAAGATTTTCGAAATTCGCCCCATCCATAACTATGTTTAACAGCTTCAGCCTATATTATTTAGTAAGACTCTAATAGCCTCGTTGGGAATCGAATCCAATAATTATGACATAAACCTCCGATGTACTCACATCCTGTTATCGCCATAGTGTAAAGTGAATAATGTAACATCTTTTATTTTAAAAGAGTGTCCATGGAGTTTCTTCTTTTGGAACCGTGCAACTAGAGTCAATAACGTTTCATAAACGCTTGTAAAAGCTTATTTGAAATAAAAACATTTGATTTGATTTGAATAGTCAGCACCAACCACTAGACCAATAAGGCACATCAACATAATATGTAATAATCATATATTCGAAGACATGCGATGTGACATCTACCATTCCGCACTGGACCCGCATGGTAGATTACGGCCCACACTCTCTCACCGAGAGGAGGCCTGTGCCCCAGAAGTCGATTATTATGCTATTATAAATTCTGCAAATTGAAATGAAACCTCATATTTTCATTATGTATCAATCAATTCACACGTCACCATTATTCGCGAATCATGCGCACATATCTGCGCAGTAAAAACGCACCGGTTAGCATTGTCTTAGTGGGTCAAGCCACATAAATATGTTAATGATATAAACCGAGGTTGGTCTTACGGCCATGTTGGTTTTACACATTACCATAGACGAGATGAATGCCATTCAGCTTAAGGACAATATTAAACAAGCAAAAGGATTTTTTAAAAAACCTCCTCATCATCTGATCAAGGTCAATGTTCTTTTTTTTATGGGATAACTCGGCAAACGAGCAGGCGAGCTATCTGATGGTAAGAAGTCATCGCCGCCCATGGACATCTGCAAAACCAAAGGAGTTGCAGATGCGTTGTCGAGCCTATTTAAGGAAAAGGGAAGGAAAGGAGAAAAGGAGAAGGATGGGGACTGAGGGAGTGAGAAAGACAACAGTAGGTATGCATACTGCTACTTGACCTCGATTTTCTGTGGAAGCGTAGTACTTCCCCGGTCGTACAGACCCATTCATGCTGGCAATATATAATATATAAAACATAGATATCTTTTTTAATATTTTAAGAACCATCCCCTTAATTGCTACAATTATGTAACAGTGAAGATGATAGCTGCTATTTAACTTAACATTATTAATTAAAAACAAATAAAGGACACTGAAATCACGATTTGTTTTTAAATTTGCCGATTCTCTATGACAAATGGACGTTAAAATGTGAGACGAATCGCACCACTAATTGTTTCTGACATTTGCATCAGTTTTGTGCTTTTTAAGCACAACATTTTTGCGTGACAGTTACTGAATGTCAAATATTGTTATAGCACATATTTGACCCGAATATTTTCCCATATTTGTGCATGTACTCTCTGATGTTAAAATAAAATGTAAGGCAAAACTTACAAAGATATTCTCACTTCTTACTCAGTTATATTTTAGAAAATATTTATATCTCAAGTAACATTTCAATCGCATTTATATTAAAAAAAAAACAAAAGAATAAATTCTGTCAAACTCATGAATCGTAATAAAACGTATCATAAAAGAACCTGTCAAAATACAGCTTCAAAAAAGTTGAGCATTGTACAATCAGTTTCACTTTTTAAGTTGTGCCACAAAACGTGATGATAGCGCCATGTTCTGATTAACCAACAACGAACACAATATACCATTATAAAGATATCACTTGCCGTACTAGAGCGATCACCGCAGACATTACACTGTCCAAACAAAAACAACAGCGGCATTGAACGCACAACAAGCCTTGTCCGAACCACTGTCACTATCTACGAAATAATATAAACAAACTTACATAATACCACTCCGAAAATTACCAATCTACCTTATTCCACCAATCATAAAGTTGGCAATCGTGTAGCTTTATGTTTTACAGCTACAAACGTAATTTCGCACCACATACTCCTATTTGATAAGATACCAAACCACTTTCGAACTTAGTTAACTTTCTAAGTTAATAAAAATACTATAACAGGTGCTTATAAGGTTAAGGTAAAATCTTCTATTATTAATAACTGGATTTCACTCGGTATTTTCTATAAATAATTACAATTCGCTTTTATATGACTAATAGATTATATATTATTGCGATGAAAAGCAGGAGAGAACTTCTCTGAAACTAATATGAAAATGGCAATAATGTTGTACTTGTGATTATAATTTATTTCTAATGTACCGAACGTTGGCGTTAGCATACAGAGAGAAATTGCTGCACTGCCGATAAAAGTAACTTGTGTGAGAAGCATTTGCAAAATGTAGCGCTATCACAGCATTTGAATGAAGATGTAATCTATTCGTCTGATTTTACCTCAATGAAAGAAGAAGAATGTTTTATATTTTGACAACGTTATGATTATGGAGTAGAGGTAATAATACCAAAAGGCGTAATTATTATAACAAGATACGTATGCAAAGTCGATGACTTAATGCCAAATAACATAAAATATTTTAATTAAATATTGAATTTAAAACTTTAATTGTAGTAGCAGATATTTTAATTATGGACTCATCGAAGCTCCGTCCAATTTTAAGATGTTTATAAGCAGATTCTCAGATCAATTAATAACAGGTAATCCGTCTCCAAATTTCTGTCGGCACCGGTCGGCACGGAACACGATAATTATTATGAAGTATCTCTTTAATATTCACAAACTGGTCTCCATAAATATTGACGGTGTCTACTTCACACACTTCAAGGATGTTAGCTACTTATTGCACAACCGTATGTAATCCCATCTTTGGTATGGATTGCTTAACATCTGGGTCAATCATCATTAATTCCTTATATGTCACTAATTGATCCGATGTAATTACATTTTTATCTAATCTAGCTTTGGTGACTATTTCGTTGAATGTACTTCTAGCTTTAACTACGTTCATTTCTTAACCTAGTTCTTACATTCACTATTTTTCACTGCGACATTCGAATACTGAAGAAAGTTACTTAAATTAATAAACTTATTAGATGAAGAATTATGGTTACACATGCCATTAATTCTGTCTATATTTTATTCTGTATGCCAATCTGGACCTTTTTTGATACCCATAGGAAGAATATTACTAATTATAAGGAATTAATCATTATTTGCTAGGCCTTATTCGATTTTTACTATGTAGGTATCTCTATTTGCCATTGAATGAGTTTCTACGGCGTTACCTTGAAAATCTCCGAAGTGTACATGTGCACATATTCATGTTGCACTTGAAAGTGAAACGTGACACTTTCACGGGAACACGTTGGGGTAACAGCTCGTCTAGCCAGTTGAGAGCCATTTAGATTGATGATGCTGCGGGAGAGTGACTCATGTGCTAGAAACTAAGCTGTCCACTAGAAAATACCTAATGGCGCGAAGACCGCTATAGTGCGAACTGTGCAAGAAGTATTGATAAATAAAAAAACAAAAACTTGAATTCAGAGTTTCCTAATAATAGATTGGATGTTTGCGATTTGATTTGTCGACGCTACTTCCAAATGTCATTTGACGTTAAACACTTCGTTATTTAACAATATATTATAGTTACATTGCAATATCATTGCGTGTTGTTTAAATTAAGTTAAATTTTAATGATATAATTATTAATTATGCTAAGTTTTATGTGTAAGCTTTGTGAAGGAGTACTCCTGGGGAAATGCTCCCACAGTTGATTTATTGTGACTGTCTTATAGTATTGTTGTTTTCGTTACATGAACTTGTTCAACAACGGCGTTAGGAGATGTAATTTTTTCACCAATACTTTTACTTTTATAACAATCCTAATGATAATATTAACAAGATTCGACGAAGTCATAGCTGGGTTCAAAATCATATGCTTATTAAGACACTATCAGTTTATACAAATTTCGTCAATAAAGTACTACTATATGCAAACAGCAATCGTACATACGTCCGGCTATATCTTAAAAGAACAATTGTTTGATTTATAAGCTGCTAAACTTACATGGCGTGACAAGTTGCGGGTACATCGCCCACTGCCGGATCACCGCAGGTGCCTGCAGCCCGGATGCAAGACCACAACTTTATGACGGGAATAAATTGAATCGCATATTTGTCCGTGAATCGCATGTTGCAAAACTAATACAATAACTGTTTATATAAAACAACATCATCCACATGTATACTACGTTTGTGCTCACATTCTATTGCATTCTTGATGAATAGAACTTATGTTGAACTTTCGAAGAGTAAATAAAGCATTTTTTTATTTGCTTTTCTAAATAAGAGTTAAACATGGAGTTTCTTGACAACTCTTCATTATAGGAACACATATATTAGGATTTTGCTTCTAAATTCTAACATTTTGATTGATACTTAGTAAAATTAATATGAAAATTTTAAACCTTTATTGAAAGTAAATGCATCCTTACGTACATTCTCTAGGTCATTACAAGATAGATAGAGACTCATCAGTCAGTCAGTAATGAGAAAACATCTTAGAAATGTAACGGAACAGAGTTCAACACGTCCTTTTCTTCCATTCATCCCTGTCAGCCTACTAGGCGCACTTTTCAGTCCATTTTCAATCAATTCTACCCACCTTTGCTTTAGTCTCTCCCTCTATCATCCATCCGTCCACAGCCACATCTAACACGTATATTCTATTATATAGTTACTTCTCTATATAACATAAACAGATGTAAATTATTCAAATATAGAAGGTATCCTAGATCGCCATTATTCTCTAGCACTAACTTCCAATACAATTTAATATTCAGAATAACGGCTATCTTAACGGGGCGGTCAGGTCATAATCCATTGTCATACACCATGATATTCAAACAATGCTACATAAGTAGGTAAGCAGAGCCTCCTCACATGTGGAGTAGCGCCATTGTCCGGTTTGTGCAATGCGCGGGCGCAGGAAATGGAGCGCGACGCAGAAGCTGCGGCGTCGCGCCTCGATACACACTCACACTACCTAAACTGTACACATATAATAAAGTGTGTAGATCACACATCATAAACAGTGTTTTTTGAAGCGATCGCACTCACACACACACACACACACACACACTGCAATTATGTAGGTACTGTGCATAATGTATAAACGCACACATTTAAATGTGCAGATTCTTTAAAAAAGATGTTTATGTATATGAGAAACTTTTAAGGTGCTCGTTAGCTCATAGAAAGAATTAAGTAAAACAACATAGATCTAAAGTCTCGAGTAGATTAGTTTTCCTTTAAAAGAAATTGACTTCCAGTAAAAGATTCTCCCATTTTGTTTAAAAAGCTTAGTTTTATAATAACGACTGCTACGCCAGAGGCCTTGGGTTTGAACCTAGAACGGTAACGTAGAATTTGCACTTCCTCGAATTGAGTCCCAGGGAGCATTATTCGGTTTTTAAACTCTCAGTTACAGCTCGGAGCTTAGGTTTAGGTACATGGGACCTTAATATACTGGCGAATAATAAGAATAATTAAGTACATCAGACACCTCTTCCTAACCTGAAATTGTAAAATTATAATATTGTGAAATGAAAATTTTATTAATCTCACTCATTTTTGTTAAAAATCTAGTCTTAAAACTTTCTCCTTTTAAAAATCAGCTTGTAGAAATTGTGTGCGTGTGCGCAGATACAGTCATTGGACTGTTTCATGTTTTATATTGTCTTAGTGGCTTGTGATGATGCTATATACCAAGGATATCTCTATGCTTTTAAATAAAATTAAAAAAATCTTTACCTCGTTGTTTACTATTAGATCGAATGGAAAAAAAACTATCAATGATGACTTTTAAATGACTACCAGTATTGTACTGATAAATATTTCAAGCTTTTACCTAATAGTGGTAATCATTAACCTATATATTGTCCCACTGCTGGGCATCGTTTTCCTCTCAGAGTGAAAAGGGTTGGGCTATATGTTCACCACACTATCCAACTGCGGCTTGGCAGACTTCACACGCCGGGACAAAAAATCTAAATTTTCAGTGGTGTTTACAGGGAAGCCTTATAATGGTTGTATCAACGGTTGTTTACTATTTATTACTATACTTGTCTTATAATGCAATATTTAAAGAAATACATTATTATTTTGCGTACTGTTATATTCAAAAGTTGTCTCTTTATACACTTTACAATTTTATAAGCCCGCAGCAACATCATTATTCTTTCAATTTCCGCGATTTTTAGTTACAGCACTTTCGTGGGAACTCCTGCGCAAGAATGTAAGAAGATGAGATTGTATGACGCGGTATGCGTACGCGCAACTACGCCAATCAGACTACCGGCTGTTACACCGGAATGTGTTATCGATCTTGTTCGTTGATAGATTATCGGAAGATATGTGGGACCCAGTAAAACATAAAAATCAATGACTCCAAAACTTGAGGAAACCTGGAGCAATGCATGTAATAGGTACGGTTCTAGCAGTTAACTATGAAAACTTTATTTTTTACTAAGCAAAAAGATGAGTGGAGATAGAAGGATAGGAGTGGAGCACGTATTTTTTTTGCCCAAAATACCTCAACAGAAACTCATCTACATATAAGTAAAAAACTACGCAGTAACCATACTTAACATAAAATGCATATAAACTTACTTTAGCATACCCGACGTGCCAAAGCATTTTTTTGCCAAAAATACCTATTCATAAATCCAATCTGAACGCATAGGCGTTATTATATTGGTTTAAATTCAAATTCAAGCAAATTTTATTAGACCTAATTAAACCCGTAGTAACAGATTGGCTAAGATCGAACAAGTTAACGCTAAACATATTTACCGTGTGAAACAGACGGTAAAAATGGTCACGTTTCTAAAACCACAAATCGGTAAAAAATGAGGTCAATCCGTATAAACCGAGGTAACGACACTTACAAGTGAGCTTGGAATTAAGAGACCATCGATGATCATGATTATGATATACAACATTATTTTTAGTATATCATCATCATCAACCCATTACATTGACCCACTGCTGGGCACGGGTCTCCTCTCAGAACGAGAGGGATTAGGCTATAGTCCACCACGCTAGCCTACTGCGGGTTGGCAGACTTCACATGCCGTCAAGAAAATCTCTCAGACATGCAGGTTTCTTCACGATGTTTTCCTTCACCGTTTAAGTGCGTGATAATTATTTATTAATACGCACGTGACTTCGAAAAGTCAGTGGTGCGTGCCTTGGATTCGAACTCGAGACCTTTGACTTGGCAGTCCAATGGTCATACCACTAGGCTATCACTGCAGTTTTTAGTATATGCGAACCCAGAATATAGCTTTTTCAGAATAAGTAACGGAATGGATTCCAATTATTTACAGCATATCATATTTTGTCCCAAAAATTTCCGCAATCATACGCACACAACACAGGTCACTGCTGGTCATAGCGGCACTAGGCGCGGGCGCACAGCAGGGCGGGGGGTAAAACAACCCCTTCAGTCGCCCGAAGTCAATACCACAGATTGATGCGACAGACAACTAGATAACAACAAGCTTATAACTTTGTCATTTTTTCAGTTTTGAAATTTTGTAAATAGATTCTTAAAAATACTAGACACGTGTTTTGTGTTTCGCATATACTGAAACTGACCTTGTATAGGATGTCCATTTAGTCACCTGAACCCGTTAAATGGGTGATTCTACCCGTTATAGTGACCAATTTACGGACAACGTAATAGATTATGCTGAAAAGTAGGGATGTGACTTCACGATAAACAAATCGATTATTTAAAAATCGATTTTTATTTTTCTCAATAAAATCGATTTTTAATAATATAATAATCGATTTTTCTAAAATAATCGATTTTTTAATAATTATCTATGATGAATTATCTAGTTTTTTTAGAGAATAAGGTACGATTTCAATAATAAGTATATAAATAAAATTATCAAATGGCTGACTAATATTTGACTAATACCCGGTAATAGGTATGGTATGCTAATAATAAGCTAGTGAATATATTCAATAACTGAATATCACTCTTATATAACACCTCTAATAAATACGTCAAATTTGCAAAATAATATCGAAACACACTCCCCCCTATCAAAAGGACAGGGTAGCGGTGTTGCATTGTTATTTTTTAATGGCCGCCGAAAGGCACGCTTAAAATAAAAAAATCGATTAATAAATAATCGATTTTTTTACAAATAATAATCGCTCATAAAATATCGATTTTTGTGAAATAATAATCGATTTTTTTAATTATCGATTATTTTTTAACATCCCTACTGAAAAGATTACATTTGTTAAGAGAACGATAGAATAAGGTTTATGTGTACATCAACCCTGTCGGTGAAGCCCTTCAGACAGCTCAACCAACATCATCATCGTCATCATCATCAACCCATTATATTGTCCCACTGCTGGGCACGGGTCTCCTCTCAGAATGAGAGGGATTAGGCTATAGTCCACCACGCTAGCCTACTGCGGGTTGGCAGACTTCACATGCCGTCGAGAAATCTCTCAGGCATGCAGGTTTCCTCAAGATGATTTCCTTCACCGTTTAAGCGCGTGATAATTAATTATTAATAACCAACAATAAAGTAATAATAAGCTAGTAAATCAAACAAAAAAGAAGGAATAAACTTCCCAAAACGGTGAAGGAAAACATCGTGAGGAATCCGGCATATCGTAGAACCAAAAGTTTGAAGACATGTGTCTATCTACCAGCCCGCTCTGACCCGCGTGGTGGATTATGGCCAACTCCCTCTTACCGAGAGGAGGCCTGTGTCCCAGCAGTGGGAACATTATATATGATTATGATTATGAAATCAAACAAAGCTTTCCCGTCTAATGAGTTAAGGTCACTGCCATTGCACTTCATGATACTCAACAGACATCGTCTTTCGTATTCGTCATGAACTCCACAAAACAAATCACGTTTACAATTAAAACTGTCTCATTGTATTCAAACAGAAATGCAAACAATCTGATCGTTCGTCGACCTATTCCCTTAAGTACATTGAAGCATATTAGTGATGGTCACTGAGTTCTCTGACCATTAAAACGGCATCTGTGTCGTCAGCAGCGGAAGCCTGCGCTTGCGCAGCGCACTTCCCGCCATTACCGATCGCCACGCTCAATTGGCTGTGCCATCTATCGGCGACATAACGAATTCAATATGCAAATTGTATAAGGGTTGAAGTGTGAACCTGACACCATCATCTCGCTTGAACAAATTGTATCTTAGCATCTGAACATTTAAATAATCGAAATGATTATAATCAACTGGATTTCTTGTTTTCAGGTCGCGTATGCATCTTCCCTCCTTTTTTATACGTTAACATTGACTAACAAACAGACAATAGGATGCCTGATGGACCGGCTCTTAAGCGTCATGCCCATATCATAGCGTTATGTAAAAATCTCAGAAGGTAAACCAATACAATGATACTTCATAATGTGCACCGGATCATCGTCACTCGTGGAGATTTGGGATATTATTAGACAGTGATGCCAAGCGTGATATCTACGGATGGATTTATGCACATAAGGTTGAGTTAAAATATGCCATAGTTGGATATCATCCACCTATGGTATATGATATGGTATATGTATACTCAACTGTTGTCTACGCACACCCTAATTAAATTTAGCTATAGCAGAACTGGTGTAAGATGATACAAGAGTATTTTATATAAATTATCAAGTGACTACGTTTGCGTGCTATTCCGCATTACTTAAATGCTTTTCACAGTTCCAAAAAACCGTTCCATTGTAGAAAACGGTTTCATAAAACCTCTATGCAAAATTTTAAGAGATTGAGCAGTGCTTATTGCATAAAATATAGAATTTCTTGATCTATTATAAACAAAATATATTTTATAAAGTCATTTTTGCTGACGACTTAAAAAATTTGCGACCTAGCAAAAATATTGCTTCATAGTTTAAATTCAATACACGATACGTTATATTGTATGTATGTATATAACATGTAGCTGCCTACTGCGGAAGAGTTAGGTATTGCACAAGACATGTGTTTATAGCATGCATTACTTACTTACATATTATTAGATTAGTTACATTCTCAATATCTACCGGAAGAAGCGACGATGCCGAGTGAATTTAAATATTTTGCAAACCTATGTAGACGAACAAAATATGAATAAGTAGCTACCTACTTCCTACACGTGGTTATCGAACTAAAATATTGTATTTTGTATGTAATACAAACTTCACATGTAATGGAGGGTATTACTTCATCATTATCATATCAGCCTATCGCCGTCCACTGCTACATACAATACAAAATACAATACAAATTCAAATCTACTCCAACTTTCTTTAACAATAACATAGAATTACCCAACTTTAGAACGACTGGAAATAGTATGTAGTACATCACGTTCACTCTCAACACTAGATTAAAAGGCAACAAATTCTAACATTGGAATTACCAGGAAATTTTCGTTGTAATGTGTAGGAAACCAACTTTATATAAATTATAATATGATTCACACACTTTTGAAAATTACTTCGAAGCTTATGGATGGAAGCGAATGGATTCTTAATATGAATTGATTCCAAAGAGATTGCCTTATTAGCCCACTCTTAGGCACCAACATTTACATTCATTACTTAGAAGTGTATGTAGATTTTACACCACCAGTCATCGAAGTCAGTATGTCGCAACACCATATGACAAAAAATCGCAACTCATACGCAAGTCTGATCATGCGCTGTGTTCTGTATAACTATTGACATAGATCAGCGCTTTGTAGTAGAATCCGGGTGAAATGTCGTAATGAGAGGAAAGTCGCGATTGTTTTTGTAGTTTTTATGTCGTGTCTAAGTTTTATTGATGTGGGAAGGAAAATTAAGTGCCAATTCATATGCATAGGCTTTAAGATTTGTGAAATAATCTAGGGGATTTTTTCAAATACAATACCGAATCGAGAGCGATAAAATAGCAATAAAAAAATATTTCTTAGAGTTTTCTGTTTAACAAGTGATAAATTCTTAAATCAGCCTAACCAACCCCCAACTTATTTCTATGAAACAATACATAATCTAAAACTTACAATATGGGTACTGCACACCTTTGGAAATCCAACTCCGAACCTGAAAAAGAGATAAAATAAGATTTTAACAATAATCATCATACGCATAACAGAAAATAAAACACAAAATAAGTTACAGTTTGTTCGAAATAAGTAAGCCGACCGGAAGTCAGCCGTTCCGAATTACCACGGTGGTAAAATCGTTTAATTTATTGTTTTTATACATAAATATCGAAATTAGTAAACAAAATAATTAGAATTGTGAAACATATAGGACCCTAATTATCTTTACACCGACTTTTTCTATTAAAATTTACGACTTCTAAACCACTTGCAGACAACTTCCGATCGGCTTACTTATTTCGAACAAACTGTAAGTATCTCGAAAAACAAACCAGTTCTATTTAGTGAGATGTAACAGGCGTATGCGCAACTGATTCTCTGATAAGAACACCTCGTTTTGATGGTTGATTATCCAGCGATAAAAAAAACACGTATTTTTTCTTAAAAAATTACCTTGGGTTATTAACTTATTACAGTTAACGTTTATACTTGTTTCAATAACTTCACAAGCGATCTTAATGAACATAAATAGTAGAGATAAAGACGACATATTTACTTTTTATACTTACAACTACCAACTCTATAGCTAAATATGCGGTCACTTTTTTAACATTTGTTATTCAGTCATTAATATCTCACTGCTGAGAAAAGGCCTCCCTACCTTCCACTTCAAAGCTTTCTGCGGCCAATCCTTTCAATAAAAGTCTAGCTCATCCCGCTATCTCTTTGTGTGCCTGCCGCGACCTTATTAAAACCCCTAAATTAGTAGGCACCAATGGCGTGGCAATTGAAATCTGACGGTTAGAGACCATTATAGAAAAAAGTGATAAAAACATTACTTTTTCGTCGTAATTTTCTTTACATCATCACAGCCTGTCATTTAATATGGTGTCGACATCACGACACCTGTGCTATTAAAGCTACTATAAACAAAAACAGACCGCGCACAAATGGCCCAGTCGGAAATGGGCCGGCATTCCTAACCTTATTAATGTACCGTGACACGGTGGCGCTATGGCATACGACTAGTATAACTTGACATCTCATAGTGGCGCTGTTGGTTATGGCAGGGGAATAGTGCACAAACTAGTGTTTTAATAGGAAATATGAAGCTTTATTGATATCTAATCCCAATTTTGTAATCGGTAGACGCTCATTAGTGACAAAAAAAGAGTAAATTTGCTTATTTCACAACCATGCATGCAATATATTAGTAGTTATTCCGATTGCCAATTCAAATCCAAAAAGAATCATTTAAAAAAAAAATACTTGCTTTACTAACTAACCCGTTAAGTAAAAAATTACAAACACAATATTAGGTTACTGCTCATGGGCTTACCGGAGCCCGCGAATTCTTGTAGTAAACCAATCCTTTATCTTGATTCCAAGTCACTGTTATGACTGCAGTAATTTACGAATAAAACTTACGATTTCAGTGAAGTACTTACTTAATAATATCATAAAATGCAATATAAACTAGCGCAATTATTTCTTACTGAAGCTGTCATGTCAAATGACTGCCGTTCCTAATAATATAATTTCTCGCAGACTTCCCGTGAAAACTAAGGGCTTAGTACCTTATCTGGCCGCGTGTCAAGTTAAGCTGGTCACACGTATATTTTTTATAGAGTGGTAACGTGTCCAGGTTCTTTGTGCTCGCCGCCTACACATTAGTGACAAGTCATCAAGTAGCAGGTTTAGTTCTAAGTCAGGGAATGCAAACCTGTGGCACGCGGGTTCGTATGATGTGTAACTTGGATCTTTTCACCAGTTGATCCTCTTATTTATTTATTAAATTAATTACAACGCTTGTGAAACCAATTACAGGAACTAATATATATAAACTGTACGAAATTAACAAAAAGAAAGGCTAATAACATTTGTTTTCTTCTTCGCCTAACAAACCGCCATTACGCGTCATATTTAAAAAATGAAAAACCAGCTGTAATTTTAGAAATATATTTAAAGTCATTTATTCATCTCTCTACATCGTTTTCAATACGAGCCCAAACACCAACACTGCTGCACGTACATATTAAACAACAACAAAAACTAATAAAAAGTAGGTACATACCTAATATTGCTACAATTATTGGCATCTTACCTGCTTATATGCTCCTAAGTTATGACAGACCTCATTAGTCTAGTGATCCTAAGTGCGACTGCTACGCTAGAGGTCCTGGGTTCGATCCCCAAATCGAGCAAAGTGTATTGAGTTTTTCTATGAAATTCCCAGTAGCTGTTCTAGAGTCTGGATTTGTGCCCGGTTAATGGCAATGGGCTCACCCCCTATTACATGAGACCTACACATACTCGGAAATATGGGTGTACATTAGTACACCTCTGCCTCTTCGGGGAATACAGGCGTGATGGTATGTTTAAGATTAGACATAGTCTATCAATTTTAACGGAATGTTACTTCTACCTACACGTTAATTATTACAGGGACACTTAGGTATATAGATATAGTAAACAAATATTTGGAAGAACTGAGAAATCCATAGTTATTAGTTAGTTAGAAAAAAGTCTTGAACAGCCAGAATATATTTTCAACAAATGCCAAAAGGTTTAACAACCCTTTTCCTTAGGTATCACTGTGTAATCAATACAGGTTTGTACCATAAGATTAAGACCACTGATCCAGATTATGATAATAATTTATGACATTACAACTAAGTTTTACAACAGCAATATTTCTTATTTTGTCATTTAGCCTCTACAGTTCCAAGAAATAAGTTAACACAGTGGATAGTTAATTCTGTAATAGCAGTAGAGATGTATACATATTTGAGTATTGGCCAGTTAATAATTGTTTAAATGACATAACTGCATCATTAGTCTAGTGGCGTCGAAGCGCGACTGCTACGCTAGAGGTCTTGGGTTTTTCTATAAAAATCTCAGTAGCAGCTCGGAGTTTGGATATGTGCCCGGTGATTGGCAATAGGCTTCCTAGCTCCTATTACATGGGACCTAAACATACCGGCGTACCTACTCTTGGTGTACTTAAATTCTGCCTAATCCTTCGGAGAATACAGGCGTGGTGGTATATACATAAAATACATATATATGTGGGAATGTCAGGTGTGAGAGCGAGAGTATGGAACGTTAAGAGTGACAGAGAGAGCATGATAGGGATGTATGTAAGTGCAAGCGAGAGAGAGGGAAGCGGGGGATAATGGCGGCACGACTGATTCTCATGTAACGTTCTCTGATTCAAAGTTTAAATAAATTATTCAAGTGTGTGATTTATTGTTATTTACAACAACCAACATCCCACAAATTGGGGGCTCGTCCGGGATCTTACAAAAGAAGAAAAGATTTGCGGTTGGTGCGGCGATAAATTGCAAAGATTCGGGAGCACGTGCACGGATTACTTCGCCATTGTCACCGGTGTGTTAAGTGTACTAAGATTGTGCATCACGACGAAAACATGCCTAAAGACGGAAAAGAAAGACGGAAAAGCCGGCAGGCTGACTTGGAAGACGATTACGATGAGCGTGAGACGAAACCAAACCCGGCAAATATGTTGCAGATGACCGCGGAATTGTTGCCGAAATTCAGCGGACGCGACAATACATATCCGGTATTAAGATGGGTTGAAGACGTGGAGAGCAACGCGGAGATATTTGGCTGGTCTCCACTCCAAGAGTTGCTGGTGGCGCGCCGAGCGCTTACCGGTACAGCGGCGCTTTGGTTACGAGCGGAGCGACCGTTTAAAAGTTGGGACGACTTAAAGGCTGCCCTGATTAAAGAATTCCCCGATACAGTGGACGTGAAGGCTATACACGAGCTAATGAGTTCAAGAAAAAAGAAGTCGAAAGAAAGCTGCCTCGACTATATGCTTACGATGAAGGAGCTGGGTAAGCGTGGTAAAATGCCTGACTATGTCGCAATTAAATACATAGTCGACGGAATTATCGATATTGAGACGAACAAGGTAATGCTGTACGGTGTAACCACGTATTCCGAATTGAAAGAGAAGCTGAAGATTTATGAATTGATATCGCGTAAAATGCAAGAATCCAAACAACCGAGAACAGATACAGCGACTTCGAACGGGCAGCAAAAAGGCAGGCGTATTCGTTGCTACAGTTGTGGCGAGTTGGGTCATACATCGGAAGATTGCCCACACAAAAGCAAGGGCTTGAAGTGCTTTAAGTGCAACGAGTTCGGCCATGTCGGTGCAACATGCATGAAGAAGGCAACCAATGACGTTCTCGGACACGATCGTAAGACGACGGGGAACATCGGCAAAAGTCGGCGCTGCCAACCTAACAACGGCGATTCAACGAAACGTGCGATGTTCGGAACGAAGAAGGACGGCGAAGCCAACTTCACTTCGGAGTGCGATGAAAACGTCATCAGCGGGGAAATAAACAATGAAGCAAAGATGTCTATGAATGTCTATGACGGCGATAGTGACAGTGACAGCGATCTGTCAGTCAGAACAGAGGTTATGCAGGCGATGGTAAACAAACATCATAAAACATCACGAAAACCTGTTAAACCGGTGAAAATAAATGGATACAGTATACAGGCGTTAGTAGATTCCGGTAGCGATGTTAACATAATATCGTCTATTATTTATAGTGAAATCGGTAGCCCGAAGTGTGAAAAAGACGAACTAACGATTACGGGAATCGGACTATCGACGGTGCGTTCGATGGGCAAATGCCATTTACGATTATGTGTTGATGAACAATACTACGACAATGTAATATTTCATGTGATATCAAGTGACTGTATTCCGTATGATGCTATTATAGGTCAGGAATTTCTTGTTGATGTTACAGTAGTGATGGATGGTGGGTGTGTGAGGTTTTTAAATAAGGAATGGCTGAGGTTGGGATGCTATGCAGGTGATGTATGCTCATCTGGTTCTGTTATAGGTCCCATGACGAATCTTGCACTGAAACAAGAGGTACTTTGGTGTGTGGAAAATTACAAGCCTATGCAAGTCAGGGAAGCACCATTGCAGTTGAAGATTATTCTCAAAGATGACATTCCTGTGTCGCAGCAACCCCGTCGTCTATCACTTAAAGAACAAGAAATTGTGGAAGAACAGATATCTGAGTGGTTGGAGAAGGGCATCATTAGGGTAAGTTACTCTGAGTATAGTAGCCCTCTGGTATTGGTTAAGAAAAAGGATGGCTCCACGCGGGTATGTGTCGACTATAGAAGGTTAAATAGTAAGATTGTCAAAGATAAGTTCCCATTGCCCGTCATTGAGGATTTAATAGACAAATTAAAGGACGCTAAAATTTACAGTGTATTGGATTTAAAAAATGGATTTTTTCACCTCAAGGTCAGTGAAGAGTCTATTCAATATACATCATTTGTGAGTCATCATGGGCAGTTTGAATTTCTCCGTGCCCCTTTTGGATTGTCTATCTGTCCAAAATATTTTATGAGATTTATCTCAATTATATTCAGAGATCTCCTTGTTAAGGGAGAAGTATTAATATTTATCGATGATCTGTTGATTCCAGCAAAGGACGAGGAAGAGGCAGTTAAAAGGCTCAAAGCTGTATTAGAGATTGCACAGCAATATGGTCTCGAAATAAATTGGAAGAAAGCTAACCTAATTTGTTATGAGATTGAGTATTTGGGACACTTGGTCAAGAATGGAGAAGTGAGGCCCACTCCAGAGAAGACAGATGCAGTGCTTAGATACCCTAAACCAATTAATACAAAGCAAGTACATAGCTTTATCGGATTAACTTCTTACTTTAGGAAGTACATACAAGGCTATGCAGTCATTGCTAAACCCCTTACGGATTTGCTGCGAAAAGATGTGAAATTTAAGTTTGGTAAAGAAGAGGAAATTGCTTTCAATACATTAAAGCAGAGTTTAGGAGTCAGTCCTGTCTTAAGAATCTACAATTCAAACCTACCATCAGAACTTCATACTGATGCCTCATGCATTGCTTACTCTGCTATACTGCTACAGTTGCACCCAGATGGTATGCATCCAGTATATTACATGAGTAGAAGAACTAGTGAAGCTGAGTCTAAGTATTCAAGTTATGAGCTGGAAGCTTTGGCTATAATTGAGGGAGTGAAAAAGTTCCGTCCTTATTTGTATGGTGTTCATTTCAAGATTGTCACCGATTGCCAGGCCTTTAAGTCAACCTTAGAAAAGAAAGAACTGTCTGCTAAAGTTGCACGCTGGGTACTATTTTTGGATCAATTTGACTATGAAGTCGAGCATCGGTCAGGGTCAAAAATGAGGCATGCCGATGCCCTCAGCAGGCATCCCTACTGTGCTATGGTAACCAACAGCTTACAAGATCAAATTAGGACTGCTCAGCAAAATGATGAAGGGTTAAAGGCCATATGTGAGCTATTAAAGAATGACTCGTATCTGGATTATTGGCTTGATAATGGGCTGCTGTATAAAGGCGACGAAAAGCTGCTTGTTATACCTAAGACTTTAGAAAGGGAGATTTTTAAACAGGTCCACAGCAATGGACATTTTGCCGTTAAGAAAATGAAGGAACTTATAATGAAAGATTATTACATAAAGGATCTAGAAAAGAAACTAGGAGAGTTTATCATTACTTGTATACCATGTTTACTGGCAACAAGAAAGGCAGGAAAGCAGGAAGGATATTTGAATCCATTAGAAAAGGAAAGTATTCCACTACACACACTTCACCTAGATCATATTGGTCCCTTAACAGAGACCAGGAAACAGTACAATTATATACTTACAATGGTGGACGCCTTCACCAAGTTTACCTGGATATTCCCTACCAAGAGTACCACCAGTAAAGAAACCCTGGACAAGTTAAAAATACATCAGCAACATTTTGGTAACCCAGTCAGGATCATTACCGACCGGGGAACTGCCTTCACCAGCAATGAGTTCAAAGAGTTTTGTCAGGAAGAAAATATTTTGCATATTTTCATAACCACTGGAGTACCTAGAGGAAATGGCCAAGTAGAGAGAATGCATAGAACCATTATATCAGTGTTAACAAAGTTGTGTGTAGAAAACCCATCAGCTTGGTACAAACATGTTAACCGTCTGCAGCGAGCTCTCAATAGTACTCATCAACGGAGCATAAATATTTCACCTTTTCAACTAATGATTGGCACCAAGATGAGATCAAAAGAAGACATAGAAATAATACAATTATTGAAACAGGAGGAAGTAGATCACTTTGATAAAAATAGGGAAGAGTTAAGGATTCAGGCAAAACAACAAATTCTTAAAGTACAGGAGGAAAATAAACGAAATTATAATCAAAATAGAAAACCAAGTTCTAAATATGAAGAAGGGGATCTTGTTGCCATTAAAAGAACCCAGTTTGGGGCAGGTCTTAAATTGAAGCCTAAGTATCTTGGTCCCTATAGAGTCGTTAAAGTTAAACGTAATGATCGCTATGAAGTGGAAAAAGTGGATCCTAACATAGAGGGATCTAATAAAACTGCTAGTTCAGCCGACCAAATGAAAAGGTGGCCCGGCCCAAGCCTGGACTGACAAACCAGGTGAGTCATCATCTCTTGATCTCCATCATTTAGGTTGGTGAGACTGTCGATTCGTGGATGTATTCACTACTGTAACTGTCTATGTTTAATGTTAAAATTTATTGTTAAAATGATGTTATTAGAATGTCTAGGGTCAGACATTGTAGCAGGATGGCCGAATGTGGGAATGTCAGGTGTGAGAGCGAGAGTATGGAACGTTAAGAGTGACAGAGAGAGCATGATAGGGATGTATGTAAGTGCAAGCGAGAGAGAGGGAAGCGGGGGATAATGGCGGCACGACTGATTCTCATGTAACGTTCTCTGATTCAAAGTTTAAATAAATTATTCAAGTGTGTGATTTATTGTTATTTACAACAACCAACATCCCACATATATATATAAAATATATATAAAATACATAAACATTATCTTAAACAAATAGAAGAAATACTTATTATAAAATATGTTATACGATACTATAATGATACACAATTTAATGATACAAATTTATTTAATATAATATAATTATAGTTTATAATTAATTTGACAAAGAGCGCCTTCATCCTCTCTCCTATTAAAAATATCTTTGCTGTGCCCGACAGGGTCCATAATTGATCCAATGTTTAACATACCTACCAACTAATGTACACATTATGGAATGCAATAAAGTATTGAGTATTGAGTATTGAGTATATATTATGTTAAATGATTTGAATTCTTTATCAAAGTGCAGATCCGTAAGTAATCAGCAGTTGAAAAGTAATTGGCCCTATATTGGCCCTTTATATATCGTTATTATTTAGTACACGGTCACACGTTGCTTTCGGTCATAATTATATCATTATTTTCTGAACCTTCCAGGAAAACCACATTAAAACATACTACCTACTAAGCTTCAAAAAGCCCTTACAAAAAACCTTTTGAGCAATCGCTTTCTCTAAACAAAGTCTTACTCTTTAACCTTAACAATTGCGTAACATATTTCACATGTAATAATACCTAATATTGAAACACTTCATAAGTTAACAGAGAAAAGTAAATAAATTATATTGTTAACATGTTGAAGACATGCCGGTCAGAACATCGTGCTTTCACTGACACTAAGACCGCCCATTCACTACACGACATTCGATTTACGTAACAATAAAATCGCATGCTTTATCATCAACATTTGACACCTCAAACGAACAGTCAATTTAGCAATTTCACGTTTTTTGGAAATGTTTTAATGTTTTATTGTGAATCAAATGTCTGTATCAAATAATGACATACCTCTTTTTTGACAGATATTCTCGAAATGTTAGAAATAATTTACTTTTATGTTTTGTGAGCCGGCCATAGTGATCATGCTGATAAAACAATTACGACTATAACTAATCGCTTTTAATCAATATTAAATTGCTTATATCATTATGCATAAGAGTTCAACAACATTTTTAGTATAGCCAATTATAATTTATATTATACAAATAAACACGAAGAAAATATATTAATATAATTATTTATTACATTTGAGTTTATATAATCACCTAATAAATATAATATTTTATCGCCTTTAAACTTACAATATTAGGTTTAAATATCATAAAATATTCTATACTTAAACCAAACTTAGTTTAACTACTTAAGTAGTAACCCGCAGTGATTTTTGTATACACATGTATAAAAACGGTATTTTAATGGTGGTACTCGACAATTAAAAGCATTATGAATGTGTACTTTAACATTGTAAGTAGATACATACTGAGAGAGGGGTCAGATCTCATCGATAAGTTCAACATAAGATTATGTCACTTAAGATACTCTGCAATTAGTTTTATTAAGTGAAAGTTGTAATTTATTGTAGAAATTATTATTATTATCTTTTGGCTTTTGATCGTGTGTGGGTGTTATGTTATTACATTTACCGTATGTTAGGAGAATTTGATAAGAGGGAATTCTCAAAGGCCATCAATTAGACTAATTCTAACTGCTCCTTAAGACTGAGGAGGTAAGATTTATAGAGCACCATTAGCTACACTGACACATCATCACTACATAGTATAAAACAAAGTCGCTTTCTCTGTCCCTATGTCCCTTTGTATGCTTAAATCTTTGAAACTACGCAACGGATTTTGATGCGGTTTTTTTTTAATAGATAGAGTTATTCAAGAGGAAGGTTTCTAAGTATAATACATACATATTTTAGTATAGAAAAGCCGAGAAACTACGCGGGCGAAGCCGTGGGCAGGAAGCTAGTACATTATAAAGAAGAGTTTCATCATCATAATTATTACCTCATTTACCTAATATCCCACTGCTGGGCAGAATCTTCTCTCAGAATGAGACGGGTTTAGCTATAGCACATCACGCTAGCCTACTGCAAGTGGGCAGACTTCACGCACCATCGAGAAAACCTCTCAGGCATGCAGGTTTCAGCCAGCAAGCCTTCGTATTGACTGATTGACGAATCAGTGATTATTTTTTTTTAAACATTGTTGTTTCCTATTGATAGTCCAGATCAGATCTAATAAAGAATTCCTTGCTAGAGCATGTTGAGTAAGTAGTATACGCGGAGGTATATCTTAAAACATTCGATATTAAAATCATTACTAATAATGGAATTTCTAATATATCTGCTTCTCGCATCAACATATAAAATAAGAAAGCCATTCCAAACGATATGTCGAGAGATCTAAATCATTCATTTACAAGTAATAACTCACCCGCACACAGAGAATGTATTTAATGGAGATTTCTAATATAAATGTTGAACGATGACAGGTAACGACAAATGATAGAGTAATGTGTATGTAATAAAGTGACTATTACTGTGTTAATGGTATACATTGCTTTTCAAAACCTGCTATTATAATTGTAAGTGGGTGAGCAGTGTTCATATCAATGGTAGAATATAGTGATTGGATAAATCATACTTATTTACTAAGTATAGTACGTGAAGTATGTCGTAGTAGTATGTTTATTAGTCCACTGCCTAGTCTTTCGCTTCTTCCACATTCATACATCTTTTCATACACACCAATACCCCAAAGTTCTATTAGGTATAAATCATTTGTGTAGTATACATTTACAAACATAAAAGAGGTAGATACTACATCATTATCGTATATCATCTATGTGACCTTACCCCATATTTGGGATAGGCGTGATATATTTCTCTGCCGTCATTACTTTTTTCTTGTGTAATCATCAATTATCATCTTGCACACAATAAGTACGAACTATATTTTTTTCAGTCTCCTTCTTCCCTATAACTCCTCATCTTATATGAAGAGTTAAAGTTGCGTCCTCTTAAAAAAAATATATCCCCTCAGAAAATGAGCTGTCAAAAAATAGTCTCTTATCCAGAGCTTAGGAGCGATCATTAGATAAAACAGAGTAAGCTAGATAGCAACTGTATCGTTTGATCTAGGTGAGGAGACGCCTGCGTGGGCGCAGCGTGCGTTCCCAAAACCTATGGTTGCCAGGAGGAATATTAATCTAATTAATTTTATGTAATGATTTGGGCGCAGCTGTACTCCTGGATTGACACTTTAAAAGTAAGTGCGGGTAAGTTAATGAAATTAAATGAAATAGTTTATGATAAAAACAATGATTGAGTGATGGCAACCGAATTATAATAATATCACGGTAAAATAGTAGGGTTCTACCACACTTAAAGCAAACAGGACCAAATTGAAGCTTAATGTTAATGAGTCCTACTCGGTTTTAAAATCAAAGTACGAGACAGCATATTAGAGGAAGGGATACGGGATTGATAACAACAGACTACCAAAAAACGAGAGAATATGGCAGATTTCATAGGAATAACAGGAAAAATAACGACCTTAGGATTGAAAGAGAAAGAATGAGATATCCATACTAATCCATACTAAATATTGGTATGGATGTATGGACCAATGCCAAAATAACTGTCTTACTGATTATTTGTTTGCTATGTTTTCACGGCTTAATTGCTGAACCAATTTTGAATATTGGTATATAGCTAGACTGAACAAATCCTTTGTAATCCCAATAAAAAACTGTCTTTGGTCAAAAGCTTATTTAAGGAAAAGGAAGGGGAAGAAGACCACTCCGGCGCTCTACTCTGACCGTGCGAAACGCAATAGTATGCATAATGCTACTTGACGAAATTAGTTTCCAGTTGCCAAATATGTGAAAACCTTTTTTTTTCTAGAATAAATACTAAACATTTCGGCCCCACATTGGCAAACTGGCATCTGACGTCTATCTGGCAGCCCTGAAAACACATAGATATGTGTAATTGGCGTCGGTGTCCTTCTGATATTTATGTGATATGCGGCGATAAGCGCGATTTGTGGCCCCAGCCCCGGCAGGATTGCTTGTGTATGTAATGGCCATGCACGCGGCCCCGCAGACGCCTGTGATAACCCTGGTGGGGGCCGGACATAAAGTTATGTAATTATTTAATACTACCCGGGAAGTATTAGGGTTTTTTTATGGAATGACGAGGGGGCGAGCTGCTTGTCTTGGTAAGTAGTCATCGCCGCCCATGGAACATCTGCAAAACCAAAGGAGTTGCAGATGCATTGAAGGAGAAGGAAGGAGAAAAGGAGATGGAAGGGGACTGAGGGAGGAATTGCGCCTCCAGCATTCCACACAGAAACCCCACGAAACGTAACACTATGCATACTGCAACTTGACGTCGATATTCTGTGGGAGGGTAGTACTTCCCCGGTCTTGCCGACTCATTCATACTGCCATAGGTACTTTGGAGATGAATCATATGGTATCTATTTTCTCCGTTATCATTCACGTATTAATGTCCGACTATGGAAGATAGGTACTTAAAGTTAGTCCAAAAATATTTCCTACCAAGATACTTAACGTTGCCAAATTAACATTATTTATACACCCCTTTTGAAAAATCTTGGGCTATATTGGAAGCCAAATCTCTAAAAGATGAGTTACCTACCTTAGTATCTACTCACAGATTAATATTACACATTAAGCCCATTCATGGTGATTTTATTATTTTTACGTAACAAGCAATCCATATGAATAAGTTGTAAATTTATTTTAGTAAAAATGATCAATCTCATTTATGCAAGTATGTGCTTCTCATTACCACAAACATTTATTTCCTAGAACCAACTCATTACATAACATATTTAATAGGCTCAATTAAGAATATATATTTAACGTAATATTAAAAACAAACAGTAATTAAAAGAAAACGGATTAAGTCTTAAAATGACGTAACAATCTACACTGATTCTAATTACATAAGTAATTATAATTATACATATATTATGACGAGATCTCCCATAAGTCATTATGTATTTGTTATGTACTTGGGGCCGTAGACTCATAGTAAGTTATTTGATTTGTCCGTGTGTGAAGAATGAATTCAAGTGTACAAACAATACCACGTGTAATTAAATATACGTTTTTAAATTTCACAGCGTGATCAATCCCAGGGCTGCTACTTATTAGATTTGAAGTGGAAATAAATAACTATGTTACATACATACCATCACGCCTGTATTCTTCGAAGGGTTAGGCAGAGGTGCACTAATGTACACCCACATTTCACCGGTATGTTTAGGTCCCATGTAATTGGGGCGAACCTATTGCCATTAACCGGGCACAAATCCTTCAAAAAGCTGCTATTGAGAATTTCATAGAAAAAATCAATAACACTTTGTTTGACCTGGAAATCGAACCCACGACCTCTAGCGTAGCAGTCGCGCTTCGGACCACTAGACTAATGAGGCATACAATAACTATGTTATATTATACAATTTTGGTTCTTAGAAGAACGGCTAAGAATATAAGACTACATACAAAAAGTTACTTTATCAAACAGTTTACTATGATTCACCATGCGTATGTATTATGTATGTATGAGAGCGGTGGTGGCCCAGTTATAACAGCTGCAACTTACGAATCGATCGTAGGTTCGAACCCAAACAGTGGCTTTACTTTGTGTACATTATTTCATCACCACTGCTCCCAAGACGGTGATGGAACACCGACATGTTCTAGAAACGGCAGTGTAGTGTGAGTGTACAATAGTACACCTCTGCCTAACCCTTCAGGGAAATCAGTCGTGATGTGTGTATGTTATGCAAACAAAGTCCGAAAACCAATACTGAAGAGTGACGCGTAATTTACATAAGCTTTCTTTTTTAGCGCGTAATACACACCATTAGCAAATTTGCCCCGGGGTATAGCTGATTATACCCCGCAGCTAAGTTCATTAGTTTCTTAAACAGAAGTCAGAACTCGGGTCTGTGACCTCAACATCAATCCCATAAGTTGATCTCGTGACTGATGAAACAAAAATGATGAGTCATGCAACTTGAATCATTATGCGTATCATTAAGCAAGCAAGAATCAGATTGGTTCTTCCAATTCAACAGGTACAACGTCAAATTTAACCTAAGGAATGGTGAAGACCACAACTTAGCTACCTAAGTTTTCAGCCATATTATTAAAACAACCCATCACACATCCATGACGGAGAAGTGTTAGGTAAGAGTGGCCTAATGTACCCCCATAGGTCGTCGTGCTGTTTTTCAGTAGTACTTATGCCTTAGATCAGATGAAGTTAGTAGGAGGCGAAAAACCGGGAAATTTGCGGCCGGTTTTGCGACCATTGAGCTAATAAAATAAAAAATTAACCATAAGATACACCTACTTAATGGGACGTACCTACGATGACTACAAACAAGATAAATGTTTAAGGTAATTTAAACCACTTAAACGTTCTAGCATCCAACCCTACCATCATCTGGATCCTTGGCTGTAGATCGGCCACTGTGGCAGCAGGTTGCAAAACAATCGGCTAATTGTGGCAATTGTTAGCCGGCCCAAGGTGAGGCTCAGCCATTTCTCGACTGCCGTGGGAGAATTTGGCAGGGGGCTGGGAGCAAGCCATAGCATGAAGGCGATTTATGAACACAATAGATAAGATGCCACATCTATAATTGCTGTCACTTCGCTATCAACTATTTCAGTTAACAAACTCAACTTATTTACTATACAACTATGCATAGGTCTCGATTCAAAATCAGATGAGTTAGGGGCCACTACCGCTCTAGCTAATCGCAGATTAACAGACGCGGTCGAGAAGCGTTGATATAATTAAAAAAATAATCTTTATCATTATCAATCCATTACATTGTCCCACTGCTGGGCACGGGTCTCTTCTCAGAAGGAGAGAGAATAGACAATACTATATAACCGTCCACCACGCTAACTACTGCGATTTGGCAGACTTCACACGCCTTCAAGAAATAATGCGCGTGATAATTAAGTAATAATACGCACATGACTTCAGTCTGATGAAAAGTCAGTGAAATTAAGTCAGATGAAAAGTCAGTGCTATGTGCCTTAGATTCGAACTTGAGACGTTTGACTTGGCAGTCCAAGAGCCCTAGGCTATCACGAGCACTCTGACAACTTCTCACAAAATAAACTTACTGCATTGAAAATCAGTCGATATTATAATCGCCCATCCCCTATACCTTACACCAGTTACAACTTACGCAAGTGCGCGGGCGCACGCGATACCGCGCATGCGCCGGTCAACGAGCACCCACCACCGACCGCTGAGACCGCTAACAATTACCTACCATGCTCGAATATTGAACCTGTGATTTATTGCACACTTATTGTAAGAGATATCGTGAATATTATTATAGTGGTCAACTATATTTTGTGCTTTGAATCAATTTAACCATGGTTACGGCACAGAATAGATATGAATTATTCTGTGCTTAGGGTATGTAATTGTATTTTGTGTTTATATAACAGTAGCTCATAGCATAATTTAAGCTTTAGCCATTATTGTTATCCTGTCATTGTTAGGCAAAGCTTTGGCGATTTATTTATTTATTTGAATAGGTACACCGCTTAACCAGAATTGGTACTTAACCAGAGAGACGCAGGTTCAAACCCTGCCTGAGATCGAATTTTTCTTTCACTAGAAATTTTCTTTAATTAGAAAATTCATTTCTTTGTGAACATTTCGCAATATTTAATGCTAAAAAATATCAGATCATGTACTTCTGATCATTTTTTACATCAAATTCTGATGGTTATAAAAAATATAAAGAAACGAACAATTAACGTTAACTTTACCTTATCTGAGACGACCACACAATATCTTTTTACACTTATGGTAAGAACCGAAGAATTTAAGACCCAATCTTTTATGTTATAAGTTTAGTTTTCCTATGTTTTCGTAACCCGAATGTTGATAAGAAACACATACCGAGGAGAAATCTATGTAATTAAGTTTGGCTTTACTACTAGAACGATTTCCTCCGACAAAGACCTATCAATAACATACGAAGTCTTCAAAACTGCAAATAAGAATAATTATTATGTGTTCAGATACATAAATATGGACAAAGAAAGTGAATGACGTGAGAACCTCACAAACTGACTTCAATTGATTATACACCTTCCAACGAATAGTAAATAAACTGTTATATAACCTTACCTATCACTTAAACCTTGTTGTTTACAATACTATTGAAATTTCACGACAAATACAGATACTCGAAACATTTGCTAGCATTATGTAATTCACATATTTATCGACGTACGAGTAATTTAATTAGGATATACGTGACAAAAAGAGAAAGATGTAATTTTCTCTCAAGCTTGAGAACTGTCGCATGATGATCCACCTTACATTTTCACAGTTATGCATGATTTGTTAATATTTATAAGAAATATGATTCGACTGCCTCGTTGTTCTAGTGGTCCCAATCGCGACTGATCCCCAGGTCGAGCAAAGTGTTATTGGGTTTTTCTATGAAATTCCCAGTAGCAGCTCGGAGTCTGGATTTGTGCCCGGTCAATGGCAATAGGCTCGCCCCCTATTACATGGGACCTAAACATACCGGCGAAATGTGGGTGTACATTAGTACACCTCTGCCTAACCCTTCGGGGAATACAGGCGTGATGGTATGTTATGGTATGTTAATATGATTCTAGATTCCATTCCATCAGCATCCCTTCTAGAAATAGCCTTCTCTCATGGGTTATTAGATTGATTCTGTAACACTTTCAGGTTTGTGTAGACACGAGTGACTGGTGTATATTTATGGACTCGTAATGTGCTTATAATTGTCAATAGATAATTTATGTAAGGGGAATTTTGATAAAAACGCATAATGTAACTATTACAGGGATCCTATTCGGCATAATATTAAACATTATAGAGATCGTACAATTGAATATGAATGTGGAGGGATGGAGGGGTAGACCGAGACCAAAGAAAAGATTTATGGATTGTGTGAAGACAGATATGATGGAAAAGGGATTGAATGATGAGATGACGACTAACAGGGATAAATGGAAGAAAAGAACAGGCTGCGCCGACCACAAATAAAATAGAAAAAGGGCAGGAAGATGATGATGATAGAGACACTACAATTGCCCGCAAATGTCAAATCTTAATGAGATGAGGTTTCACTTTTGGGTGTAATCAAGACTGTCAACAAAGACTTAACAGAGCGCTTCACCTGCAATGTAATAGCAAAACAAATGCCGTGAGAGTACATTCTTGCGCCTCGCATCATTAATTGCCCCGCCCTTACGTCACTTTGTCGTCTGTAGTTCGAAAGCTAGCTATCAGGGTGCATTGTTACGCATATTCCGTTGCCAGTGAGAAAAACACATGTGCAACTATTATTTCATAATCGCCTAACGTGAACTAACAGTTTTTGTTAGTAGGAAAAGTCGCACGATTTGCATGCAACTTGATGTGTTCAGGATGTAATTATGGTTACAATAAAACTATAAATATAGTGAGTAAGCTTGTTTTGTTGTGAAACGGGAGGGAAATTAAAATGGGGTTATTATCAGTTAAATTGTCAATAGCGCGTAAGTAGGGACAGATTAGCGTCAGGACAACACCTATAGATTATACTTAGACATGAATTTATAAAATAAACAAGAACATTGAATTTTTAAGGTATAGTTGAGGAGGTTTATGAGGTCCAGAAGGTATATAGGCTGTTAATAAAGGAAGTTATCGTAATGTTCCCAATATCTATCTATCTATATAATATATAATAATATATCTTTCTCCGACATAAAATAATGACGTATCGTAAAATAGAAGTTAGTGCAAGGAAATTGGTAGTTCCAAATAGCAGCGTGCAAGCATTTTGGATAGAAACTGCCGAGAATCCAGACCAAGATTAGCACGCACTCGACATGTCTTTCACGAGAGTGTAGAATTTGGTGAAATGCACACGAAATACACACATACCTACACAATATTTTATTGACACTAAATCTAAAATTCGATTAATAGTGTATGCATCACCAACATGATACATTTTTTAATGGGCATGTAAGCCGAGTTGATTAAAATAACCTATTATACATACATACATACATACATATACACTAACGCCTTTTACCCATAGGGGTAGGCAGAATCTACAGAACGCCATTGCTACGAATACTTCTTTGGCTTCGTCAACATTGATGCATCTTGTCATACACAAGCGCCGGCTGCGGGTACTACGCACTTGAACTTTCTGAAGAACCTAACGTACGTACCTATTTCAAGGGCGTACCCTCCCGTCGTAACCTATGAAACCATTATCTCAACATGCTCATCACCCCTACTTATGGAGGCTAAATATAGGGTGTGACGATTGCAGGACTATGGCTCTTTTGGCTGGTTGAAGAAAACCTGACAACCTTAGGACTACGATGGGCTAAAGCTATGAATACAATACTACTTCGGTAAAAAATATTGAGTGATATACTTAGTAATCATAGCACACCTCATTTAAAAACGGATAAACCAGCTGTTTCTCGTCGATTTCCTCTGCAAATCTAATGTAACGTTCAAGCGCATATTAAGCTACATACAGTAGACAATTCTAAGACATTAAACACCTCACGATTATCATAATGTTCTTCACACGAATCAGTTACAAAACCTAGATTTATAGATCGTATAGAACAGACTGGATTGAGGTTACGTCAGCGTCGTGGCGCCGCGGCCTACGATCAGGTTGGCGTCAAATATTAAAAAAAAAAAAAAAAAAAGCTTACTAGCAATGTGGGTCACATATTACTAGTATTCTTGTTAACCCCTCGTGCTAAGCTAAATGCTTGTCTTACGAGTGGGTTCACGTCGGTAGTGCAATTGGTGGGGTTCGAACCGGCAACCATATGATTGCAAGTCCGACGCCCTAGCCATTAGGCTACCGACGCTTCTTTAGACAGACGGACCGCATTTCAACTGCAATCCAACTGCAAATTGCATTTCAGTTCAATTGCAGTCGGCGTGCAATCGTGTGAACTGTGACTGCACATTTGGTTTGCAGTTCTATTGCAGCCGTGTCAACTGCATTCAAACTGCATCCGAACTGCAATTTGCAGTTGGATTGCAGTTGAAATGCGGTCCGTCTGTCTAGAGCCTAATAGTTCGACCGATGGCATTGACTTTTGGATGGTTATGGCCCTACTGTAATGTGTGTATGCTGTCAGCACGTCACTCATATATAAGCAAGCATTGCCCCGCGGTTTCACCCGCTCTGCCCCGCTCCTCAATAACTGGAAAAATATTTTTGAAATCTGATGGCCGTCATGACTGATGACATTTATTCAACTGTAGTGTCAATTACCTAAAACACATAGATAGCAACAACTTGTAGTCTAATCTTCACTCGCTTTAATGTACTTACTTAATTTTGAGTTTTTTTATATAACTTTGATAGTACCTAATTCACTGCTTTCTCACTGCGTTATTTTTAATACAATAAGAAAACTGGTAAAATAAAAAAGTACTATCTGCTAAGATAATGATTTTTAAGCAAAAGCTTAGTACTCAATTGTGAATTAGTTATTGTTGATATCGCAATTTCTACTACCATGTACCTACCTAGAATGTGTAGCGAACAAATTGCTAAAAAACAAAAAAAAATGTATTTGTCGCCAAAGGCTAAATGACCAGCCTTAAATGAAGAAAATATAACTAGAAAGCCCGGAATTAATGCAAAAACTATATTATATATGTATAGGTAAACTATAACATTGGTTTCGTAAATTAAAACTAGTATTTATGAGCATTTTATCAATCGTTCGTGTGTAGCGCATTCCTAAGCAAGCTGATGTCAGCAACATAAAGTGATGTGCTTCGACAACACATCCATCGGCACGTTTCTGTCGTCAACCCAATGCACTGACACAGTGACTATTCACGTTGTGTTATCTTTATTAAAACATTATTAGTATTTTAACTTAGCGTTGATTGCCTCATTAGTGGGAATGCTACACTAGAGTTCTTAAATTCCCAGGTCGAGCAGTGTTATTGTGTTTTTCTATGAAATTATCAGTAGCAGTTTGGACTTTTTATATGTCCCCGGTGAATGACAATAGGCTCGCTTAAATCATATCGGCGAACTGTACACAGAGGTGTATTGAATGTACACTCTGCCTTAACCTTCAAGGAACACATGCGTGATATTATATAATATGTTACTTTGACAGCGTTGATTGTCTCATTAGTCTTGTATGAGTAAGCGTGACTTCTACGTTAGAGATCCTAAGTTTGATTCCCAGGTCCAGCTGTGTTATTGGGCTTTCCTATAAAAATCTCCATACATAACATCTCGAAATTTGGATTTGTGCGCGGTTAATGGTAATAATTTCGACTTTTAGTAAATGGGGCATAATACTACAAGGTGAACTGTGGGTTTATATCCCTGTGTTCATAGTACATAGGGCGCAGTGATAGCCTTGGGATATGACCATTGGACTGCCAAGTCAAAGGTCTCGAGTTCGAATCCAAGGCACGCACCTCTGTCTTTTCGAAGTCATGTGCGTATTAATAATTAATTATCACGCGCTTAAACGGTGAAGGAAAACAACGTGAGGAAACCTGCATGCCTAAGAGATTTTCTTGTCGGCATGTGAAGTCTGCCAACCCGCAGTAGGCTAGCGTGGTGGACTATAGCTTAATCCCTCTCATTCTGAGAGGAGACCCGTGCCCAGCAGTGGGACAATGTAGTGGGTTGATGATGATAGTACATCTCTGCTTTGCTTATGCTTTGGAAGAGTACTTACTCCATGCCCAGTTCGGGTTCGCAGATGTCACATGTCTTCTAATTTTTGGATCTACCTAAGCCATGCCAGTTTCCTTACGATGTTTTCCTTCATCGTTTTGGGAGCATAGGTGATAAATAATTTAGGTACACAAAGTAAAGAGCCTGTCTGGGTAAGAACCTACGACCTACAGCTCATAAGTTACCACTGGGCCACCACCGCTCTCCTATGTCGGAGACGGTATGTTACCACTGGGCCACCACCGCGACGGAATGTTTATTTAAGAAGATTTGTACAATTTACGTAAAATAAAATAGGCACCCGAAACTAAATGTTTTCAATGCAAAACGTTCATATACTACAACAGTAACAGCGGGCCTCATCATAGTAACCATTACGTTATGCGCATAACGGAGTAAAGATTAGCACTAACCGAATCAAATCGCTGAACATGAATGCTCGGTACATCTCGATTCTCGGCTAATCGAGATGTATCGGCGCTTCTCGCCCCGGGCGGTGATACAATAACGGAACCGATAGCCCGATAGTTCATTTGAACTGTGTCAGTTGATGACGATGCGCCCGCGACGGCGACCCACTGCGCGGGCGCTGCTGCGCGTGTCAAACTTGTGACTGATTGTAAACTAGTTGAACTTAGACTTGAAAAAGTACTTGCTAGTTTGTTGAAAAGAGAGGCATTAAAAATATTTTTTTAAATAAGTCATCTTGAAGGCGATCTTTTGAAGTTTTGAACACACCTTCTCTTATTCAATTACCTGTCCCATTTATTGACACGAAACAATATTATAATGCTGTCATGGCAAAGTAAAAGTATTTACGTATAAACTTCAACTGGTCTGCCTCATTAGTCTAGTGGTCCTAAGCGCGACTGCTACGCTAGAGGTCCTGGGTTCGATCCCCAGGTCGAGCAAAGTGTTATTGGGTTTTTCTATGAAATTCTCAGTAGCAGCTCGGAGTCTGGATTTGTGCCCGGTTAATGGCAATAAGCTCGCCCCCTATTACATGGGACCTAAACATACCGGCGAAGTGTGGGTGAACATTAGTACACCTCTGCCTAACCCTTCGGGGAATTCAGGCGTGATTTTATTGTACTTCAACTGGTATTTTTTTGAATGTGTACAGCATTAGGTAAATAAACAATAATTGTACTAGTACAAGTGGTCGCTCGGAGGTTGAAATTCGATTGTAATATTTTTCTGGACTCTTTATGAACTTTATTTATGTCAAATCTTACACTCCTCCATCCGCGCAATGTGCTTGAAAGTGAGAACAAAGTTTTTTCTTCACGCAATATATCTATAGATGAATTTATTTGTACAGAGGACTACACATCAAGCCATACAAATCCAGTATAGGCTGGCCTCGCATTGTGCGGAAAGCGTTTACAATGCGAGGTCAGTCGATACTGGATTGTATAGCTCGATGTGTAGCCGTGTGTACATGGTAAATACGTAAATTATATTCTTATTTGACACTTACATCGAAGTAAAGATGGCGCTAGCCCTGACTCATCGCCTCTCATTCGGTCGTCGTAAATCCCAGTTTTACAAACTCTGTCTCACTAAGAACAGTTATTCGTCAGAGGCAGTGACAGTAGGTACACACCGCAGTTAGTGCAACGACGACCTGCGCGCGCGCCGACACCACAGTTACACGTGTTGCCCAACGAAAACGAATCTTGTTTGATAAGCACTCGTTAAGTTTGTGTACAAAACGACGAAAGTTATTTCGTTGACCACAAAAAATATGGAAACACTTTTTACTATCCATATTACTAAATTTTGTTATTTACCAATGTTTATGTTGTTGATATGCCTAAAAAAATGCTTCCCTAATTTTCGTAGAAATTAAAAATAGTCAAGAGAAGACCTTAAGAACTAAGAGGCTTATTTTTCATGGCATGGTTGCTTTCCTATGAGGAGACAGATAATCGCACATAGTCTCCTCTACTGCTATCAAATTCTACCTGTTTTGGAAAAAATACCATTACACCAATCGACAGTATAACCTGAACTGAAAAACAAGACTGTCTCATTACTCTACTGGTCGCAAGTACGACTGCTACGCTACAGGTCCTCGGTTTGATAATGATAATATTGGGAAATTCTCAATAGCAGCTCGGAGTTCGAATTTGTGTCGGATTAATGACAATAGATTCGCCCCCTATTGCCCCATACTAAATGGGACCTAAACATACCGGCGAACGGTGGGGATAAATTAGTACGTCTCTGCCTTCCCCTACAGGGAATAAAGGCACGATAGTATGATTTATGTGGCACAAAAAACAGAATTAATAATCCTTACATCCCAAATTGTTGCAATCATATTCCCACACGGCCTAACATACAAAGACAGCCATCACTCACACTATTGTACGAATCTCTGTAGTAATGGTTCATCTACTCCGGCGCATGTCAGACTATCATACAGTGATCGACTAATGTAACTGCGTGTCGTATTATGAAATTTAGCATGTCTTTTTGTGAGTGAGACAATTATATATATATATCTGAGGATTGTAGTGTAAGTTAGAAGCAGAAGCGGTAGCGATCTGTAGTGCTTGT
Source organism: Subacronicta megacephala (assembly GCA_958496365.1). NCBI lineage: Eukaryota > Metazoa > Arthropoda > Insecta > Lepidoptera > Noctuidae > Subacronicta > Subacronicta megacephala. Next base: position 17,090,491 of record OY292514.1, read on the forward strand.
CTGCGCATGCGGATTTAAGTTGTATACCATCATTGGTGAAAGCTTGCTTAGAAATTTATCATAAGCGTGTTTAATATATCAATGCTTCTATCAAGAGGCCATCTAATATTCAAGAATTAGACGAAGGATACAGGCAATTTATCGTAGATATTAATTAGATACCTATAAATTATCAGGATCAGAGGCTTACTAAAAACAAGGTTAACAGCCAATCTGTCTATGTTCTAGTCTAGTTTAGAAAAGCCTTTTATTTCATGCGTAATCAAAAAAACATGGAAAAGTGTTCAAGATAATATACAAAATATGGTAATTTAAGGTGCTAAATAGGTAACTTATTTAATGTGCTTTTTGCCCATAAGTATTTTTAGATGGCTAACTGCTAGTAAAAATCAGTTACTTCCCCGCTACCGCCTGTTACTTGGACCACAGACTAAGAGACCGCTAAACGCGCCTGTCGCACGCAACGCGTCGTGACTGAGAGTTCTCCAATTTAACAAAAACTGCTAAATGTGCGCATAGAGCCAGGAAGTCGCCCAGACAGACATGGTGTAAAGCTTTGATACTCGTAGCTAGGCTTTGTATCAATTAATGAATCTTGGTTTGATAGCAATGGCCATCTATAGATAATAGAATAGTCATAGTTAGTTCAATATTAAACTCTAATGTATTCCCCGAAGGGTTAGACGGAGGTTTACTAATGTATACTAACAGTTCACAGGTCTGTCAAGGTCCCATGTAATACGGGGCGATGTATACCTCAATGTATGTTTTCCAATTTTGGAACACATTACAAAACTTGTTCGTTTGACAATGTTTATTAATTTAGTTTGAGGATATCGACGCCAGACTACATCAGAATAATATTTATAAACGGTTACAGACCTAAAATATTATCAGAAGCAGAAGCCGATTTTTTCGATGAAGCAGTATTAAACAGATTGAGAAACTAGCCTTTACAAACCATCGAGAGTATAATATATATCATAATTGCCGACGAGCTAATATCAGCATTAACGTAACGCATTCCAACTACTCTTTTCATTGAAAATTTTAAAGTGATTGTCTAAGTATTTTACTAAAAGGTGTCCATGTCCAAATGCAGAAAATATCGGAAAATTATGACGAGAGAGATTTCAAAGAGCTAGGTAATAAATCTGACTTAAAACACACATATAATCTTACAAACTTTTACACCGCTGTATAATTTTATAATAGAAGTTTATAATAATAACTTGTACCTAATAGCTTTGTTGATTGCTGATCCACACTAAGATTTTCTGTAGGCTGTCCATCAGATATGCTGGGATTGTGTCGTCATTTGAGAACATCTCAGCATTGTAGCGATCCCTGCAATGGCTGCAATGGATGCAACGCTAGATGACAATCTTATGGAACAGTCGTCAAGACATGAAGAACGACATCTTTTGAGTAATTTTACATCATTAGGTACTGCGTTTTCTCATAAAATTTCCACGTTTAAGAACCCAGCACTTGTACAAGTTTTATTGGCACTTAAAATACCCAGACACAATCTATGTGATGGTCTTTTTACTGTCTCTTAACTAAAATTCAAATTGAAAAGCATTGAGTCGCCACCTTGTTGCGTTCCAGGACAATTCATTGAAGGAAATCCACAAGTTTCGTGTACATCTTAATCGGAGAAGATAAACAAACAAAATATTTATTATTTAAACATGAATTTATTTATTTATTGATCAAATATGCAATTTACTGTTAAAAATGTAGTTGATTTTCTGCCCATATTATGTCTTTTGATGCCCTTAATGCCACTAAGTACTACATAATAATATGTCATTTATATTAACGACTTTTTCAAGACTTGAGAAAAATAAAATAGCAAACTACCTTACAATCAAACTGTTATTTAATTTTAAAAAGCTTTTTCAAACCTATGGTTTCAACGCCTCATTATATAATTTATTCTTATCCTCAGTATATTATATCCCATAATCTAGAATTCGTACCTCAAAGTAGTTCAACAACTCCAAGCGAAAAATTCTCAATAGGTACAGCCAGATGATTCAATAAACGCAGACGATCCGAGAACATTCGACGTACAAAAGATTTACAATCCCTAATTACCAATTACGAATCAAATTATAGCAATTTTATACACTGTAATTATAATTCCGCATTTACAATGAATTGCTGCATAATCTCCAAGCATTTCCTATACATTTATACTTGGCTAATTATTAAACATAGCCTTAACATTCGCTTCTATAGCTACGGAAACTGTTTTGATTTAATTAAAATACGGAACATTAAAATCACGGAGAATTTTAGAAAAGCAAGTTACACGTACTTAGTAGGTACTACTGCATATTGTCCTATCAATACAAAGGAAGTATAATAATATGCACTTACGTTTTAACAACAAAACTTTCCATCGGGAAAATAATTTGTGTACAGAGGTTCCTGTCAAAGATTGCACGACCGATGAAAGTCCTTTAACTTTTGAATTAGGTAGGTATACAAGGGTAGGGTCTTAGGATTAAATTATACTTTGGGATTGCCAGCAGTTATTCTGTTACAAATCAGCCAAAAGAGCTGCTGAGAAAAGGCTTCCTTCCACATTCACTAGGACAGGTACGCGACCTGCATCCAACAACTCCCAGCGACCTTTACCGAGTCGTCTCGTTGGAAGTCGTCGTAAATCTCGTTGGAAGCTGTTACTTCTTTCTTTGACAAAAAGATTCGGCTTTCCAATAGTACCCGCAAGGATTACTTAAACTATAATATTGCCTCTTAAGATACAGGACTTCCTAGCTTAAGAGGCAGCGGTTTATGATATATAGATTTCTATCCAAACAATATTAAAATTCGACCTAGTCTGTCAACCACATGTTGTGTATCTTTGTGTAAGTTTGATACACAAATATTTTTTATTAATATAACCTTCCCACACAGAGTAACTCAATAGAAATCAAACTAATTCTAGCTCGATAAATTCCCGTTAGTATCCAATACATTTCTGATTTGTCTGCTGGTAGGTACTTCGAGGATTACTTCTAAGACAGCAATGCAATGCGTATCATATTTCTGTCCACATAACAACAATGCAGCCGGTAATTACCGCTGCACCACATATCACGGGTACCGAGAACTAACGTTACTCGTTACCCAACGCCTCGGTTTTTGTCGATACCAGCCGGTTCAGTGATGCAACGCACACCTGGTTAAATAATAACTGTTTCCATTACTCTGTAATTGTTTTCGTGTATTTCTGTTGGTGGGCAGAAATAGAATATGTTCATATAGGACTACATTTTTAGCTGGACTGGCCAAAATAACTTTGAGGACCTATCTGTTGAGTAGCTAAAAGGATTTCATTTACTTCTCTATGATGTGTGAAGTCCATGGTAGTCCAACCTATCAGAGCAGTGTTATAGTAAGTGCCTCGGACCCACTCTTCACTGACTTTGGATTAATTCCAAACAATGCTTCCGAAGGAGGCAGCAGAGCGGGATCGGGAGAGTGCTAATCCTGTTCGGAGGCGAAGGCGTCCAAGAGGGAACCGTCTTGGCGCCCAGCACAGATATGGCAAATTGATATATCCCCACCATCACATCACTGGCGGGGACAATAACAGAGGCGTGCCTTGAGAAGATTATGAGGACATAACGTCCCTAGTTAGTATTTTGCACAGGAGAGTTCCATTGGAGATCTCACCGTGTGGTTTTAGTCGGTATGAGTCTGACATAACCATGAGGATTTCCACACGGGCCAAAAAAAATGTAGTAACCCAGGCAAGCAATACTATAATATCTTAATCCCTTACTGCTTCTTACTTCCCAGTTCAGCACAAAAAGACAACATTTTATCTGACCTAGATATTTATAAAACGATTACTTTAACACGATGAAGTTTAAGATGGAAAGTTAGAAAAACCGTCACAAGAACACTTGATCAGCGTGAGAAATAAACTATTATATTTTTAATATAAAATTAATGACTTTTGAATGATTTCTTTTGGTATAATAGTGTTACTGTTGTGTTTGCTCCACATCGCAAGCTCATAGCGAATCACCCATTAAGTGTGACAGAAAATATGATGGTGACATGAATTTTAAACACTGAATTTTATACTTGGCGAGTCTTGAGAGAAAGGAATAGTTGAATTTATGATTTATCTATTGGCCGTCTAAGCGTAGACTTATGCAGGTACTATCACGGGGAGGGTTAGGAACAGGTATACTTATGATCACCCACAGTTCGCCGTTACCTTTGTTTTAAGTCATATGTAACTTGGATACATCAATACGCTCCCTACGTATTGCTAAATCCAAATTCCGACTTGCTACTAAATATTTACTGCCGGAAAAACGAAACTGAGACAGTTGCAGTATAGTACTTAAGTATACACTGTATATAGGGCAGAAGGGACATGGACGCGCAAACGTCATGAGAAGGTTACACCAAATGCCGTATATACAATCATGAAAGTAATTGACCTCGGTAATGATTGATTATAATATACTAATACTTATTTTTTAAACCTGAAAACTATGAACTGTACCCTAATTATTATTATACAATACATTATAGCTAGATGGATCAATTGCTTGACAAAAATAATAGTTGATTCGGACCGATAGTCTATTGAATCCAATCCAAAGTATAGAATGACCTCTCACCACCTACAACTACACAAAAACGAGTGCAACATGTGTCTGAGAAGTCATATTGTTTGCAACATGGCGGCTACAATGTCTATCATTGTTCCACGAGAAACTAAACACAAGAAACACGCGAAAATCTATTGTTTAAGTAGATTACATATTTTGCGTGGATATGGGAGCTGTGTTACATGTATTATATTTTTTACACTGTACGACTGTCGAATCGTTCTTAATGTAACAATTACATAATACTATACACAGCTACTTTTGTAACCTTACTTTAAAAATTTCACACGTGTAACAGGTATCGATAATTTGAATATAATTTTCATTTAATCGTGTTTTTATCGAGTCATCTGGTACAGGGCATTGACCCCAGAATCAACAGTGTATATGTTACTGTAAAAGCTCGAACTGCAGTAAATCCTAAGATATTCCAGTAAACCCTAAGATCTAACAATTCCTAATGGTAAATGTCCCAAAAGGTTTGCGATTCAAACTTTTACCACCATTCCGTTGGTAAATCTTAGGATTTACATTAATGGCACGGTAAATGTTGAAAAACAAAACATGTCATAACGTGCTCAGCGCATTGACTTGTAGCTTGCAGTGACTTGAAGCTGTTCATTACAGGCGTATAAAACGCTATGATATTTTGTCGTAAAAACGATGTCGAAGGCGAAGGGATCGGTTACTAAATTCAATATTCCTGTACTAGGAGAATTTAGGATACAAGAGCGAGCGTAGCGAGCTCGGAACTTGGGGCATCCCGACTCGGATAGGTTAGGTTAGAAGGGGATGGCGGGGTCTGCAGACCCCTTCGTGGTTATTTTTTTTGAAACCACTCAGAAGTAGGAGTTTTTTTCCTAAAACCAACATCTACCAGCTGACAGTGGTAAAACCTAGCATATACTGAATTCGAATGGTAAAAGCTGGAAAAAATCGTCGTATTTTCAGAAATACTTACATTTACCACCTCATGTCGGTAAATCCTAAGACTTACACTTAAATCTTAAGATTTACCGTAGTTCGAGCTTTTACAGTATCATATATAAGAGTATAATAATTTGTATCTAATGTCATTACTTTTGCGATTTTGATAGTGATTTTATAGTAAGGCGTCAACGCACGATTTCTGATACATATAACAAGTATGCCTATATTATTATTACCTGTGAATTAAAGTCAAAAGAGGCTGAAAAAATTGTACCAGTAATCCCCCAACCACAATGGATTATTGGTAAAAATTTTCTCACTGAACAATTCACTTGTCTGGTTTTTTGTGTATCAATCAGAATCAGGTATTATTATTCTATGTATTATTGGTCCGAACTATAAGTTAGTTAAGCTTGAGACAAGATTTTATATTTTGTTGTGAAGATAAAACCTGAAAAACAGATGAATTCTCGCATAATATTCGTTTTGATTGCGACAAAATAATCTTGCTCTTACTGCGCTGTCTTAAAAGCAATTGTCTGTAGGCTTGGCAAAGGAGATTTAAGAGGTAATTGTAGATAAGATAATTATTAATAAATATTGTTGTAAGTATTGCTACCATTGGCTGGCCTAAGAGCTTATGGCGCAATTTTAAACAAGTAGTAACGTAAAGGCTATAGCGATATTAAATATTCTAAAATCGGGACAAAAATAAATACCAGAGATGCTAGAGCGTCCATCATTTACCAAAACAATGGTAGGGAAGTAGAAGTTAAACATAGAAGTTCATTTTAATAATAAGGTAATTTGAGAAACGTCACAGATGTCAATCAACAGAGAAATCTTATTAGAATACTGGCTAACTCAGACAATCACTCCTTGTAAGAACAAAACATGTTCCATTAAATCCATTTATACCATCCATTCAATTCTTTCAGCGCAAGCTAGAAAAGTTGGAATGTTGAAAACGAACAATTTATGAGATTTGACGATGGTTGGCTAGCTATTGAGGTAAACAATGTAATCTTAAACTACCGCAAATATGAGAAAGGTTTTATTTATTTAATCTTTCAAGAGTGCACCGCTGAATTTAATCAGAATCTTCTGAAGGATATGAATTTTCTAGTGAAAAAACAAATCGTCTGGTGAAGGCGCAGGTTCACGCAGTTTCAAACTCTGCCTGAAGCCGAATTTTCCTTTCACAATAAAATTCATATCTTTGCTTTGCTTAGTGTTACTCTTACTACTTATAAGCAGCAGAATCTTCTGATTCTATTTTTTGGATCTTTTGGAGTTTAAAAGGCCCAAAGAATATTATGCCAATGCATTATCATCATCATACTCGTATACAGCTTCTCCCTTCTGCCATTGTTGTCGCTATGTATTCTGGTCTTTCCTGCCATTGCTATTAAGTTTGTAAGAGTTCCTAGGGATTTGGCCTAGCAGGCGTTGCACAGGAGGAGTTCTGGAGTGGTCTATTAAGAAGACACGGTACCCCCTTCCATATGCTGATGGTGGTTACCAGGTGGTTTAAGTGGATAAGAATACCACTGTCCGATAAAATCCCAAAAGACCGGTCGCCTTTCGAGGGTTGCCCCCCATAAGTTAAGTAGTTGCAGGAAATATTACCAATTAAATTCATTGCTACACGACATAATTTATACTACTACTCTCGCGCAACGTAATATTGGTATATTTTATTAATAATCGTTAGTATCGATATTCGGATTTACGTGATTTGTATGCTCATCCAAAACTTGCAAGTTCTAGTGTTGATAAAAATACTTTCTGCGTGTTTCAACATTAGTCCGATTTTAGTTGTAGTTTAATTTTTTCCCTATACGACACGCTATGTTGTGTAAATGTGTAAAACTGGTAATACGCACATACCACAATGTTGCGACAAATATTGAGTATTGCGACAAAATATCTGGTTCTTAGTATCCGCAGGGCAACTGCTTGTTACACCAGTGATATTGACTACGAAACTTGGTAGCTGCACAGCACTAATTGCCCAGATTATTTTATTGTTAAACCTAGCTATTAGTGTTCCTCCTTATAATAGGAGAGTCTAAGATAAACCCAAGTTTTAAAATATCTAGCACTATGTTTTTTTTTCTGATGTGGCTTAACCCGGAGTCAGTCTGGTCCGTACTCCACCTTTTGTTATGAAATGAAATAAGATTAAATTAAATGATATTTATTTCTGTAAATAGATTTTGTGAGACACTTTTACAAGTCGTTTTTTTACATTTTTTTAACTAGATGGCGCCGAATAATCCGGTATAAAGGGAATTTTGTTTTGTGGACTGCCTCATTAGTCTAGTGTTTCTAAGCGCGACTACGCTGCTAATACACCTCTGCCTAATCCATCCGAGGAATACTGACGTGATGGAATCTAAGTTTTTACTTAATTATGAAATAATATCAATTATTTTCATCCGCTGCCTGCTAGTTATTATCTTCGACCTCTTTACCGAAATCCTGAGAATAAAATAACTTATGTTTACTTGCATCGTCAGCAGAAGAGTTGCAAGATATGGTAACAGTTATGAATGAAGCATACAAGGTGAAGGGGCATGAAAATAAATGAATACTCGCAACCGGCGCATGTGTATGAAAAGATGTATGATGTGGAAGAAGCGAAAGAGATATGCAAGAGTCGAAGCAAGTTGCAGTCCATAGTTTCTGCCTACCCCTGTGGGAAAAGGCGTGCGTGTATGTGTGTACGTATGTATGTTTTATTTTTGGTTATCAAATAAATATTACATCTTCAAACGTTTGAATTCACTTATCAATTTATATTACTTAATCTGACCTTTTGTGGTCGGAAAAACCTTGGATCCACAGATTGACAGATTATAAAGTTATTATCTGTATAAGTTATTACTTTATAAATCTTCCAATCAAACCAAAAAACTTCTAAACTGTTTGAATTATTAAAAAAACTATATAATGTATAAGTTAGTATTATTATATTATTATTAACACTTCGTTACTTGAGTCCAGCTAAAGAAACCGTAAGCCCTCAACTCGGCACTTAGCACTGCTGACTTCCTGGGACAGTATGCATATACCTGCATGGGATACATGGATATACAATATACATACATGGATCGACTCAATTAACACAAACAATATCATAATTAACTAAGCAAATAAGACAACCTGTTCAAAAATTGATTGCAATCGGCGTTTTAGGAAGTTACGTCTCAAACAACGTGATGTTTTCTTTTGTTGTTGTAGAATGGAATAATTAGGTATAGCTTTGACGGAATTTGTTTGTTGTTTAGAATGTTAGGCAATTTATTTTGACTGCTTGAAATATTATGTCCTGTAAGCCATGCGTTGTACGCATAGAAGTGTAAATTGCACTAAAGTTTACATGAATTGAGGACAGAGAAATTATCAAATATAATTACCAGATCGCCAGAGAAATTACTGAGTATATGAGACCAAACAACTGAGGTGTTAAGATGACAACCTCTATAGGCTGAGGTTGCATCTCACCATCAGGCGGCCCGTATGTTTAGTTGTCATCTTATTACTACAAAAAGAAAACAATAATTAACTCATTAACCGCATTGTTAGTATGTTCCCCAGGGCATAGTATTACGTCGTATATTGAAATCCGACAGTAACTATTTTCCCACCGTCTTCTGTATTCTTACGGAAGTAGGCTAGTACCTTTACTAATGGGTTTTTAATATAAGACACAATGATCTAGTGTGTATACGTATATGACACTTACTGACATAAGCATTAAACTTGATATTATTCTCGGAGACTCCTAAAACAATGTTCCAACAAGGATTTTTCAGTTTCGTTCCAAAAGAAGAAAACGATAACGACTTATAAAATTACTGCGTAAATCAAAAACTATAAAAATGTTATAAGAAACATAAAATGTGTCTCTGAATTTCAGCTTTAGTCGCATTTAAATATTATGTATTTTACTTGAAGTTGTAATTGAACTGTAATATTATCTCTTGAGATATAAAAGTTTATACATATAAATAACAGATAGATGATAATATGAAATATCATTTAAGTGAAAACCATGAAGTCTTGTAATAAATTAACCAATATTTCGACGAAAATTCTTTTATTCAAGTATCAAGGTTAAAGTTTATGTATTTTAGTTAATTTTAATATTCAATGTAATTATCAGGCGTTATGTACATTATAATTCGTGTTGTTTTAGCTGCGGCCTGTGTCGATGGCGCAGTATATATTTTATGCCAATTTAATTAAATTTTTGGACTTTATAAGGTTTATTGGTAATTAATGAGAACATATATAGATATATACATATTGTTATCTTATTTGGGAACAAAAAAGGAAGAAGAAGCTGAAGGCTGGAACTAGTGTCTAAATGGAAGGAAGCAAGTTGGTGAAGTTTTGTCACATATATGGTAGGTATACTTATATAAACTTCAGAAATTGCTGAGGACACAGAAATTGCGCAACAAAACAAAAAAAAACTGAGAAATTATAAATTTTAAAAGAATATTTCATTCATATTTCTTAATATCTATTTTATTAAATATATAAAATATAGTGAGGCAATTATAATTTATTCTCTTGAACATCAGAATGAATCATAAAGAGAGAAAATGCTGCAAAGCTCAAAAGAGAATTTTCTACCATTTGAAACTACATAATTTTCTTTCTATTCAAGGGAAATCTTCAAGATCTTGGGGAACTCCTGGTCATTTAAACGCCAAACCATAGCCATAAAATGATTTTGAAGTTTATAAATTAGGCGAGCGTCATATGAGACATTAGCCCACATTCCTTATGTGCACAGGTGCGCTCGCAGGTTCGATCTCTACTGCGTGGCAGAGCAAATATTGTCGTTTGACAGATTTCCACACCCACGCGTATTACTAATACCCATGTCTTGCAAGATAATGTTCAGACAACATTAGCGATTGTTTTCTACAAGATTTATGTCTCTTATTTCTAACATCCCGCATTTTTTTTACTCTGAAGGTGTCTATGGCGTTTTATTGGGGGGAAAAGTTTCACATGGGAAAAGCTTCACTTCCTCTACTTCTTCTAAGAAAGTTAGGGACATTCAAATGTTTTTTCTGGGCTCTTTTTGAAGATGACATGCATATTATTATGTGAAATTTGAAGGAACTTCGAAATTTATTTTTGTGATACCTTGCACTTCACGGATGGAAAATGATTCGATTACGACGCCTACGAGGAGGTAGGTTTGCTATTAATGTGGAAGATCTTACTTGTAAAATTGAAAAATACTCATGTATGGCTTTTAAAATTGGAATACTTTCCAGGTATGAAAAAAGCCCATGTAAACTGGGAATCATCAAAATATTGTTTTGAACAACGCCCTCCACATCCACTCCTACATCATACAGGGATGTTGGAATTTCCTTATTAGGAAAGATTATTAAGATCATAAATTATCTTCCGAAATGATAAATTGATTGCAAAATATTTTGTAAACAACTTTTACCCATTAAAACTCGACCTTGTTGTTTCCGAATGCGGGTAGATACCGAATTGAACGCGCAAACTTCATGCGAAAATTGATCAACAATAAAGTGAACAGAAACTATCTGATGCAGAATAGACACGTCAAACAGCTATCTCTCGGGAAAGAATAAATTTATTTAGTTTGTATAATAAATGTCTGTTACCACTTATTTAACTAGGCTTTACGAGAATCTGCAAAAATAGAAAACAACAAAACGAGGCTACATTAATGCGATGAGAATAATTCAGAAAATGTATAAATCAACATATTTAAACACAATTAGAAAGTCAATAATACTTAATAACATACCGCAGAACAATCCCTGCAGCTTCAAAGAGGCCGAATCATTACAAATAGCACGCGAAATTGGAAACACTTACCTAAGATGATAACTGGTGACCAAGATATAGGCACTGGTTAACTAGAACCTCAAAGGCTTCAATATGTAGGAGCATTCACAGGCACAGTCACTTTGTCGTAAGTATATGTTCACACGCGTGTTTCACTCGCGTCGCGTGCGCAGGCTGACGGTAGGAACGTGTGCGCGTCGTTGGCAGTCGCGCCGTTATGTCGGATTGTCGGCACCGGCGCGCGCGCACCGTGGAAAGCGGTCGCGGTTTGATGCGCAAAGATTAAAACGTACTACTGTAGAACGGACTTACAAAAAAAATGTGATTGGATCCCGTTCCCGGATGTGATATTGATGATTTTATATTGTGTGACAAAAAGTAATGAAATTTCGCGAGATTAATTACGGGGATGTAATAAAATTGCATGGACTTCGCGCTTAAGGTCAATTTAACATTGATTATGAAAAGTAACTGATTGCATTTAGCCATAGACATCTCTTCTAGGTTAATGACCGAATGTAATTGTAGCAAAGTCACAGCTCTTTCGATTTTATTTTGATTTCAAAATCCAAAATTATAACATTTAAGTCCGTGATCGGAGCAAGTTTCTTTCAAGTAGACACCTATGCAATTTAACTTAAAGTCATGAATGTATAATATTTGTAGTTGTAAAGCTAGCTTGCATACAAAGTCTTATTTGTACCTGAAATCATAAGCAATATATATTTTGAATTAAATCCAATTCACTGTATCCAATCCATATTTGGTCATCAAAGAAGATCCTCAGGAACTTTCTAATGTGAATAATCAAAATATTAGGCTCAGCTAATAAGTACTTGTTAAACTATCTCCACGTTGGTATTTTGCCCACATTCGCATCTGCGCTGATCACTCTATGACGCTGCCAGTTATCAATGAAGATGGTAGATGTTATCTGGAAGCTGTCGATCGAGGGAAAGTGCACGGCACGACCATGCCCAGGGAACCCTAGGTTATGGTCGTAAGATTAATCTTCATATTAGAATAGTATAGACTCACAAGGTATATAGAATATATATTAGGAAGTCGATATTGACCAATTAATAGACCAGGGGCCGTATTACCACGTATTAATGCCATCATTTTTACGTTGTGAAAGAGGGACGCCACTATTTAACCTGTAGAGCGGCATCCCTCTCTCACAACCTAAAAAAGATGGCATTAATACGTGGTAATACGGCCCCAGATCAGAAGACAGGCAGAATCCTACTGTTAAGTTTATTAGCTTGACACTAGATGAAGAGCAAAAAGGTCCATCAGGTTTACATAGGTACTCAACCACATCCGTTAATAATAGACGGCTTCAATAAAGTGGGAAATGGAAAGGTTACAATAAAGTAAACAGCGCAAGATAGCTGCAAGATAGCTGTGGTTGGAATTCAGCTCAAAAGAATGCAACGCTCCGTTTATTTTCATAACTGTTCAAACACAATACTTATTAATTGATTTGCTTGGACAATGTGTGCACCGATCTTAAACAATAACTTCGCCTGACAATTGTAGAAAAAAAAGTCCAGAGTGAGCTTAAAGATAGTTTACCCAGAAAAGACGTCCTTACATAGAAGTAATATCACCATAATATTCCTACCGCTAAGGATACGGTTGCTGTTGTACAAGTCGTCCTGATATTATATTGAATCTACTCGTGATCATGGATGCCGTAAGGGTTCCGAAGCGTCGAGAACTAAATATTATCAATACAACGCGATAAAATCCGTGTAAGCGTTTTATTTCAATGTCTTATATTCATGTAAGTATCAAAAACATACTTACATATTGTCACGCCTGTTTCCCATGAGGGTAGGCAGAGACTATAGATTTCCACTTGCTATGATCCTGGCACCATCAAATCGTGAGTATCAAAAAGAAGACAATATTTACTGATATCGGGCTATGTAAAAGATCCAAAGACCTATAGTTGATCCAGAAAGAGTAATCCCTGGAAATCACCGCCCCTTACCACCACAATCATAATTATGGGGTCCCATGCTTCATCATACGCCATTTTGCACTAAGCGGTTCTTCCGGCTACGAGTAATTGATCCAGCACATTCTCGCTACTTTTAAAAGGTCAGTTACGCCTACATTCCTTTAGTATCTCGTTTGCGATCATTCGTGTAAATATCTGTTATTTCATATAGACCTGGAAAAGCAAGACCAGTACTGTATCAAATATATTGTATAGGTGCTTAAGTTTCCGAAAAAATGGACCAATATTTTTCCGATGACATTATTAGGAATTGAATTTTAGGATGTGTGTTATCCAAAACATTTAAAACACCTGATTGAATTCTGGCTGGATGGTTCCTATCCTTTTTTGACCTATTTATTTTATTTTGACCTTTAAATGTGGATATTTTAGCCCTAGACAGCTTAAACCCAAACTGCAAGCGAGTTGGCTAACTAGTAATTAAAAACTTAATGAAATCCTTTTAAAAGTAAGAAGTTTTACCTCTATCTATGAGAAAGTAAGTCACAACGTTAAACAAACTCCATATTTACAAACTATCACCCACCACACCACACCTATTTATCACCAAAACATAGTTGAACACAACTGAAGCTCATCATTATGCCTGCCGCGTTGACCCTGGCCTTGAACGTCGCGCAGCATACTAAACGAGGGGAAATGTCTCCAGATCCTGGCCGCCGCACGCATACATACATATGTGATCTCGCATCAAGGTCATAGAAACCAGTGGTTTAGGAGAAACTTTTGTAAGCATCAGGATGTCCGAGGAATTTGGAGAGATTTTTGCAAAAACTTTTATCAGATGCAGATGCGTTGTGGTGAGAGTGCAAGTCTAACAAGTAGATTAATGGATGATGTATATGCGGTAAACTGAAAGTTACCCAGAATAGGAAGAAAGTATTGAGTCATCAGGGTGTGGAGTGGATCAATTTAAATCTTCACGGATAGAAACAACACAGAGATTGCAAATAACATCATTTTGCCCGTCGGGTAGGACGAGTACTTTTTTCATGTGGTGGAAGTCAAGGTTAAAGACATTAATTTATTACTTAAATCTGTGTAGGGAACATATCGATGTTAAAATATTTACCATCAATTTTTTTTACATGTACAGGAAAGCTGTTATACGATACACTCATGTTGCTGTGATAGAATGTACTTTTGTAATCACTATCACTACATAATATTATAAAACAAAGTCCTTCGCCGCATCTGTCTGCCTGTCTGTTCGCGATAAACTCCAAAACGAGAGAAAGGTTCATATTTTGTATAATACCTACCTACATACTGAGACGTGGGCGGAAAGCTAGTAAATCCTATAATATAATTTGACATGTTTATATTAGGTCTTCATACATTATACATTACATGCGTCCTAATAAAGTGGCACCTGTAAGTGCACTGTGGCATATCTAATAAATAAAAAAATCATAGACGTAAACATAAAAATACAACAACAAAAAACAACGCACTACCGTCACCTTGCAGTATCGAAATATCTATTATCCATACTAGGAAAACAATCAATTAAAACCTATCTAGCCTTACGCCTTCGTATAAGATTACCTACAAAACCTGCCGTATCTAGATGTAAATAACATGTGAATCGCAATACGGAACAGATAAGCAACTATGTAGCACTACTTACTTCGTAAATACCATTCGATAATTATATTTAGGGTGGTGAAGTGCGTAGGACGCGATCCATTACCATACTCAGACCAAAATGTTCACTTTACATACTGCACTATGTAAATTGAAGTAAGTACCTAAGTATTATTAACTGGAAAAACTTGATAACTCTTAGATTCGTTCCTGATAGCATTTTCCAGAGCTAAGGCCATAATAGAAAGTCTTTAGCGAGTTTAGAGTTCCAAAATCCAACTTCGTTGGATTTTTTTCATAAATTCGATATCGACACATCGTGATAGCAGTTCCACAATTCCTATTTAGTTTTAGGCCGTTTTGTTACTGATTGTATAATAGTATTTGGGTTTTATAACCAACAAGATTGATGTTTTTGTAGGATTTTATAAACAAGTATAATCAGATTAAAAGTTCTCACATTATGTAACTGTAACTAGATTCTTAAAAAGTTTCCCACCAATTAAGAAAGCAGTAATAAATAAATTTAATCTCGTGATAAGTGCGCGTTACAGAGTCCCTTCATCTGTAGAATGTAATAAACTAAAGGATCATGCATTATAATCCCTTAAGTCTGAAAAAGTTTGTAAAGAAATATTCGATCCAAATGATCCAATACAAGGCAAGTTTTATAATAAAATCGATCTATATAAGTAATAAATAACCCCTCTACATAACTTGTTGCTTTTTTCAGGCAAATGTTATTATTCTAAACGAAGTTTAAAATCTATATCTTGATCATCTTCAAAAAAAACGAGTCAGGAATTTTGTCTAGGTTAATTAGCCCTGGATAATTAACCTAGGTAGTGTAAGGGGGTAAGATTCTCATCCCAGAGACCAGTCGCCTCTCGAAGGTCCGCTGTCCCTGGTACCAAAACGGATCCCTTTTATCTCACGATAACTATTCCAAAAATATTTCACACACACTTTGGTCCTCTATTTTGTATAGGTACCTACAGTTATTCTCTGCAATAACACAATTTTATTCGTCCATCCGCTCCATCCGTAAGGCTGTGTTAATTGGCATGGCACAAAAGTGATCGTTATTATAACATCGGCGCAAGAGTCGATTACGTCACCACAAACCGTTTCCGCGAGATATGCCGCCTGTAGGGCTGCTACTTGAACCGTTTTCAATGCACAGCCGATTGACCATCAAGTTTTTTAAGATTACTGCCACACGTGGATATCTGCAATACCAAAGGAATTGCAGATGCGTCGCCGAGCCTATTTAAGGCTAAAGCGTCAGGGTTGGGCAGGAAATTCAATTTTCGCAAATTATTCGGCTATAATATATTCTGTAACTTCATTGCAATTTCTACTGCCATGTACAGTCGCCATCAGATATATTGTGGCAGATAAGGTGACCAAATACTTCTGAACAATTTAAAATGTCAATTAGTTCCGTACACTACAAGGTACCATTAATATCTGAACATTCATTACTCCATTTATATCTAAGCAAACGCTTGTCAATAATTTCTATACATATATACAACCAAAAATATCTGAACACTTTACGTCACGTGTGTCTATTTTAGATACCGGTGGCAGTTCGATTGTGGTACGAAATTGAGCCCGACACAAAGTTAGCGCCATGTCAATGTGAAACCAGGCGGCATGTGTGGATGCACTTTTTATTTAATATCTGAGTAGTTGAAGAAAAATTGCAGGAGGAAGTGCCTTGCAACTTCACTATAAATACAATTTTAAATAGAGACTCTTTGGTAACTCAGGCAGTTTATAATATTTTGTAGTTTTCAGTCTTGTCATTACTGTCATGTTAAGTATGTCATGGGACTTAAATCAGACAATCTCAACGTGACACTGGCAGAATAGCCGCAATCGGCTCAAAAAAAAGCAACGAACGTATTAAGGGTATTGGATTAAAATTTCTATTGCTCAGATCAAATAAAAAGTTAAGATGGAACTTTGCGAACAAAGAAGTGGGGCCGGCTAAAACTACGCCTTGCCGTGTACAACACAAAATTACATGCACACATGTATGAACGAATTCAATGAATAAGGAACTTTTTGAAAATACTTTTCTTCCAACTGCTAAAGTATTTTATCAAGATGAACAAATAACATTCATTCAAGACAACAGCTCAGTGCACAATGCTCGTACTGTACAAGAGTGGATTAATGAACAGAGAGAGCTTACTTTAATCAAACTACCGCCAAAAAGTCCAGACCTCAATCCCATTGAAAACTTATGGGGTAAAATGGTGGAAGAGTGGGATGGAAATCAATGTCGAACAAAGGAAGCATTAAGACGACATGCAAATAACGTTTGGGAAACTTTCAGAGGAAGACATTTTTGCGAGAAGATTGTTGGTTCCATGCGAAAACGGTTACACGACGTATTAAATGCAGAAGGTCACACAAAATACTAATCTTTAATTTATGTTGTCACAAATAAAAATATATTCACAATAATTTTTATTTTCATTACAAAACCTAAATCTATTTCCTTCGATAGTTCGACATTAACATTATCAGTTGTATCCTATACAAATGATTTTGTATACAATTTTTATTCCATTTTCATCGTCGTTATACCACAGATAGTGTAATAGTGTTTGGTTCGTACATCGGTGTACATCATCTTAAATACAAACAGTAACAAATAAGCAAGTGTTGTCTGCGTGGATACCCTTGACGTTATAAGTGTTCAGATATTTTTGGTAAGTTATATGGTTAAAAGATATTGACAAGCGTTTGCTCAGATATTAATGGAGTAATGAATGTTCAGATATTAATGGTACCTTGTAGTGTATGGAACTTATTGATATTTTAAATTGTTCAGAAGTATTTGGTCACCATAACCCGTCTCATCTGCCACAATATATCTGACGGCGACTGTACCTAGAATGTGCTATACCTGAATAATTTGTGAAAGACCAAGAAAAAATTTAATGTCGCGCCCAAGCCTGATGTTTTAGCCTTAAGGTAAAGGAAGGAGAAAGAAGAAGGAAGGGGACTGAGAGGCATGTCGACATTCCTTAGTACTACACAGTTTCGTCAGAGATGCACTGTTAGTAAAGAACTATTAAAATCAAAATATTCAAAACCCACGAAGAGGAAGTCACGGGCGGGACACACCAGCTAGTTTGCTATAATTTATAGTTATCGTCGAGCGGCAGCCCTAGGTGTGACAGTTGACACCCACGTAGCCGATAGCCGATCTGTCGCCGATGTCTAAATACGGAGCAATGAGCACCGCCGCGACCAGTCTGCACACACAATAAAAATAAAATATCCTTTATAGAGCTGTTTTTAGGTGTCAACTGATACCCTATTGGATCTTCTCAATTTCATGGTCCATCGTTTCCTGAATTAAATTAATGGAGAAATAGGGGCGTGCTTTTGTGAATGACTGTAAAAGAATAGGCAGGATAACGTCTATTGAGTCCTCTAGTTCTTAATATAAATGTCCTATTCTATCCATGTGCAGTGATAGCCTAGTAATATGACCATTGGACTGCCAAGTCAAAGGTCTCGAGTTCGAATTCGAATCCAAGGCACGCACCTCTGACTTTTCGAAGTTATACTGCGTATTAAAATTAATTATCCCGCGCTTAAACGGTGAAGGGAAACATTGTGAGGAAACCTGCATGTCTAAGAGATTTTCTTGACGGTATGTGAAGTCTGCCAATCCGCAGTAGGCTAGCGTGGTGGACTATAACCACAGCGCTATAGCTTAATCCCTCTCGTACTGAGAGGAGACTTGTTCCCAGCAGTGGGACAATGTAATGGGTTGATGATAATGATGATGATGATGATTCTATCCATACTTCCAAACGAATATTATTATCGTAAATATGTTTGTCCCTTAGGCAGAGGTGTACTAATGTACACCCACACTTCTCCGGTATGTTGAGGTCCCATAGGGGGCGATCCTATTGCTATTAACCGGACATAAGTCCAGACTCCGAGGTGCTACTAAAAATTTCATAGAAAAAACCCAATAAACACTTTGCTCGACCTGGGAATCAAGCTCAGGACTTCTTCTCGTCGCACTTAGAACTATGAGGCTAATGAGGCAATCCAGCAAAAAAATACATTTTATTTTCATTGCACTTTATGCTACGTACGTATTCTGTAAAAAATGGGTCACAGTGTTACGCGAACATTTGATTGGAACATACCGCGGCACGTAATGTGCGCGATGTAATTCTGTGAAGCGTTGCACATCGGTTACAGGGCATTTACATCATTAGGTACTCACCTGTTACACATAATTAATTATTATGTTACCATTACCCATCACTAGTAGTAATCAATCATAGGTAACTAATTTACTTATTATTTAATCTATACGCATAACAAGCTTCCGCCCTCGACGATATTTGCGTGTATTTAACATCCTCATTATCATCAACCCATATATTGTCCGACTGCTGGGAACGGGTCACCTCAGAATGAGAAGGATTAGGCTATAGTTGACCACGCTAGCGTACAGGGGGTTGGCCCCACGATATTTTCCTTCACCATTTAAGCACATTATTTACGCACATGACTTCGAAAAGTCAGAGGCAGCACGCAATCAGGCATTGCTGCAAACTTTGCATTCTCCGATAGTTCCTTAATTTTTAAGTTACCATTACATGATCTCTTCAGTCTTCAATTCAAGCATGAAAAAATACCATCTATAATATAACCATCATCTGTCAAGCAGCATACTAAACGTTCCGTATAAATTCTACAAAACTACCCGCCAAAACATTCATCGTATCTCTAACAAAATGCAGAAATTCCTCGGGGTTAGAACACTAGAATTTTTCCCCTACATCCATAACTCGGCTTGCCTGCACAATTATGTTTATGAAGGGCTCGGAACAAAGGGCGAGATTATCTGGCCGGCCGGTAAACGGCCGAATTATATAGTTAAAGGAGTTTGGAATGCACGGAATGCGCCGCGTCGCGAACGGTATGTGTGCATGGCCAATGACGCACTCCTGCTCACGGAGGTGGATTAGATGCCATAGCTTTTTAATCAGCCTATATGGTACTACCACCAGCAGGCCTAGAAACCTCAACTGAGGCCCTCAAATCGTGATATGAAGCGTAAGACGCAAGCCAAACAGATCAACAGTTTACAAGCGAAGGTAGGAAAGATGCGAGATAGGCTGGATGGAGAGGACTAAGAATCAAGCAATGTCATATCCAGAGGATAAAGAGCTGTGACTGATAGATTAGTAACTGCTTTTCGCTTTGATAACATTGTTTTTTTTAGGCACATAAGTAGGGGTACACTATTCCAAGTTGCAAACATCGACGGATGAAATTCAGTAAATTTTTATCTGACAGATTCGTGATCAGTTAGTGCCAAACTGTCTTTATGTCTTGATGCAAAATACGTCTTTATTTCAATTAAAATATCTATTTGGATCGATATTAATATCACATAAACGTACGTCTAAAAAACACACATTGTTTAAACTATTGTATGGCTAACATGGTGGAGCAGTGCAAAAGCACACCAAAATAACACAATAACAACTCTGTAACCACCTTTGGGAGTGTTTAGTTTTTTAATGACCTCTGTTCTCCATTTTATGGACACGTTTTTATTAGTGTTATAATAGTCTTCATAATCATCAACATACAGTTCGTATATAAGTCTCATTTGGCAACCTATTTCATAATGGAAATCGTAAAAACAATTACATGTATTACAATACAATATCACAATGCACTGGTTAATTCCGTACACGATTTTGTTTGCCAATACAACGTAAAAGCGACCTTACAAACAATCAACGCATAACTGCGCATATCTTGACAACTTTCCATTTATGTCGATTCTATGACGAAACTCCCCAAAATTCAATCACAACACTTATTACCCATATTATATTGCCACACTACTGGGCTCGGCTTTCAGTCTCCTCGCTGTATGAGAAGGGTTAGGGTATAGTCTATCACACAGGCCTTGTGGAGGTTAGCAATCTTTACGCTGCCTTTAGCCATCTTGTTGAGATTGAGAATCTCTTAGGCATGCAAGTTTTCTTTACGATATTTTCCTTTACCTCAAGGAAAAGGGGGGTAAAGGAGTGGTAATTAATTTAAATATGCTCATTATTTGAACAATCTTGGCAGTCGATCGACTCATCATAAATAAAATCTAAAGCAGTTATGGAAATGAAATCTAAAGGATATGAAAATGCCTTAAAGTCTAGTTGCAAGCGCGACTGCTGATTTTTAGGTTATATAGTCATAATTAGACTGCTCACGGCCTGGTTAATGGCAATAAGCTCACCCACTATTGCGTAGAACTTAACCATACCGTAGAACTGTGTCTACATCTGTGTCTAACCTATCGAGGAATGTTAAGTATGATGGTAGATTTGATATATCATAAAATTGCAATAAATACACCTTTTTATATCACTATGGTGTCAAATAAGAATACGGCCCACCTGATAGTAAGCGGTATCCGTAGCCTATGGACGCCAAAAGGAAGGGAAAAGAGAAAAGGAGAAGGAAGCGGACTGAGGGAGGAATTGAGCCTTGACACCACAATCGTATCAGGCTTTCACAATACAGATGATATTTTTATAGAACAAAACTCTTATGTCATTAGTGCTTTAGTAAAGACTTACAAAATCAACAATTAGCACGAGGTAGACATGTGAAAATATTCTGATCTCAGGTGTTCGTTTTGTCCAATTATTATGAAATTCATGAATTTATAATCCTATTCGAATAGTCTACTGAATATTTTATGCGTTTGCACAGATCTTAGTCACAATTTAACACTTTCGGAATTAAAGTGTTTCAATGCATGTTTTTTTTCTGCTTGTGTATGGTAAGTTGGGGGTGCAAAGTGACTATTTGTGTGGCGTGTGGTCGAATGCGCAAGCGTTAATGAAAGGTGAAATTCCAGGTGAGTGTGCGCGCGGTGTAGAGCGCGCTAAGTTACGCTGCGCCCGCGCCGCCATTATCGGCGATCTGCGCGGGAGTGTCGCAGATGCTCATTGTTCATCACACCATCACACATTTCATCGGCAGTGCTAATTGGCACCAGGGACCCCAATCGAATTTTTTAAATAGCCAAGATATTTTTTCCATTAAACCTGAGTAAATAAGGTTTCTATGGTGATTTTTTTCTACAAGCGGTGGGTGTTTATAGCCCTTGTCAACATTAGGATTAACCGAGAGGAGACATTTTTTATAATCAGTTAAGTAAGTAAAATAAGAAGCTAATTATTTTGTCAGGTAATTTATTGATTATTGTCAGTAGGAAGGACAATAACGACCCTCTTTTATGCAGAGCTTTAGAGGTTTTTCTTCTTATGACCAATGATTTGTGTTGAATGCAATTGTTGCGTCTCATGGCAATACAATATTCATCATCATCATCATCATCATCAGCCCGTATTCGTCCACTGCTGGACGTAGGCCTCCCCTAGTGAACGCCACAGAGCCCGGTCTTCGGCTTTCCTCATCCAGTCACTGCCAGCTGTCTTCCGCAAGTCGTCACTCCATCTGGCCGGCGGGCGCCCTACACTACGTTTGCCTAGCCGCGGTCTCCACTCGAGAACTCGCTTGCTCCAGCGTTTGTCAGTTCTTCGACAGATGTGACCGGCCCATTGCCACTTCAGCTTGCTAATCCTTTGAGCTATGTCGGTAACTTTAGTTCTCTGACGGATAACTTCATTGCGGATTTTATCCCTCAGAGAGACTCCGAGCATAGCTCTCTCCATAGCTCGCTGTGCGACTTTAAGTTTGTGGACCAGTCTTACCGTGAGTGTCCACGTTTCGGCTCCGTAGGTCATAGCAGGTAGGACGCACGCATTGAAGACTTTCGTCTTAAGGCTCTGCGGTATGGGTGACGAGAAGACTTGACGAAGTTTGCCGAATGCTGCCTATCCCAACTGAATTCTCCTATCGATTTCCCTCTCGAAGTTGTTTCTACCTAATTGCACAATTTGCCCGAGGTAAGCATATTCCTGAACAACTTCGAGAGACAACCCATTGACGATAACCGGTCTCGGGGTAATAAGACTGTTGTGCATAACCTTAGTTTTATCTATGTTCATCCCAAGACCGATCCGTCGAGAGGCGTCAGCTAGGCTGGTCAACATCCGTTCGAGATCCTGCAGCGACTCTGCCATGAGGACTATATCATCGGCAAATCGTAGGTGTGAGTTGTACTCGCCGTTCGCATTTATGCCTGTGGGTGACTCACATACACCACATACATTGTTTACACATATTTACAACATAAACAATAACATAATTCAATAAACAAATAAATCAAAATTATATTTACAAATTGTCAAAGTATATCTATCATACATCACACTTTCACTCACGTACAATCAACCATACAATCACAATCCACAATTAAATAATCAAAACATAATAATATTTCATTATAATAATTCGCATAGTAACAACGGACACACACCTCGCTGATGCACCGCGTGACGTAGGCGCAGGCGCATTCCACAACTTACATGCAGCCACCGCGTGATCCGAACACATACGCTGACGCGCTCGCCTCTGTCACTAGTCACAGCCTACGCTTGTCGACGCCGGACGTTTGTCCATCCGCCGCGCTTACCGCTACCCGCTTACAGTCGTATGCGCCTTATTATTGTTATACTCGCATAATAATTTTATATATTTTCTATATTCACAACTCTTCTGTGCCTTCTACTCGTAAATCTTAAACTTTTAAATAAATTGGTTGTGATTGTGAAGTGGGACTTATTTGTTTACATTCTGTGTTGAACTGTGCCGACCCCCTACATCACCACCAAACTGGTGACCCCTCAAGAACACCTGAAGGACACTGTGAATATGAGCAGCGACGACAGTGATTCAGCGCAATCGCAACGTGGCGTTGAAGCCCACCGCCGGCCAAGTAAATGTGAGCGCGTTTCCACTGACCGCGAACATCAGTTGGAATTATTTAGAGTTGGTGTACGTATACCCCCCTTTTGGCCTGAAAAACCACAAATATGGTTCTGCCAAATTGAAGGTCAATTTAAGCTGGCCAGGATTACGGATGACGACACCAAATTCCATTACGTCCTCGCCCACCTGGATCGACAGTACTCAGTGGAGGTTGAAGACGTCATCACGGACCCGCCATCTACTGGCAAGTACGACAAGCTCAAGAGCGAGCTTATTAAGCGTCTTTCGGTGTCGAAGGAGAAGAAGGCGAAGCAGCTTCTGCAGTCAGAGGAGTTAGGTGACCGCAAACCCTCTCAGTTCTTGCGGCACCTTCAGCACCTAGCAGGACCTACAATACCCGAAGACTTTCTTCGCACTATATGGACCAGTCGCTTACCAGGTAACCTGCAGACCATCATCGCGTCACAAATGAGCCTGTCCCTCTCGGAACTTGCGGACCTCGCAGACAGAGTGCATGATGTGGTGCCTACGTCATCTCAAGTCGCATCGACGTCAAGGCCGAGAGCTGAACCAGCGGCGGACATGATGGGACTCATTATGGAGCTGACCAGGAAGATAGACGCACTGACCACAGAGGTGCATGGTCGCTCCCGGTCTCGTACCAGACAGTCCTCGAACAGCAGGAGTCGCACACCAGCTAGAAGGTCCGACTCGAATTATAGGAAGTTCCCGAATTGTTGGTACCACTTCAAGTTTGGCGCTCAAGCGAAAAACTGCATACGCCCATGTGACTACAATTCGGGAAACGCCCAGGGCAGTCGATAATGGCGGCTGAAGATTGCCCTTCTACAACTGGTCGCCTGTTCGTGACGGATCGCAAGTCGAAAGTCCAGTTTCTGGTGGACACAGGAAGCGATTTGTGTGTCTTCCCTCGATTTGCGCTACCACAACGTCAACGTGCGAAGACGGAATATCAACTGTGTGCAGCCAACGGTTCGACCATCGACACCTACGGTTACCTACAGGTCGTCCTAGATCTAGGCTTACGTAGGGCTTTTGCTTGGCGTTTTATTATAGCCGACGTCACCAAAGCTATAATTGGTGTAGACTTTCTTTCCTTCTACAACCTCATAGTGGATATTCGCAATAAGCGTTTAATTGATGGTACCACTAATCTGTCAGCTGTAGCTTCTGCAGCATCAATTACTGACAGCTTAATTTCCAGTGTAAAGGTTGTGACTGGTGATAGTGGCGATAACGAATATGCTAAAATTCTTTCTGAATTTCAGGAAATAACACGACCAGCAGGCACTCCATTCACACCAAAACACAACACCACACACCACATTCGCACCACACCAGGCCCCCCAGTATCGTGCTCCCCGCGAAGACTAGCCCCGGAGAAATTAAAAATTGCCAAGGCTGAGTTCGAGGCAATGTTGGCGAACGGTACGGCTCGACCCTCAGAGAGCCCCTGGTCGTCACCTCTTCACCTCGCCCCGAAGAAAGACAATGGTTGGCGTCCTTGCGGCGACTATCGGCTTCTCAACGCAAGGACAATTCCTGATAAGTACCCCATCAGACACATCCATGACTTTGCCCACAGTTTATCTGGTTGTAAGATCTTTTCCACTATAGACCTTGTTAAGGCTTACAATCAGATACCAGTTTTCGAGCAGGATATCCCAAAGACCGCCATCACTACACCTTTCGGACTCTTCGAGTTTCCGTTTATGACGTTTGGGCTGAGAAATGCCGGCCAAACTTTCCAAAGATTTGTTGATGAAATGACTCGAGGCCTAGATTTTTGTTATCCCTACCTCGACGATTTTCTTGTATACTCGCGAAACGAGACGGAACATAAAGAGCACCTTCGTCAACTCTTCACCAGGATGAAGGATTACGGTATGCTCATTAATACCGCCAAATGCGTCTTTGGTGCATCAGAGGTAACATTTCTGGGCTACCACATTTCTCAGCACGGAACCAAGCCTTTGGAAAGCAAGGTCCAGGCTATTAGGGAATTCCCAGTACCCAAAACAGCCAGGCAGCTTAGAAGGTTCCTAGGTATGGTAAACTTCTATAGGAGGTTCATACCTAGGGCCGCCCAGATTCAAGCGCCTTTGCATGCCCTACTGACCGGTACTGTAAAAGCTTCACAGCCTGTTGACATAAGCGGAAACTCGTTGAAAGCCTACGAAGAGTGCAAGGATAGTCTTTGCAGTGCGGCCTTGTTGGCTCACCCTGACTCTGAAGCAAAGCTGGGCCTAGTCACGGATGCGTCTGACTTTGCAATAGGTGGAGTCTTGCAGCAACTGAAGGATGGAAGTTGGCAGCCTTTAGCCTTTTTCTCTCGTAAGTTGAGCCCATCGCAAACGAAGTACTCCCCGTACGATAGAGAGCTCCTTGCCATCTACGAGAGCATAAAGTACTTCCAACATTGGCTGGCAGCTACCACCTTCACAATCTATACTGACCACAAGCCCCTATGTTACGCTTTCCATCAGCGGAAAAGTAACTGCTCGCCACGTCAGTATAGACACCTGGACTACATCTCGCAATTCTCGACTGACATCCAGCACATCGCTGGGAGAGATAACGTCGTTGCTGACACACTCTCCCGCGTCGAAGAATTGCAAAGTCCTGTAGATCCAGAGGTACTAGCGAAGGCTCAAGACTCCGATCCTGAGCTTGCCCAATTCCTTAAGGAGGAATCCCTCCTGCGCATAAAAAAGATTAGTTTACCTGGGAGCCACATTAAACTGTACTGCGACGTCAGCACAACGACTCCCAGGCCCTTTATCCCCAAAGCTCTGCGCAAACAAATCTTTGAGACGTTGCACTCGTTGAGCCACCCCGGCGCTAACGCAAGTGCAAAGCTTGTAGCACAACGCTACGTTTGGCCACAGGTACGGCGAGACTGTCGCGAATGGTCTAAGGCATGTTTGGCATGCCAGCGCACAAAGGTGAATCGACACGTTTCCACCCCCTTGGGTACCCTCGATTTACCTTCAGCGCGATTCAAATATGTCCATCTAGACCTCATCGGACCATTGCCTCCTTCCAATGAATATCGGTACTGTCTGACACTCATCGATCGCTTCACGCGATGGGTTGAAGTCGTCCCTATTACCGATATTACAGCGGAGACTGTGGCCAAAGCGTTTTTGTCGGGATGGGTGTCTCGATTTGGTTGTCCTACCGATATTGTCACCGACCGCGGTAGACAATTCGAATCTGCCCTGTTCCAACATTTGTCCAAATTTATTGGTTTTCAGCATCGTAAGACAACCGCCTACCACCCTCAGTGCAACGGTCTAATCGAAAGATTCCACCGACAGCTTAAAACGGCCATTAAATGTCACGCCGATAGCAGCTGGACCGAATCTTTGCCATTTGTACTGCTTGGCATAAGAAGTTCCTTCAAAGAAGACCTTCAGTCATCTTCTGCCGAGCTTGTATATGGTGAACCTTTAAGACTGCCGGGTGAATTTTTCGGCCATAAAGTTGACAAGTGCACGACTGATATAACTGACTTCACAGCCCGTATCAGAACATTTGCCAACAACCTACAGCCAGTCCCGACGTCGCACCATTCAAAGGATAAAATCTTTATCCATAAAGACCTCTCTTCTTGCTCCCATGTCTTTCTGCGGGACGATTCGTTGAGAGGTGCCCTCCAACCGGCATACACTGGTCCCTATGAGGTGATCGAAAGAGGTGCCAAAGTTTTTAAAATTCTAGTAAAGGGAAAAATCATGACAGTATCTCTAGACCGACTTAAACCAGCCTATATACTGTCCGATACCAATAACACCCCTACTACTACTACTACTACTACTACTCATGTGTCTAATTCACCACCTTCCACTCCAGTGGTAAAAACCACACGATCTGGCCGACGAGTTCAATTCCCGGACTACTATCGCCCGTAGCACGGTCTCTGGAGGGGAGTGATGTGGGTGACTCACATACACCACATACATTGTTTACACATATTTACAACATAAACAATAACATAATTCAATAAACAAATAAATCAAAATTATATTTACAAATTGTCAAAGTATATCTATCATACATCACACTTTCACTCACGTACAATCAACCATACAATCACAATCCACAATTAAATAATCAAAACATAATAATATTTCATTATAATAATTCGCATAGTAACAACGGACACACACCTCGCTGATGCACCGCGTGACGTAGGCGCAGGCGCATTCCACAACTTACATGCAGCCACCGCGTGATCCGAACACATACGCTGACGCGCTCGCCTCTGTCACTAGTCACAGCCTACGCTTGTCGACGCCGGACGTTTGTCCATCCGCCGCGCTTACCGCTACCCGCTTACAGTCGTATGCGCCTTATTATTGTTATACTCGCATAATAATTTTATATATTTTCTATATTCACAACTCTTCTGTGCCTTCTACTCGTAAATCTTAAACTTTTAAATAAATTGGTTGTGATTGTGAAGTGGGACTTATTTGTTTACATTCTGTGTTGAACTGTGCCGACCCCCTACATCACCACCAAATGCCCATTCCTTTCCAGTCCAGCGTCTTAAACATATCTTCCAGGGCGTTAGTGAACAGTTTCGGGGATATAACATCCCCCTGTCTCACTCCCCGGCGCAGCTGGATATGCTTCGTCTGCTGGTCCTGTATTTGAACGGACATAGTCGCAGCGTCATACAAGCATCTCATCACCTCGATGTATCGCCAGTCCACTTGACATCGCTGCAGGGCCTCCAAAACTGCCCAGGTCTCGATTGAAACAAAGGCCTTCTCATAGTCCACGAAAGCAAGACACAGGGGCTGGTTATACTCTTCGGTCTTTTGTATAACCTGCCGCACCGTGTGGATGTGGTCTATGGTCCCGTAACCCCTTCGAAACCCAGCCTGCTCTGGAGGCTGAAATTCGTCAAGTCTTCTTGCTAGACGATTCGAGACCACCCTCGAAAACAGCTTATAGACGTGACTCAGAAGCGAGATGGGCCTGTAGTTCTTCAGAAGAGTTTTATCTCCTTTCTTGAAGAATAGTACTACCACGCTTCTGTTCCACGCCTTTGGAGTTCTCCCTTCGGTAAGAACAGAGTTAAATAACTTCTGGAGCTCTCGAAGTACAGGTCTACCTGCTGCTTTCAAAAGCTCCGAAGTGACTCCATCCTCCCCTGGGGCTTTTCCATTTTTGAGATGTTTGAGGGCCATCTCGATCTCGTCGAGGCTGACTTCGGGCAAGTCGTCGGTGTAATGGCGCCTTAATGTGGCTCGGGAATCCTCTTGACTGGTTTGTGGTCGTGCGGCATGCGAGTCGTACAATCGGCCATAGAAGTCCTCTATCTCAGCGAGAATCTCCGGCTTTGAGGTGACGGTATTGACGGTATTGACGGTAATACAATATTACTGCTCGTATACTGGGAGATCCTGATGACAGTCCAATGAAAGGTTAGACTATGTAAAAATCGTCACAGTAGCCATCCACTTATGTTACGAGATCTCCGTAATAAGGACTATTTTTCTATACCACTGAGGTGGAAAACAAGTAAGTATACGGCCCGCCTGATGGTAAGCATTGTAGCGTAGTATCACTCGCGTGTTGACGATCTGTAAAGAGAAAGAGAGGGGAAGATGATGGAATGGGACTGAGGGAGGAATTGGGCCTCTGGCGCTCCACACTCACCGTACGAACCGCAACAGTATGCATATTGCTACTTCACGTCGATATTCTGTGGAACAGTACTTCCCTGAACGTGCCGACTCATTCCTGACATGTGGACATGTCAGCGAGCCACTACTATCTACTGCATTTATTATTTGGACTTAGTAGAACATTCCAAAAACAAGTGCAAAACGAAGATCTCACCGCAATACATCCATAAACAATTACAGATCAGACAAGCAATTTCCAGCATGAGGTAAAACAATGAATTTGAGCTATCGCCGGTTAATGACTGCGCGTTCTCTGCGCGCGCGCATCTTGTATCTAGCGCGGTGGGTGGAACTCGACGCGACTCAAGATTTATTTGCCGCGATTTTCCATTAGCCGGCCAGCTGCGGCCAATTTAATTAGCCGATCACACGGAAGGATGCAATGGCAACAGAACAAACTGAATTTTTGGTTGGGGTGCGTTTAGACTGCGTAGATTCTTGGTGGGAAAGCTGGGCTTGGCAAAGATGGGTGAGGTTTTCTTTTAATTTTAGGTTACGGGATGATACAATCGGACTATAGCACCCATCATAGAGGTACTTCACAAACATATTGGACCACGACGACCTGTAACTATCATACTAGGTATAGGAGTGTTAGCAGTATTAGTGAAATCACTTCTCAGAGTCAAAGTTTAAATCCAAATTTACCTATTCAAGTAAGTGTAAGTAAGTAAGTTTTAAAAATTAGGTTTCGGAGGTCAACTGCGGGTAATTTATTATATATGTACAGATATTTAATCGCATCTCGTTAGCAAGCGCGACTGCTAAGCTGGAGCTTAAGTTTGATTCCATTGTTGTAATTGATCCAGAAATCATAAGCAAAATGCTGCGTAAGGATTTTGAGAAAAGGCCCGATCTGGATAGTTTCGTCTTTTGCTATCCAATATAAACACACCCTAGCTAACAAACTCACAGCATTACCCATGTTATCAACTAACAAACGCTGCTTCTAAATTAATTGTTGGTCGTTTCTGCGCGAGCGCACCCGCCGAAAGCGATAGCGTTGCTGTATCGATCATCGCTCGTGCCGCACACCTGCGCGCAGCAGACCGCAATGCTCCCCAGTTTTAAATACAAGGTTCACGATTCTTATAAATTAAACTGTACCGTGTTAGATTTGTTAGGTGTTGTTACATGCAATGGCCATTAGATACTGTAATAGATATAAGTTAACTGGAAAGTAGCTAGCCAGTTGAAGGGTTGTAGATTCTTTTGCAGCTCAATGCGACGCTGCGGGACGTAGATTGGATTCTATCACGGAACAAATTTTATGTAACCTGCAGAGTGGTAGTTGTCCTTGTGGCGTTGCTCATACGATATGTCTCCTGTCTCCTTTATAATCCCAGCTTTTGTTATGGTGAGGAAGCGTAACGTTAAGAGTCCCTATAGTTGTTTTGTCCTGTTCTGGGGTCGACGACGAAGGGACGACAAAGGTTCGCGTGCAAACATGCGTGCCAATAAGGACAGAGGATATCCTTGGTTTGATCAATCGTTCGTGAATAGATTGTGAAAACGTATTGTTCATTACCTTTACAGTTTACCGAAAGCTTTAATTATATTTCCACTAGTTTTAATGGAAAATTCGGCTGTTAGAAAAGGTTTTACACCCATTACGAAATTCCCACAACCAATAACGTTCCGATTCCGACAACTAACGTAATGTGTTAATTGCAATACGACCGTTTCGTCACCAGAGCCAAATTGGTACTAAGATGTGAGTTGACACGATGTTGAGACTGTGAATCGATCAACTGTGGTATTTACGACTATCGAGCGAGAATCGTGCCATTATCGTTTTACTGAGAAATTAGAATGATTTAATCACGTTAGACCGTTACTGTCCGAACGACACGGCCTCTTCTCAGCATGGCATTAAGTTCACCATGCAAGCCTACCGAGCAAGCAGCTTGAGACTTCAGTGACGACGCGATGAGTGAGTGAGTGAATATATGTCATTTTTTTTATTAAGGCTAAATCCAAATTTTTCTTGGTTTTTGGCAAATTTTTCGACTATATCACATTCTAGGTACGGTCGCCAGCTTATCAGGTTACCACAAAATCTCTAATTTTCTCAGTCGATTTTGAAGCTAATTGTTAACATTTTAAGGTTTAAAATTATTTAGACAAATTCGACAAGCTACCGAACATGGCAGTAGGAACATCAACAATAACTTGTTCACAATCGATTTCTACAGTTTTTCTCGAACTTGGAAACCTCACGCACAGTAGGTTAGTCTACTTATACTAATACTAGCTTTCCGACCGCAGCTTCGCTCGCGTGGACAACACGATTTTGACTGTTATTTTATCTAAAATTAAAACCAAATAATTTGTTCCGCTATATTATGACTGAAACTTTATTTATAGCATTACAAAGCATCTTCTTAAAAACATAGGCATCAATTCACACATTCAAGGTATGAAAACTGAATCCCCCCGAGCACATCCAGTAATCACAGTGACCTTTTTAATATTTTCGTGCAATGCTGATACTCTGTCTAGTCCCGTTACATAGTTTAAGTGCCAATCTATAGACTTCGTTTGTACATTAGAAAAATCAGGATATACTCTAAGATCTGTCATAGTCACCTGTCACTACTGTATTCAGGAAAGATGATAAACATATTTACAATCTCCATTTACTATTTTAAGTAATAGCTCAGAAAACTCTCAAGCAGACGCATCTCTGTCGTATTTCTTTTTAAAGATAATCATTATGTTGGGTCATAGGTATGACGATGTCAAGAAAGCTCTGACTTCGTCTGCTCGGGTTCCTCTAGTTACAACAGAATCTGACGGAATTCCCGTGCCAGCAGCACAGTAACTCCACCCATCACTCTATTGCTGCCTCTAAAATTTTTAAGAAGGGTTCTATGGTGTGCCTCTCAATCTCAATTCCACTTTTGTGTGCCATAGAAAGCATTTTATATGTTTACCAACCAATGTTTCTTGAATAAAATCACATTGAGTTTTCAAACATGTCATGACATGTGTCAAAATAAAAATTAAATTAAATCAAAAGCACTAAGGAGTGTTGATATCAAAATCGAAGCAAATCATCCCGAAAATAACTTTCCCCCCTTTTTAAGTCCGTTACTGGATGAATTTCAATAAAATACGAAACACGTCTTCCATCAATTCTGTTAAAGAACGTTTATGCAAAATTTGAAGCAGATTGGACCTAGGAATCACAATTTCACGATGTCCCATACAAACTTTGCCCCCCTTTTTCACCCCCTTAGGGGTATAATTTCGGAAAATCCTTTCTTATCGGATGCCTACGTTTTACAAAGAATACACTCTCCAAGTTTCAGGTCTCTACGATCAGCGGTTTAGGCTGTGCGTTGTTCCGTCAGTCAGTCAGTCATTCAGGACAAAGGATTTTATATGTACCTATAGAAGATAGATAGATTATAAATCTGAAGAGTTTGTTTATTTGTTTGCTTGAACGAGCTAATCTCAGTAACTACTAGTTAGATAATAAATTTGTAACTAAGTAGGTAGTACACCTAGGTACCTTTGTCGCAATTAACTATTAAAAAATAACGACTGCTTCTTAATTCGTTCCAATAGTTTTCGAATACCCAATAATATTAATTCTCGTACTTCAACAAAGAGAAAGGCCAATAATTTATAGATCGTATTACCCATGATTATTATTACCTTTGAATAATATAAACCAGTTTCGCGAACTTACGAAGGTTCATGACATAATGTTATACATCTAACTAAGCGACACCACGAGCGACACTTTCTCTCTAATAACTGTGAGAATAGGTACCTAACAAAATTAAAATTATTATGTAGGTACTTTTTACGAGTTTATTAGCACAATAGAAATTACTGAAATTCTCAGTAAGTACCTAAGTAGGTACTTATCTAAATAAAGTATAATCGTATAGTGGTCCTATGAAATTTAAACTTTCTCGGAAAGTTACGCTTACTATAAAAGTTACATAAATGAATAAATTAGAAACAAAAAATCAGGAAGTCAAACTGAAGGCCGAGGATAGTAAACAATGAAACTTGCGACCCCAAAAAAAGATCAAGATCGATGCACCCTGCTGACTAGGAGAGTTGCTGAGTCTAAGGCCCAATAAATTTTCCATAAAACCATCACACTTTTTTCTTGCATGGGTGTAAAATTTGATCTAAGTATGGACTTACTTTTTTTAAATCTATTAACCTACTAGCTTTTGCCCGCGACTTCGTCCGCGTGGAATAGTTTTTCCCCAATCCCGTGGGAATTTCCCAAAATAACGTTATAATTTAAAGCCTATATGTTATTCTGATGTATAAACAATAATACTATAAAGTTTCATCAAAATCCGTTCAGTAAGTAGTTTTTGCGTGAAAGAGTAACAAACATCCATCCATCCATCCATCCATCCATCCATCCATCCATCCATCCATCCTCACAAACTTTCACATTTATAATATTAGTAGGAAGGAAGTAGGATAGGATGATTTCTATTTGCACATTCAGCTTTTTTTGCCATGCAGAAAAAAAAAGGTATGTCGACTGTGGCTTCGTGAAATTCGCTAACCAAACTTTGCGATTTTGGAGAACAAACAACCATGAAACTTCATGAAAAGTTTTTTGCTCCCATGAAGTAAATTATTTAATTTAATTTATAAATTATAAATATACGTAAAACGAAAAATAAGTTTATACTTATAACTTTCGTTCTTACTTCTGAATGGAAAAGGAGCAATAATTCATTGATTATTATTTTTATCAATATGGTTTAGTTTTATTCATTATAAAATCTCTATCGGTTATTGGTGAACTTAAATTTAGTAGATATTGTTGACCAATAACGTGAAAGGACAATGACCGAATGCTCTGCTATCAAAACAAATTGAGTAAGTGTAAAAGAGAACACAATACGTTAGAAGCGCGTTCCGGTACAATATGTACGTTGTAAATGTTTATTGTTTTGTCCTTGTCTTACTCAATGAAAAGTAATCTAGCGTACTCTTGTTACCTTACTACTTCGTAGTGCTTGAAATTGACGAAATGACGATGGATAGAGGTATGGAACGCGTCTGTCGTTGTTACTTGTTAGATTGTTGGCTTGGTGGATTGTTGTTAAAAATTATCACTTTTTCTGATTTTAGTAATAATTACGATACATGTAAAAAGGTTTGAGCAAAGATTGTTTCATACAATCTAACAAATATGGATGACCTAGAAAAATTAAGTTGTAGTGAGTAAAAAAGCAGCCATATCCAGTGTTGTGTTACAATGTCTAAGATTTGTATAACAATAGCACAAAATGTGTTTTACAGAAGAAGAACTGGAAGCGAGTGATGTGGAACATTCAGCTACTGATGACCTTAAGGACATGGACGAGAAACCCAAGAAAAAGACGCGGAGACGCCGCGAAATTGACATGGTAACGATCGATATTTCAACTATAAATGTAGTTCTACGATACACAATATTCAGTAAGCTTTTTATCATTCGTTTGTATTTAATATCCTCTTAGAATTAGTGGCTATAATGCTGCTTAACATTTGCAGGTACTTTCATACATAAAAATCTTATTGTCTCTTTGTAGGTTAACACATATACATTCTTATAATGTTGAATATCAGTTCTATAGTATCAATAAATATAATAAACACAATATACCATCACGCCTGTATTCCCCGAAGGGTTAGGCAGAAATGTACTATGTAAACCCTATATTAGTTGTAGGATATTAAGATCCTATATAATAGGGGGCGAGCCTATTGCCATTAACCTGTCAAGCGGCATATTGTAGACACAATGCAAAATCTATTGTTATGTGCTCAAAAGAGGAACTGTACCGCTTGCCAGGTTAACCAGGCATGGCAAATCTAAACTCTGAGCTGCTACTAAGAATTTCATAGAAAAACCCAATGACATGTTGCTCGTCATGGAGATTGAACCCAGGTCGTCTAGCATAGTAGTATAACTTAGCACCACTAGACTAATGCGGCAGTCAATAAATTAATATAATAGTTAATTAATAATAACCATAAAATAATTCTTAATGTATGTTTGGTATTCTGATTTCCAAATTATCTGCTTCAGATTAAGATGTCAGACGATGATGATACAGATGATGAGGGCCTGGCGAAGAAGCTGATCCGTCGGCTCAGCCCTGGCCCCGGGCCCAACTCACCGGCCTCTCACAGGGAACCTCGCACATGTGTACTCAAGGTAGCTAAACAATCATATTAATTTGATTTGAATAATCTTCCAGCATCCTAAAGCAAAAACTTGCTTAGTTGTGGAGTTGTGGAAAGTCGCCCGCTATACCATACCAGACTACCTGAGACCCGTATTATTTAAAACTAATTCATGGGTAAATGACTATCACTTAGGAAAGTATTATTGCTGATCTGGTATTGTTATGCGACGGATTGTTGAGCTCCCTAAAAAATGGTTAAGCTACAATGAGAACTGATGTATGCGTGCCGTCTGTTAGGACAGGCAACTAAAACTGCTATGGCTTTTCCTCCAAAAAACCTGTTCAAATTTTGCCCTAAATTGTAAAACTCTCATATCTATTATACTACTATTGTCTGGACTTTAAAAGATACCATGATTCTCTGAGTTTGTTTTGGCTTTTCTTCTCAGAGGTTGTCAGATGGGAACAGCCGGTGCCATCTAGCTTAAAAAAAATTGACTTGTAAGAGTGTCTGAAGGATATATTTACTGAAATCAATACCATTTATCATTTATTAAAGGAGGATTCTAAGTATATATTAATTATAAAAAGTAAAACCATAACTATGTTACAACATTGCTTTACCACACTATTTCACATTCCTTTAACTACAAACTTGCAGACAGAATCCGACAGACACTCCCTCTTGCAGGCTAGTCAGAAACGGCGGCCCCTCTCCCGCCTCCTAGAGCAGTTACTCCGCAACCTTGAGAAGAGAGACCCCAACCAGTTCTTCGCGTGGCCAGTGAACGACAACTTTGCACCAGGGTACTCGGACATCATCAGAAGACCAATGGACTTCTCCACTATGAAGCAGAAGATTGATGATAATGAATACAAATCCCTCAACTGTTTTATTGTAAGTATAATTCTGAATTTTCAAGTGTTTTTTTTTTAAGTGTGTTCATTTTATAACCGGCCTTACAATTTGGCAAGTTCTAACTGAAACCAAAACTAGAATCATGTACCAATTTATGAAGGCTTTAAATATTGTAAAAAAAATTAACAAGTTTCTGTGAAAGTAGCTACAAGGAATATATTATTGGCCATTCCAATAAGAACACTAAGCAATATACCTAATAATTATAATGAAAACTTGCCTGGTATTTTGGCCACCTTTAATCCATCCATTAATTAATAAAATTACATACATACTTGTACAATAGATAATACAAATTTTCTCGTGGACTGCTTAAAGAACGATTTCCTAGCATAAGTTTTAGTAGTCAGCATAACATACATAACATACCATCACGCCTGTATTCCCCGAAGGGTTAGGCAGAGGTGTACTAATGTACACCCACATTTCGCCGGTATGTTTAGGTCCCATGTAATAGGGGGCGAGCCTATTGCCATTAACCGGGCACAAATCCAGACTCCGAGCTGCTACTGAGAATTTCATAGAAAAACCCAATAACACTTTGCTCGACCTGGGGATCGAACTCAGGACCTCTAGCGTAGCAGTCGCGGTTAGGACCACTAGAGTAATGAGGCAGTCAGATGTGAATAAATTATAGTCTATGTTGCAATTTTTACTGCTATGACTAGAATGCGATATAGATGTTCAATTTGAAAGAAAAGAAAATTACACGCCCATGGAGAAACAATCAGCCTTAAACCCTTTTAATAGCAACAATGTCAAATAAATTTAATCCCTTATTGCATTCCACACAGAGCGACTTCAAGTTGATGTGCAACAACGCTATGAAATACAACAAGCCAGGCACAGTGTACCACAAGGCGGCGCGGCGGCTGCTCCACGCCGGCCTCAAGCAGCTCACGCCGCAGAAGCTGCGCCCGCTCGGCAACCTCCTCACCTACATGTACGAGATACCCATCAAGGAGCTGGGCTTCGACATCGGCAAGATGGACGTGGTGAGTACGCCTTGGACTTGTAGTGGGCCTCGCAAAGTAAAGATGCATACGGTTGGATTTGTAGGCAGCTCGCAGCTTCGCGCGCTTATTATTACGCGTTTATATGGAGTCGAAGAATCCGTTTATGGTACACAGCCAGAATTAAGAGGATGAGTGCAGCATACAGCCCCTATAATATGGACTTCTTCTTGATATGACATATTAGCCACTTACTTAGAGCCATTTGCAAACAAACATTATACAATTAAATACCAACATTGATACAGTTTTAAATTTTATTCTCATTTTTACTGTAGCTCAGTTTTAATAATTAAAAGTTTTTTACACATGAATGTTTCACTAACAGATACTTCTTCCCAAGTATTGAAAGTCATAAAATAAACATCTACAATGCGTAATATAATTATTAGCCAAAGCTATAGATCTAAAGTTCCACTAAGGGATTTTGCATATACATATACAAAAATGCTTATAATATAAAATGTAATAATGTAGGTAATGTATAGAAACTTCAGCGCATATCCTAATTTTTATATGATTTTACAATGGTTTGTTCAACCTAGGTGCAACTTTATTTTGCGAGGTATATGAATTGTATTTGTTAAAAATTTGTTAAATACTAAACGCACACGTATTAAAACAAACACAAAAATAATACCAGTTGCCCTTGTAAGGTTAGTGAGGAATAGAAAAATGGAGCTCCTTTATAATAAAACTAATTATACCGGATTTTATCACGGTTTATTTGACATTAGGCACCATGCAAAGTGCATCAAACCTTGTTTTCTTCATTCTATTGAGGATTTATAATTTGCATGATAATGATGCATCTCGACATAATTTTGTCTTTGTTTATTATCTCGTGCCGAAACAATAGTTAAAGCGACGATATAATATTATCTCGCGACCGGACGCGTTTGCGACGATATAATATTATCTCGCGGCACATATTTTATGGTCTCTCGTTTACCTACATGGACAGGTTTTCAAATATTAGGTTTCGAAAACCTAAAACCGTGATAAAATCCGTTTTTTATTTCAATTTCAATGTCCAATGTTCGCGAAGTGTTAAAAGTAAAACTACCCTCTTTTTTATATTTCTATTGATTATAATATTGAAGTTGAACTAAACATGTTGATAAAATGACTTTTTGCATCGCAGCCTCTTAGGACGTACAGCAGAAAGGTGACACTTTGACTAATTAATAGTTAATTAGGAGCGTAGTCGTGTTTAGGTCTAGCGGCATTTTGTTTGCTTATGTCGGTCAAATCAGTGTGTTGTGTGCGAGGAGGCGGGCACTATTGACGAGCGTTTGTGCATATTGCATGCGTCGAACGGTGGGTTAATGTTGAACCAGAATGGCGGATAACGTGAGTAAAGACAGATTTAAACTTACTGATTTATAATACAAACATTGTTTCCTTTGTATTATCCGAATAATTGAACTTTATAGGCCGTAGGCTACCTAATGAAAATTGTAATAATTAAAATGTTTTTAGCAATTTATGATTCCAAATATTGACGCAATCCCACTCACGGAAAAATAACTTTGTGTGTATTATAAGATAGATGAACTCACAATAGTCACAATATTGCCGCTTTAATGATTATGAACATTGAGTAAAAAATATTATACAATAAGTAATGTCCGTCCGCGTCCCACCGCATAAGACGATCCGATCAATATATTTTATTTAAATTCATTATAGACTGTGTTTCACTTTTGACCATGAATTGGTTGTGTATGCATATGCCGTAAATTCAAAACACTTTGTTAATGATTAAGTCCTCAAAAAATTCAAATTAAAAGCCACCATATGTAAGACGATCAAAGTTCAACATTGACCGACCGCGCCTAGCGTAGTAGCGCGGTGCAGCGCTTGCACTCGAGTGTACCTGTCCGTGTGTGGCAGCACAAGGTGCTGAAGCGCAGCTCCCCGCTCAAGAGCGGCGGCTCCGAGGCCGAGGCCGCGTCCGACGGAGGCCTGGACCCGCCCGACCACGCCGACTCCCTCAAGATACAGATGGAGGCCGCGAGGGAGCAGCACCGCCGCAGGCTCGCCAAGAAAGGTTCGCATCAAATCAAATCAAATGTTTTTATTTCAAATAAGCTTTCACAAGCGTTTATGAAACATTATTGACTCTAGTTGCACGGTTCCAAAAAGTTGATCCCATGGAGAAGAATCCGGCAAGAAACTCCATGGACACTCTTTTAAAATATATTGTTTTAACATAATTTGCTGGTACATTATGCCGATAACAGGATGTGAGTGCATTGGAGGTTTATGTTATAATTAGCCTGAAGTCGGGACTAAAATTAAAAGAAGGTTCTCAGCAAATGAGAAC
Source organism: Subacronicta megacephala (assembly GCA_958496365.1). Classification (NCBI taxonomy): domain Eukaryota; kingdom Metazoa; phylum Arthropoda; class Insecta; order Lepidoptera; family Noctuidae; genus Subacronicta; species Subacronicta megacephala. The sequence goes on from OY292514.1 coordinate 17,130,600, forward strand.
GCAATGTCAAACTAAAACAGATACACTATGTGTAAGAATACACATCATCAAAAAAAACAATCATTAAAATCGGTCCACAACTGGCGGAGATATCGCGTAACAAACATACAAAAAAAAAAAAAAAAAACATACAGACGAATTGAGAACCTCCTCCTTTTTGAAGTCGGTTGAAAAATATGAACTAGGATAACTATAAACTACTTAGACATAAATGGCTACGATGTACTCACATTTACAGTTCCTGTTTATATAAAGTGGTAAACAATATACAAAATAATTGAGAGTAAATAAAGTAACCTCAGGTTGCCAGGGAGACCACAAGTGCACCCGTATTTTAACACCACACATTTTTATCGTCAACGTAGTCCTTGATTTTGTAATATGCTTTCTTAACAAGGACCGATTTAACATAATTTTTAAATTTCTTACCGGTGAGATCGGTGACAGATTTTGGAAGTTTAATGTAAAAACGCACACAATTTCCTAGAAATGATTTATTGGTTTTAGTTAATCTAAATTTAGGTACCACTATTTTATGTTTATTTCTAGTATTATGGTTGTGAAAGTCGCTATTTATGCTGAACATATGCAGGTTTTTGCGGATATACATGATGTTTTCTAAAATATAAAGTGACGGCAGCGTTAGTATACTGACGTTCTTGAAGACTTCTCTAAGGGAATCGCATCAGCAGCATTTCATCTTCCTCATAAGTCTCATAAGTCTTAAACCCGTCAAGCGCCTTATTGTGGACACAATGAAAAATCTATTGTTTTTCCCTCATGACGCAACTACATCAGTGAATTAACACGGCCTCTGTAATCTGAATAATTGTTTTATTTAGTAACGGTTGGATTTGTGCCCGGTAATGGCAATAGGCTCGCCCCCTATTACATGGGACCTAAAAATACCTATTATAAATAAATGTTTCATATCTAGTTCTATTACGAAAGTATGCTAAAGTTTTTAAATATTTGTTTGTGCAGCGTTCCCGCGGATGGACGCGGAAGGCAAGACCACCCTGTGCCTCGTCACCAACACGGTGGACGGCAGCGGAGACAAGAAGCCGCTCACCCTCGGACGGTACATCGGGAAACTAACGCAGGGTACCGGCACACTACACAGTAAGTTCAATAATAACTTTTAAATAAAAATAAAATTTGACTGCCTCGTTGGTCTAGTGGTCCCAATCGCGACTGCTACGCTAGAGGTCTTGGGTTCGATCCCCAGGTCGAGCAAAGTGTTATTGAGTTTTGCTATGAAATTCTCAGTAGCAGAGCTCGGAGTCTGGATTTGTGCAGGGTGAATGGCAATAGGCTCGCCCCCTATTACATGGGACCCAAACATACCGGCAAACTGTGGGTGTACGTACGTACGGTACGTTAAATATGTTATGTTAAAAAATAAAATTATAACACACAAATATCTAACTATATATTTAACTGCAATTAAACTGACAGGAATGTTTGCGTGCCACATCAATTATGACTAAGTGTTATAGATCTGTATAATCTATTTAAAATAATAAGCCCAAAACTGTACCAGCACTTATGCCAAATAAACTATTTGAATTTGAATTAATCGCACGCTTGATATTAGACTAACCTAACACAAAATAAGTCACTTGTTGGAAAATCGCAAAAACGTATCGTTATTTACAACTGGTAGCTTTATGTCATAATCCTTCATGAAAATAGCATCTTAATAATAAATGGTGTATTGTAAGAATAGCTGATTTATTTAATTATTGATACTAAAATTGTTTTTTTTTCTCTCTTAGGACTTAAACAGTAATTGGTCAGTCTATTAGTGAGCGTGCTATATGTTCAAGTAGTTACCATTGTTTAAAACTTAGTTCATCTATTCGCCACTAGATGTCACTATGCATATGACGTCACTTTCTAGATGGCGATGTTAAGATTCTCCGACGTTTAACCATGTCTCTTAAGATTCTTATTACACAGTTTGGTTAATTCATATCCCCTTTCGGTATGAAAGTCACAGTGATATTCGTTTTGGTTTTATTTATTGAAATATTGAGAATTCCTTAGCAAGATCTGAGTTCATCCCGTTTAGTATTATAATAGCTAATTCGCAATATGCCACCTGACTCTTAAAAGGACTTATTCTCGAATGGACTAATTCTTAAAAGGATTAATTCGGAAAAAGACTCGCGGAATGGCTAACTTTTACCAACGCATGTTAGGAATTGATTAAGTACTACCTAAAACTACTCTCATGCTGTAACTGCATGAAATGCTAAAATAGCATAATATTTTGGAACAGATCCTATGTGTTCACGGGGATCTCAAGCTAAAAAAATAATTGAACAGAATGATTGAACATTATTCTTTAAACACATTTTATATGAAACCCATACATGACGACGGTAAGATGACATATTCATTGAGGTGCCCTGCCTGCTTGTGTCTCCAGCATCGAATTTTCTAGAAAATGTAACCGATTTCAACGCAATATTTTAGTAACGCCATGACAAGATGCTATTACAGTCACCATCGAATATATCGAAGCGAACAGGCTGTTCATAATTATCTCTATATCTCCATGGGATAACATACATTATAAAATTCATGCAATCTAAAACTTCCTGCGTCGCTGAGATACGGTTTGAAATTCCTAGTTGTTTAGATAATTCTGAACAGTCTGTTTGCTCCGATTTATTTGATGGTGACTGTATTATAACTACTAAATTTAAAATAAAATAAAACCCCCGACTAATTCACCTTTCAAACAAAAAAAAACTTCATCCAAAAATCGAAATCGGTTCATCCGTTCAAGAGCTACGATGCCCCAGACACATACACACACAGACATGTCAAACTTATCACACCCCGTCGTTATTGCGTCGTGGGTTAAATATGGAATCTCTGTAAAATGGATGTTGTTGTCGTCAGCGCCGCGTGAGGACCGGCGCAACGTGGCCAAGGGCGTGAAGCCGCTCAACTACGGGCCCTTCAGCTCGTACGCGCCCTCTTACGACGGAACCTTCGCCACGCTCACCAAGGAGGAGTCACATCTACTCTATCATACACTACGTAAGTTTATCTCAAACATTATTTTATTTTACTCATTAAACAGCCCGTACATATACACAGGACATAAGCCTCTTGAAACCTCTGTGAATGCCACTGAGCCAGATCTTCGCCTCTATTCATCCGGTTACTGCCAGCTGCCTTCCGCTTTGCTGTAAAATATATTTATTATACGTACTATACATATATAAACCTTCCCCTTGAATCACTCTATCTTTTAAAAAAAACCGCATCTAAAAAATTCGTTGCATAGTTTCATACATATATCTGAGCATACATGGGGACATGCCTCGTTGGTCTAGTGGTCCCAATCGCGACTGCTACGCTAGAGGTCTTGGGTTCGATCCCCAGGTCGAGCAAAGTGTTATTGAGTTTTTCTATGAAATTCTCAGTAGCAGCTCGGCGTCTGGATTTGTGCCCGGTGAATGGCAATAGGCTCGCCCCCTATTACATGGGACCCAAACATACCGGCGAACTGTGGGTTTACATTAAGTACACCTCTGCCTAACCCTTCGGGGAATACAGGCGTGATGGTATGTTATGTTATGTTACATAGGGACAAACAGTGGTAAGCGACTTTGTTTTATACTATGTAGTGATGATGACTATGCTTAATGACTGTTCTCTTACTCTCTCTAGCATCTGAGACGGGCCAAGGTAACGAGGAGCTGCTCCGGTTCGCGCCGGACTCGCCCTGGGCGCTCATCTACGACATGGAGGAGTTGTTCCCCGACAGGAAGCAGCAGGAACAGGCCAAGTCACAGTCACCCGCGGCTGCTGCCACGGTAAATTTAACTTAGTTTCTAACTCTGCAGTTTAAACGAAGACAAGTGGAATATGTGATGAGGTATCAAGTAGTACTTGAGCTTATTAGACTTTTAGACGGAGTGATTTAATCCAACAGCAGACCCCAACATAATTGGGAAAAAGCTAGCCTTTTTCCCAATTAAGTGGACTAGCGTGGTGGACAATAGCCTAATCCCTCTCGTACTGAAGGGACACCTGTGCCCAGTAGTGGGACAATATAATTTATTTATTTATTAAGGCATATCAACAATTATAACATAAACATTGGTAAGTAGCAAATAGTGGGATATGGACATATGTTAAAATCAATAAAAGATATACACAGCATTTACAATATTTCAAGTTGACTAGAAACTAATATTAAAATTACCAGTTTCTGCAATTAATAAGCTTCACAATGTAATTTAAAACCACATAAACAAATATATTCACAAACAGATTGTTATACTAAATGATTTTATGAAACTAAAATGTATGAATATGAATTTTATTGTTGCTATTGTTTCTAATATCCTTATTAATTATAATCTTAGCCCTAAATCGCGTGGGTATAATGGGTTGATGATGATGATGGCAGGACATATCAGCGGTGAAGGTGGACATAGAGTCGCTGCGGTCGCTGTCGGCCCACGGCATCGACGTGGAGTACCTGAACGACATCGAGGATGACGTCACCGCCGCGCAGCACGACTACGGCATCGGGGACGCACTGCGCCACAACACAGACCTGCTCACCAAGCTAGAGAAGGAACAGTACGACCGGTACGTACGACCTAACAATAGCTTTACCTTTGTTTTGTGTTATTATTCTTTTATACTAGCTTTCCGACCACGGCTTCGCTAGCTTTTCTCGGTATGAATTTATACATTATAAACCTTCCTCGAGAACCACGCTATCCATTGGTGAAAACAGCATGAAAATCGGTGCAGTCGTTTTTGAGTGTATCACGAACAGACACAGACATACGCGCCGGAAGACTTTTTTAATAATATGTAGTGACTATATTTTTGTATTTTTTAGGCATTTTCCATGCAAAGATACTTAAGTTATTTTAGTGAAGGAAAAATACGACCACAGGCAGGATTCGAACCTGCGTCTTCTAGTTAAGTACACCAGACGTTATGACCGCTAAGCCGCGGCGGCTTCTCTGTCTGTTGTAAAGGCAAATTTCGACTAGGCGGGTGAGACTCGCGATTACCTTCATAATAGTCAAAATTTCACGCTTAAAGGGAAAGACAAATAATAAAATAATCTAGGATTACTCATTATATAAATATCATGCCAGCCGATTTCGGCTATGGTGACTGCTACTAATTATCATCAAAGCCGCTAAGATGACAGCTCTCGCGTGTGCTCTTTGATGACTACAATATCCAATCCTATGAGTAAACGTGCGCAAGCATTGGCAGCACGTGAGGATGCCGTCAACATAGTTATAAAAGATGATGGCTGGTGGTGGTTTAACCTTTTAAGAGCATCGCGTTTCGCATCCTGTTCGGATTTCCTTTGCTTGATAACTTCAGTCTTCTTTACACTGATTTTGAGACCAAAAAGGCAATAGACTTCCTGAAGGTTCGTTATCATGTTCTGAAGCTCTTGGGGAGAGTTAGCTACAAAACACAGATCATCCGATTTTTTCGAGTGCCTCACTAACAACGACAGAAAAGAACTCTGACTGAACGCCATTGTAGGTCACGCAGCAGGTCATACCGTCGTGAAGCAGGCGAATCATTCGAACAAACTTCTCAGGACGACCTAATTTTGCCAGTAAGGTCCAAAGTGCTTCCCGTGGCACACAGCCAAATGCTTTCTCCAAGTCCACAAAGCACATATACAAAGATTGGCTTTGTTCTCGACTTTTTTCTTGGAGTTGCCGGATACAAAAAAATGGCTTCGCAAGTGCCTCTATCAGGACGAAACCCAAATTGAGTTTCGGGCAATATGTTTTCGGAAACCGGCAAAAGCCGGTTGAGAAGAATTCTAGCAAATATCTTCCCAGGTACAGAGGGGAGCGATATACCCCGGTAGGAGTTGCAGTCAGAACGGTCACCTTTGTTTTTATATCGGGTCTGTATGAGAGATATTTTAAATTCCGGTGGTATTGCTTCCTCGTTCCAAATGCGATCAAAAATTTGCCAAATGTAAGTATGAAGTTGCTCCCCTCCATATTTAAGCAATTCTCCGGCGACGTTATCAACCCTGACTATTTTTTTATTTTTCTGTTCTTTGATGGCTCGAACTACTTCAGCTAATCTCAGTGGCTCAGCAAGCGAATTATCCGGAGGCAGAGGGCGAATACCTCTAATATGCTGCAGATCCGCTAATCGATCTACATTGAGCAGGTTGTTGAAGTGCACTGCCCAGCGATCCTGTTTAGCAGTGAGTTTTTGAGAACCTTCTAGGGATCTTAGCGGTACGCAATTATTGAAACAAACGCCATTCAACTTACGTATTTCTTCATAAAAGGCGCCTAGTTGGTGTGTTTCTGCGAGCCACTGTATCTTTTCTCCTTTTTCAAGCCACCATCTATCTTTCATCTCCCTGGTTAGTTTTCTTAAGGAAGCACCACTATTTTGGACTTCTTGTATGAGATTTTGATTATGTTCGTTACGCTTTATGAGTACACGATGCTGTTCAAATGCTCAGGGTCCTATCATTCTGGTGAAACCAGTCCTCGTTGACGCGTTTTTTAAGTCCTATGACTTCTGTAGCCACTGTCAGTACAGAGGATGAGATCCGTTGCCAGTTCGATATTAGGTCACCGCGCTGTGCATCAAACGCACCCAGCGTATCTGGTAAACTTTTCGAAGCTCGATACAATTTAATCGATCCAAATTGAGGGATGTTGGTTAGGCTCTGCAGGATCTACGCGGTACGCGTAGGCGGAGTCTCAATTTAGTGACCAGAAGCCTATGGTCTGTCCAGCAATATGCACCGCGCATGACGCGAGTGATGTGCACCTGGGAGACATCTCTTCGTCGGGTTATGGCGTGATCGAGGAGGTGCCAGTGTTTTGAACGCGGGTGCATCCAGGTAGTTTTGAGTTTGTCGCGAAGCCTAAATAGAGTGTTCGTAATGGTGAGGTCTAATTGAGAACAGAGTGTGAGCAGTAACTGGCCATTATTCATGTTGCCCACACCATTTTTCCCAATCACGCCCGGCCACGACTCAGCATCTCTGCCTACCCTTGCGTTAAAATCACCTAATAACAGTACTTGCTCATTCGAACGTATATTGCTTGTTCCTTAAATTTTAGGGGTGGTTAGTGAAGATGGGTATAATATATTTTTATGGCCCCATAAAAAAAATAACATAAATAGAGCCAAACAACAAAAACAAAATTAAAATTGGTTCAAAAATAAGGAAGTTACAAGTATTTTCATTTTATGCTAGACAGAGAGCGCATTGTGGCTTTTGATGCCATTACACATTACATATCATTATGCATTTCATTATTACCAACAAAAGACAAAACGATTTGCTGTTTTATCTTATAAATTTTTGATAAATGAAATTATATTTATTTCTGTAAATGCATTTTTAAAGACCCTAAAGAAGAAGAATACATTTTTTTAAACTATTCGGGGCTGGCATTTCCTATTTGACGAGTTCCGAGAATGAATTTCGAAATAAATTTGG